>CAOLHI010001039.1:0-454650 GCA_948474755.1 Ctenosaura bakeri | reverse complement strand
TTATAGTGCTATTATTCCACTTTCAACATCCTGTGGAATCCTGGGGTTTGCAGTTTAGGGAAGAGCATTTAGAATTCTCAGCCAGAGAGCTCTTTGGCCTCAGTAAACTACAAACCCCAGAATTCCACAGGATATTGACAGTAGAATAGCACTATAACAGTGTAGTGAGGAAATGGCACTAGTCTCCAGAAACCTCTCTCTCTCTCTCTCTCTCTCTCTCTCCACACACACACACACACACACACACACACACACATATATAGGTTTCTGGAGACTAGTACCATATATGTATATGTATATGTATTCTTGAGTTAAGTCTTAGGGGTCCTGGCAACAAATTTTATTTACAGGGGGTCCTCAGTCAAGAAAAGGTTAAGAACTACTGATTTGGGCCATTATTGATTATGCAAACCTAGTCCATTACTATATCTCATGTAACAGTAAAGTCTAATGTTAATATTATGTTAATAACATAATTTTTATAATGTAATTTAAAGGTGTAATTTTAATTTTGCTAGTTGTTTATATCATTATTATTGCCATTACGTTCAGTAATATATGGGAATTACGCTTTACAAGTAGCATTAGTACAAAAAACATTACTAAAGATTATGTATGGTTTGGTATGGTAGGAGGTCCATGGGGGTGACACCATGACTTTTTACTGCACAGGGTGATGCCAATCCTAGTGATGCCACTGGCTAGTGCTCTTGGTGGTACAGCCATTTGAACTGTTAGTTTACCCCAGGAGAGAGTAGGTGCTCCTGCCTCCCAGTGTGTGTTGTCTATAAATTAGGGGCAGGTAGCAGAACATGGTTTTGTCTGACAGAGAATGGGACATATTCTAAGTTAGGTAGATGAACAATATATACACCCTAGATCTTCCTGCTTGCAGGGGTCCTCCAGAAAATCATACATTCTTAGAGTTGGAAGGAACCACAAGGGACATCTAACTCAACCCTGACACTAAAGCACTCCTGAAAGATGTCCGTCCAACGTGTTTAAAGAGCTCCATAGAATCATAGAATTTGAGTTTGAAAGGATCCTAAGGGCCATCTAGACTGAAAGAAGGCTGCTGGGGGGAAGATGATGACAGAAAATATCCACATGTACATGCCTTAGACACTTTGTGTGAGAAACAAAGAAAATAGGGCACCTAATGGGAGACATTAGATTGAATAACTCTGTTTCATTGAAGCTATAAAGTCATCATATTAGCAGCTCATAAAGGAGATGCAAGAGTGTTTAAACATCTCAACCCATTTTTAAAACCCAAAAGGGTAGAAAATGTTGCTGTCAAGTTTTTTTCCCCAGAGAAACAGCCTGCTAGAGCTTTCGATCTGGAAATTCTAAGAAACAAACACAATGAGGGAGTGTAAGAGCAATGGAGGGGGAGAGAATCAAGCTGAAGTGGGGGAAAGGGCTGTTGTGGAACAAAAACAACATTGAGCAGACTTGTAATTTTGTTTTATAAGGTTCACACAGATATGTGTCCTTGTCTTTTAGCTGGAATGCTAAACATAACGTTGAAAAGGGCTTCAGATTTCCCTTCCATTATCTCAGCGGAATACGCTTTAATTCTTGTACTCCTTGTTTATGAATCATAAAGGACTCATTTCTCCAGTTTTGGGCCAATGTTCTGTTCTGTCTCTTGAACATGGAGTTTCTGGCCTTGAGCCCTGGAAATATGGGGATAAAATAGTGCCTAATGCTTTGACCATCCAAGAAAAATCAGAGATCTTTCTTCTTGAATCCAACAATACCAGTGACAGATGATTCTTCTGAAGTGGTATAGCTATGAGTGAGCCTAAATACCCTAAAGGCACTAATCTGACCTTGGAAGCTAAGTAGGGCCAGCCCTAGTTAGTACTTGCATGGGAGACCACCAATGAATAGCAGGTACTGTTGGCTATATTTCAGAGGAGGGAACTGGCAAAACCACCTCAGAGTATTCCTTGCCTAGGAAAAGCCTGTAAAAATCATGGAGTCATCAAAAGTTGTCAGGCGACATATAGCTATGGGTGAGGCAAAATGAGAGCATTGCCTCTTCGGTAACAACTCTGCTCTTACCATATAAAATCTTCAGTCCCCAAATTTCTAGCACTGCCATGACTTAAAACTGCAGTTCAGCATTTAGAAATACAGCTTAGGCATTCATAGAAAAGGAACAGGTAAAGTGGTCAAGGGAAGTTGACACAGAAAATCTAAGAGTTCTCAGTGTTAACAACTTTCAGGGTATCACTCTCCAGAAATTTGGAGATCGAAGGAAAATTTCTTTGGGGAGATAAATTCTTATTCAAGGAAGCAATACTTTCATTTTATACCACTTGTAGCTAAATCCCTGTCTTTCTTTTTATTTTCTGAGCTGCTTGAGGCATGGTAGAGAGCAAGTGTAGTTGTAGCCATTTGAATGATGGACTAAGACTTTAGGAGGACACTGAAGGGACAGGGTTCGAATCCCCACTTGGCCATAGAAACCCACTAGGTGATCTTGGTCAAGTCACACACTCTCACCCTCAGAGGAAGACAATGGCAACCCCCCTGAACAAATTGTGCCAAGAAAACCCCATGATAGGTTCACTGTAGGTTCACCATAAGTTAAAAATGACATGTAGGCACAAAATAACAACAACAGCATGAGGCATGGTTAGGAAAAAAAATCTAGTTTAAAATAAAGCAAAATTTTCAGGTACATGTATCTTTTACTTGCCAGGAATGACACTTCTGCGAGAAAGAAAAGAAGGGCCAATTAAGAGTAATGGGACCCAATAGAATTATGTTTGACTTGACAGAAGAAATTGGTCAATTGATGGATCAAATAATCATTAACAGTAGTTAAGCATTAACTGAAAAATTAAGTTCTCATTCAAGAATCCATAGCTAGGTTCTTCCATTGATGGCTTGTAAGGAGTGGCACAAGACTATGCACTTAGCCAAGTTTTTCTTTTCTAGCATGAATTCCTAGGAATGGAAAAGTTACTTTGGGATTATAATTTTTTTTAAAAAATGTTTTATTAGAAAATAAAATAAATACATCAAAATTTACATCAATGTGTACTCTTTTCTTTCACTTTTTTCCATGCAAATATTAACGCATGAAACTCCACTCCTCCCTTGATTCTACCCCTCCTTCTTACATCTCTCTTCTATCTTCCATTATTTTGGTTTTCACAAAATAATGGAAGACAGTAAAATGAATTATAAATTATTCCTCTGGTTTAATGTTTTTGTGTGAGTGTCACCACATTTCTCCCCCCAAACAACACGAGGGTGTTGAGAAATTGTAGCCCCCAAAGTAACTTTTCCAAAACTTTGTTAATTTGATTATCAGCTAGTGTTCCATCAACTGGGTTGTTGCTGTAGTTGTTTTTGGGTGCCTTCAAGCTGTTCTGATGTGTGGTGACCCTAAGGTGAACCTATCATGCAGTTTTCTGGGGCTGAGAGTACGTGATGTACGCAGGGCCACCCAATGGGTTTCCATAGCTGGGTGAAGAATTGAACCACACGGTTACAGTTTATTCTTTAGATTATAGATTGTAGATTATATAGATATATAAAAATCTTTCTTATTGTGAGCCACATTGTAGACCCTGGCTAGGATGCCAAAATATCATTTTTTAAAACAAAATGAAACAATAGAAGGTTCTGTTCTTTAAAATATTGGTAGGAACTCAATTTTGAATGACTTTGTAGTCTCCTGAGCACCTGTTGTTTTATCACAGTCTTAAATCTGAGCAGCACCATTTCCACAATACACAGTTATAGTACTACGCTTGCACTTTAACTGCCACAACAACATCCACTAGAATCCTAGTCATTTAGGGAGAGGTGTATAGAATCTTCAGGATGTTTCCATAGTAGTTAAAGTGGAATTATAGTGCTATAACTGCATGATGTGAAAGGGCCCCTCAGGTAAAGTTAATTAAATGCAGGAATAATCAGTATTTTTTTCATTTCTGATTTTTACTAATGTTTAGTGAAAGAATATTAATAACTCTTTCTTAGCTGTTCTTCAGGTGCCTCACTGGCACGTTCATTTGTCATTCTGCAGAAGCTCTGGCTTGGAAAATCCTGTAAGAGTTATCTCTCTCCTGTGTGTATAACATCCAGCTTTTTTTGTAGTCAGTGTTCTAGGGAAATACTGATAGAATTGCTATCTAGTTAATAATAAGAAGTTACTCCATTCTGCTGTCCTTTGTTGGTTAATCACCTTAGGAGCACTACAGGTAGGGAGTGCTTAACAACATTTAATTCAACAGTTTTAAAACATTCAGAAACTGATACTGACAATTCAGGGAGAGATGTAATATAAAGGGAATTTTCCCCAGTCAATTAGATGAATACTTGGTTAATTTATGCTGTGATATTATTCCACTGACATGGGAGTAAGTTCTGTGGGATATTTTTGGAGCTTGTCAAAAATATTACACACAGCATGAAAACAGTTGGAGGTTGAACCTATAGCTTTTTATTAGCAAAGCAGGTAAGCTTACTTGCCCTTCTGCTGGATGTGTGGCAAAGTATTACGGGGGAGAATCAACAAGTGGGAAGGAAGCTGCTTGATACTTTGCACCTTCCGCTGAATATCCTTCACCATCTCATCCTCACTGGGAACTCTATTGAGTGAGCACACTACTACTTTAAGGGCACAATGCTGGATGAAAAGAGCTAATACCCTGACATTGGAATAGAGAGCCTATCAAGGTTATATGCTGGGTCCGGCACGTGCCAGTTCCTGCTAACTCTGAGAGAGCCAGCATATTGTTGTGCTTTGAGTGTTGGACTATGACCCTGGAGACCAGGGTTTGATTCCTTGCTTGATCATTGAAACCCACTGCATGACCTTGGGTATGTCACGTACTCTCAACCCCAGAAAACCCAGTGATAGGTTCACCTTAATGTCACCATTAGTCAGAAATTACTTGAAGACACACAACAACAATGAAGTTGGAATCTGGAGGAGAGAGCTGGAACATGAGAAAGGTATATGCCCCATTTCCTGCCCACTAGTTCTCTCCTTGTCCTCAGATTGGTTTTCAGAGGCAATTTGGGGTCATGAACCCTGGATTTGCCTTGAAATGTTTTGTCCTGTCAGAAACCCCAGTGAGTTTGAGGGTGGTGGAATCAGGCCTGAAGACAAGCTCCAGTGATTGGCATGCATCTGAGGTGGTTTTGTAATGAGGTGGTTTATTGCTCATCAATGCTCGGTGCCTATAATGAGGTATTTTAATGAGGAGATTTGAAAACGTTGCCTACCCTCTGATATTCCTGAGGTTACCAATCGCTGAGGTGAGATGCAATTTAATGGAGACAAGGTTTCCTTTGCCATGAAGAGTGAGCACAAGAGGTGAATCAAATTACGTGTAAATCAGTGAGAAACAACACAGTACATCACAATTAATGGTAGTTCTTTGACCTAGATCTACCGACGAAACCACAGTAATACCTACTTTGTGTTCAAATAGGAAAACCATCCTTTAACAATACCCTGTGGGTATTGAAATGCTGTTAATTTTTGGAGAGTTGCAGTAATGGAGAAAGAAAATCAGATTTCAGAGCTAAGAATTAAAGGTAATGAGAATATATTTGTTTTAAGAGTGCACAGTATGTAACTGTATTGTATCAGAAGTTGCTGTACTAGTTGAAAGTCTTGGAATAAAATCATACAAACATAATTAGAAAGTAAAACCTACATTTACATTCATTTTTTTAAAGTAGAAGCAATCTTATATGAAAATAGAAACAGATGGGAGTGTTAGAAATTGGACCAATTTTGTAGCAAAGTGTTTCAAAATTAAAACGCGATCTTTGCCAGTAGCAACTACCAGTAAGTAAATTGGCAGTGCTGGAAACTTTTCTGGGCAAAGAATTCCAAATAGAGGTGCTACCACTAAGAAATCTCTGTCTCTCTATAGTTATAACCTCTAAAAAATGGTAGGACCCAGAAAAGAGTCTTCTCTGCCAATCTTAATGGGAAAGGAAACAGAAAAAAAGATAGTTCGATTATTGTGACCACAACAAAGATTCTGGTGGCATTTAGAGATATCAGGTTTATTAATACCATTCAACTTTGCTGATTTGGCAGGGACAGTCCCAATTAATCCTCTGTCATCCCACTTTTTAGTTACTTTTAATGTGTCCCAGTTTCTCTCTCCTCCTCCCACTTTCCCCCTTCATCCTGAGCTTACTTCAGTTGCTGCAGACTGAGTTCAAATTGCAAAAGTAGTTTGCATCAATTAACTCAGCTGTTGTAGCCTCCAGCTGTCCATTGCCAGGCAATGGAGTGCAGAGCTAGCAGAAGGCTGTTTTGGTAGACAGACTGAGACAGTTTAGTGGAGCTTGCCTGTTTAGAGTTGAGCAGAGGCAGAGTCAAAACATCATCCCGGGATTTCAGGAATCCAGAGAGCAGCAAGGTTGGACAGTTCAAGGGTCAGAGAATCCAGACAGACAGCAAAGCAGAGAATCCGTAGCATGCGAAGGCAAGGGCAAGCAAGCCTATTAGTTTGTTTCTAGCATTGGACCACTGCCCTCTGCCTTCCTTAAAAAGACTGGAGCCAGCTGGCTCTCAACCCAGCTTGTTGCCCTCATGGCCTGACTGGCTGACAGTGCACTTGTATTTGCTTGCCTTCCTTTGAGGTTGCTGTTCACCTGGAGAAACTGACTCCTAGCCCATGACAGCAGGAGAGAGGAGAGAGGAGGGAGCAGAATCTTGCCCATCCCTATACCCTGAGACATAAGCAAACTGAGACAGCTTCTTCTAGCTCTTGTATTTTCCCTTATTAATAGCTTTTGTTATCTTGACTACACTCTGAGGTTGTTTGGCCACATTCGTCCTGGTCTTCTTCTGTGAAAGTTTGAAAGGTATATTATACAATGAGTTTTTGTGGATTATAGCCCTCTATGTCAGATGCACGAAAAGCTTAGGTGTAAACATAACGCACATTGTTGTGAGTGGGATTACTGGAAATGCAATCAAACTAAATACAGATAATGCATGTTATGAGTATTTATTGATTCATTCTCTTATGTGGCTGAAAAGTTCCATTAAGTTTTGAAGGAATTCCATGGTTTGTAGAAGTACAAAAAAATACTTCAAGGGGAATAAAACCCCTTGAAACTGCTTAATGAAGATCAAACTTGATCAGTGAGCCATAGAATATAAAACTTGGGGAGGGTGAACAGATTGGAGTGACATATTTGATTGTCAGTCAAGATTCCTGAATATTGAAGTACAATACTCCATATTGCATATTACTCCCTGTTCCAATGTTTCATGTCATTGGTCTTTGATGCAGCATGCATATGTGCAATATGCATGAGGGAATTTACTGTTCTGTTTTGCAAGAATCACCCCACTACTTCTTCAGTCCTTTAAAAAATAAAATCCAGCACAATCAAACTTGTTAAAGGTAGTTTAATACTCTGATCTGAAATCTTTAAACTACACTGAGGTGGGAAATAAAGTGACAGGATTTGGAAGCAAAAATAAACAAGGTTTTTTTAGCATCTCACTGGTTATGTTCAGGCTGAAGCTTCATTTTATGTTGGGGCATGGGCATGACTATATTTCTGTTCCATTCTCCACATGGTGCTATAAATTTAAACTTTGTGATTTATAACTGACTTGTTAGTAGACTTTTTCTAGCAAATATGATATATAATGTTGTTGTGAATCAAGAAAATATTGGTTTGGCCAGTGTGTCTGAAAACTT
Organism: Ctenosaura bakeri; assembly: GCA_948474755.1. Lineage (NCBI taxonomy): Eukaryota > Metazoa > Chordata > Lepidosauria > Squamata > Iguanidae > Ctenosaura > Ctenosaura bakeri. Next base: position 446,938 of record CAOLHI010001039.1, on the reverse strand, counting down.
TGACAAAAACAACAATCTCTGTATTTTGATAAGGAGTTGTTGGATAAAATAGAACATGACACAGTCAGAGACGTTGTGGGTCAATGTAAACCCAGTTTTCAATGCAGATCCCATTTTTGCAATCCAAGCCATAAATGGTTGTTTCTCAGAAAATGTCATCAGCAGAAGTTTGGTATCTAATGCAAGTCCAGAAAATGCCTTTGTAGTGATGTTCTGTTAGAATATCTTTGATGATGGATAGAACCGGGGAGGGATGACCAAGGGAATGCATCTAATCAAACTATTTTTTTTATTCCACAAAGTTGAGGGCATGCCAAATGTTCTACACAGTGAAGCATGAGTCAAGTCCTGAAAATGAAGAAACTTTTAGAACTGGATCAACTGACTGCAAATCAGTATTTCCAAAAGTTCAATTCCAGGGGTACTCATATAAAACTGAAAGTTCATTGCAGTCTTACCTTCAGCAAGGACTATTTGTATTTTCTCATTCTGTTCCCAGAATAGTAGTAAAGATCTTCCATTGCAAGAAAGTCTAGAAATATCCACTTAGGACCCATCACTTTAGGACTGGGCTTTCTGGAATGCTTCTGGGATTTGCTGAAAGGCTGTGTCAGGGAATTGTAGCAATTGTTGCTCTTTCAGGAAGGTGTGAGTGGTCTTATGGTGGCAGAAGCGAGGGAAATAAGCATATGGAAAGATCAGGGTTGCATACTCCTGATCTCAGAATTTTCATATTGGAGACTTGTGTTAGTCTCATTTCTAAATAAGGATGTTGTGTGTGACATGCAAATTACATTTATGGCCAGAATCCCTAAAGTGATCTGAAGTATGCCCAACATCTTGGGTATGCCCAATGGGATTCTGATTTTTTTTTTGGGGGGGTACAGCTAGTTTCCAGTGGACCCTCCCACAATATATCAGAAGATACTTTTGAAAGTTTCAAAAGAGTTTTAGATTTAAGATTTAAATAGAAATAGAAACAATGTGAATTATCTGATTAAAAAGGTAGAATTTAGACATTTATAGTAGAAGTATACTTTTTAATAGTACAAAGGAGTATAAAGTGATTAGTTTTTTTCTCTTTTATGAACTTTATGTTTAACTTAGGGGAAGTTGATTTAGTATCTTAATTTACAACCACAAACTGAGGGGATGGCAGTTAGAAAACTGTTGCCCCTAGTGTTTAGTCTCAGATTAGTTTCATGGTTTTATAGTTGTTGTGTGGTGGCGAGTTTTTGGTGATATGTTGGTGCCTTGTTGTTTAATTTTTTGTTTATTGATGTAGTATTGTGTAATAGATTCTTATATAAAACTTTTGTGTTTAATAAAAAACATCTTTTTTAGAAAAAGAAAGTTTCAAAAGGGAATTTTATGTGGGATTGGTAGATGGCAAAACACAAGCCCAAGATCTATGTAGTTACATGAAATTAAAGGGTTTCTTACCCAAGCAAAGCTGGTGCTGGCTGAATGAGTACTGGGATAGAGGTAGGATATGGAGGTTGGATAGGGATAGCTGGTTTGAACCCAAGCAAAGCTGGGGACTTTTATGAACATGTAATAATGCACATATGTGTTTGCATTTGCCCATTATGCTCAAAGAGCTCCCAAGTGAAATGCTTGTTTCTTCTTAGCTCTATTTTTTTTTTAATAAAACCCACTATCTTTGGATCAGACTCCGTAATGCCTTAAAACACATTTTAAAACCCTACACTTGGAACACATTCTTTTAAAAGAAAATCTATGGCAGGCAACACCCCTGGAAGGGGGGAGGGCACAAGAGGAAGTGAATCTTCTGCCTCCATTTTTTTTCTGCCAAAAGTACCCTTATCAAAACTGTTTCCCTAAATTATTTTTTAAAATATAGATAGCTTTTAAAATGGGGGGAAATAGCATCTAGATAAAAGCAGCTTTATTCCTGTGCTACAGTCACAGTCTGGTTTTGGGGTGTTTTTGGAGACAGAAGATTCACTAGCAACTTTCTGAAAACAATTTGATGTTGTGATTGGCACAACATCAGCTTTATCAAACATGCTCAGCATTATCTCTGAGTCCCATTTTCAGCACTGTAATCAGTGCCATTGGGAGCAGAAACAAGCACTCATTAATCCATGTGTATGGATATATTCCACATGTGTTTATATATTAGCCCTGTTGCTATTTGCTGATATTAACTTGCTGGTATCCACCGTAGTCCGAAGATCTTTTCCTTTCCTCATGGTGTTCTTCCTGTGTGTGTATGTACTTTAAATCTATCAAAAGATTCCTTCATTTGGTACATGCAGATTCAGGGCTCCTCTAGGCTGGTCATAAGTTAAAGGATTTGATGGAAGTTGTACCTGAACTTAACAGGATATTTAAAAACATACCACCTGTCTTGCAAGTTTCAGATACAGGCAAGGGTAAATTCCCTATATCCACTGTCTTGGTTTCTCCTATACTTTAGGGTAGTCTCACTGATAATGTGTTTAATGGGGGTGTGATCTTTGCTGTAGAGATTTTTGCCTGTACTTCCTCCCCTCATTACATTTCTAGTTACATTTCTTCTTCATCCTCCTCCTTCTTTCTCTCTCCCTTAGTTATAATGCTAAAGTGATATAGCACTATGACTATAAATTTTTTTAAAAAAAACCTAAATGTGTGACAGGGAATGTGAGTACTGGGGAAGAGCATGAGGGAGGCAGAGGTGTTGAATCTGTGGAGGGGATGATGAAGAGGGAAGGAGATCCTGTCTGCATCACTGTTAATCATACCGCAAACAGAGTGGAAAAAGAGTAGATGAAATCCTGGTATTTTTACAGCATGGATAGGGGAGCAGGAACAACCATTACAAGGCATGAAATCCAGAAACAGCATTGTCATTTACTGGAATCGTTGACCGATCTAGAGGAATACTTCACTGCATTCCAGGAGTTACATGGTGTAAACTTTTTTCCCTTTCCAAATGTTTCTGTTCTTCATAGATGAGTCATTCTACCTATAAAGAGCTCAGTCTTTGTATTGTTGGTCTATCATACCCAATGAAATCTATTGTACCTCTGCATTATATATGTGCCAGTGGGCCAGAGCTGGCTAAGCCCCAGGGAGTCAAAATCTCCCTCCCTCCAATGTCCTCCAGGGGATGTGGGAGGGCATTTTTGTGTGTGTCCTCTTATGCCGTTTTTTGCCTAGGAGAGGCCTTCTTAAAACTGCCTTGTGGCTCACTTCCTGTGGTTAAAAAAAAAGAAAAAAAAAAGGCCTCAAATGGATCAGGGGATCAAAAATATGGCAAAAATGCCTCATGGATGTTTTGGGGTAAAACTGAATCTCTTGTGAGGGATGCAGCCCTCCCATGTCTCCTGGGGAACCAGTATATTCCTCTAGCTTTAGACAGTTTCTCATCCCTGCACTAAGCCAAACATGAGGCCATACCTCATAGTGTGATGTCATTTGTAATATTTCCTCCTCCTTTTTTAACAGTCCCCAGTCAGAGAGCAAAATCAGAATTTATATTTATACTGCTTGGATGCATTCATTTTGATGGGTGACAAATAGTAGTTTACTTTGTTAGTTTTGGGTCTTGGATAAAGTTCATTTTCACCTTTCATTGAGCCTTGAGATCTGTCTGATGGAGAATCTATGAATTAATTTGGATTCTTATATGTGCAGATTGTACACTCTGCCACCAAAATGTATACTTCATCAAAGGAAGAAAGGACAGAAAATCCATTGCTTAATAAGATGGGTGTGTTGTATAGTGATTTGAGCATTGGACTACAACCCTGGAGACCAGGGTTCAATTCTTGCTCAGCCATGGAAACCCACTGGATAACCTTGGAAGATCACATACTTTCAGCCCCCCAAAAACCCATGATAAGTTCACTTTAGGGTTACCATAAGCTGGAAATGACTTGAAGGCACACAACAAAAACAGCAACGATAATTATTTGCAGACAATGGATGCATTTTCAAGTTGTGCTCCTTGTGCATGAGGTAAAACTTTGAAAATACACAAAAGGCAACAGCAGTTAGATAACATATTGTTCTTATGTGCCTTGAAGTCATTTTCAACTTATGAAAACCATAAGGGAAACCTATCATGGGATTTTCTTGGCAACATTTGTTCAGAGGTGGTTTACCATTTCCTTCCTTTGAGGTGGAGAGAATGTGACTTGCCCAAGGTCACTCAAGGAGTTTCCAGGGCTGAGCAAGGATTTCAACCCTGGTCTCCAGAGTTGTAATCCAGCGCTCAAATCACTACGCCATGCTGGCTCTAGATGCAGTCATAAAAACTAATAAAATAGCTAGCAGAGAGAATAAGAATGAAAATAAAAATACCAAAATGCTTGCATTAAGCCAGTAGCAATAATAACAGACATCAAAATTAACCAGACCAAATAATGTACAAAAATGCACTGTAAAATTATACCATCTATCTGTCTGAACCTGCAGATGAGTTAACATTCTCCTTGTGTTTGGTAGATGTGGTTATGCTTTTTGCCCAGCGCTGAAATATGTCTCCACCTCATGAAACTGGGCAGTTTTTTTCTGAAATTATTGGAGCTTTTTTTGACTTTTGTAGTATCCTTGATATTAATAATATAAATAGCTTTTCTTTTGAATGAGCTCATGAACAATTTCTTTCTCTCTCTCTCTAAAGTTCATAAGCTTATTCAAAAGAAATGCTATGTAGTGTGTGTGTGTGTGTGTATGTATGAATGTATCTGTTTTATGTATGTATGTATGTATGTAGTATATATATATATATATATACACACACACACATATGTATACACACACACACCCCTAAATAAATAAATAAATAAATAAATAAATAAATAAATAAAGGAAGTTTCCAAGAATTCGTCCTCAAGTAAAGATCTCTTTTTGATTGTGTGGCTGGAGCATACGTTCCCTTAAGACATCCATTACTGAGACGAATTCTCAGCTGAATGGACTTAACATGACTTTCTAAGGGCATAACACTGAGCAGCCATGCAGTTAGCCTTTTGCCCACAGCAAGCAAGGATTCTTTCTGGGTGGGTTGTTTGCCCAATCACCCTGCTGAAGCCGTGGCCCATATATTATGAGCAGGCAGACTTCCATTAAGTGCAAAATAAATTATCAGAGCAAAAGTAAATCAAATAAATGTTTCCACTGGCTTGTATGCACATACATCGTTTTGTGTGGACACATTTTGGACACGTTTGTTTCTTCTGTGTATATTCAGATTTGAGCTATGTGTACAATAGCCTTACCCTGTAGTCCTACTTGAAAGGAGAATTACATGTTGTAGCCTTTGGAAATAAATACAGGAAGCTCCTGCCTTTCAGTGCTCTGTTATCCGATCACTTGCTCTTCCTATGCTTTCAAATTAAGGACAATTAATTCAATAGGATTCCTCTCTTTCATCAGTTCTTCTTGCCTGTGGAGGCTTGCTTAGGACCACTCTCTCTCTCATGCTGCTTGCCAAGAGAGCTGCCTTTGCAAACAATGCACATGCATTTTGTCCCAAGTGACCCTCTGTAAATCCTTTTTATGTTCCCTACCGTACAGTACATGGGTTCTGCTTTTCAACCAATTATGTTTGCTGACAATGCTCCATTCCCTAACCTGTCAGATAAGTGAGGGAAGCCAGTACGTCAAGCAGAGTTTCACATTGCATATATTTGGAATTCTGTTCTATAGGCTCCTCAAAACATGCATTTTGAAATACTTTTTATTACCATTCAGAATCTGTGTTTTCAACTTGCACATTTGTGTGCATAGAAATTGTATCAGTATATTGCATTTACACAGTTTTAGGAAAGAGGCTGCATTTGGAACACTTAAAATATTTAGCTGAACCATAGTACTGAAGGTAGAAATATTGCTTAGGCCAATTTGTGGAAGAAGAAGTCATGCTAGCTGTGGAACTGCAATCTTAAAAAAGGCCTTAGAGAATAAGACTGTCCCTGTGAGTGAGTGAGTGACAGTTATAAAAAAGAAAATGCATGGACAGATAAGGATGAAATTGAGCTCAGAGGAAATAAGAGTATGAAGAAAAAGGGAGAAGGACTTGATCGCTGAAGACATTATCATCTGAGAACTGTGAGCTTTAACCCAGATTCTCTCTTTAACAAAAAGGTTTAGCAGAAACAACAAAGGTATTTTGACAATTTTTGGTTAGTCAATGGAAAGATAGAAGTTTATTTAAGCAGGGATTCTTAATCTTGGAATCTTTTACCTGTGATGTATTCTGTATTTTGTGGTCTCATTATGATCATCATATATTGGGAATCAGTGAAGTATGTTGACAATCCAGGATTTTATAGTGTTGCATTGGGGGAAGCACTTTCAAGATGATGCTCCAAAGAAAAGGAGCCCAGAATAGGAGGAGGAGAGGCTGCAGAATAATTTCATACGGGAGAACAAAAAAAATGTGGTAGAGATAACTGTTGGGTGAATTAAGGAAAGGGTTTTTAATTTGTTTTGATCTGCCTGCTAATGTTCCTGCCTAAATAGCTAGGGGTCAGAGAGCTTTGGCCTTAGGTTTTTGGGCTGGAAAGTCATGTCCACAGATTACAAAAATGAATTAAAAAGTTTTTTTTCCTTTTAAAAGGAATCTAATCTGTGGTGATCATAGTTTCAGTGGCTGGTGCCATAGGATAGATTCAGGCATTTTCTGGGGTGTGTGTGTATGTGGCAGTCGAGGGAGGGGGAGAATTGACAAGTGTAGCAAATGTGCTGTGTGACAAAACTGTTGTAGGCTGTGGTAAATAATTATATTAATCCTGGCTATAGAATAACATCATTTTTACTCTACTGAGACAGGAGTCATAGTAGAAAGAATCAGCAGTGTAGGTCTCTCTTATTTTTTGCTACAGGCATGCCCACAAGCTCTCAAGCTTCAGCAGTGCAACAACCCTACCTAGCACCCACATTTTAGAGTGGCAATGGATGCAGTAACTCCATCTTATGTCTGTGCTGGGAAGCATCTCTTAGCAACAGGACAAGTGGTTGCCCTCCCCCCTAGAATTGTTTATTTTGTAGTAACTCTTGCTTTGTCACCTATTGTGATACTTTCTGTTACCTGGATAACTTTTAAAAAGTTTAAATGTATTCTTTTGAAAGGAGACCAAAATTGCTGGGCTTCTAATAACCACATTAGTGCAATGGCAATAAGAGTCTTACATGAACATAGAGCAATATGTGAGCGAAGGAGGAATGAAAGCTCAGTTGGAGAGCATCTGTTTTGCATGTGGAAGGTTCTAAGTTGCTGGAATCTTCAGCCAGAAATATTTGATTCACCAAGGGGATTGCTGAATTAAAGCAGTTTAATTCACATTGCACAATTGAAGCAGTTTGCTACCACTTTCATTGTGATGGTTCTGTCCTGCAGAATTCTAAGTTTTGTAGTTTGTAGTTTGGTGAAGTACTTAGAATTTTCTGGTTTGCTCCCTTCAACATTGGAGCTCTCTAGAAGAGAATTTTAAGTAACCCATGAAACTATAAATCCTAGGATTTCATAGGACAGAAACATGGCAGTCAAAGTCGTCTCCTGTCTCTAACTTTTCACCAATGAAAACCAGGATGTGCATGGCCAGGCAGGCCCTGGATACACAAATGGTCTGACTTGGAATTAGGTGATTTCCTGCATGTCCAATGAACATTGTTGTTCTTTTTTTTTCTTTTTTGAGAGAGAGATAAACTATCATGTAGCAAATGGCCTGCTCCATAGAGGCCCATGCTCTGAATAGCAACTAGATGCACAAGCATGACTGATACTCAGTTGACACTGATGTTTTGTGCATTTTGTAAGGGATCTGTGGTGTATGCATTACCCTCAGGTATTGTTGGATCTATGAGCTGTAGCCAGCATACTTAGCATGCTGGAAGATGCAATCCAGCAATATCTGGAGAGACTCTTATATAAAAAAGTGTTCTGTCGTATTTTCCTTCTAATTGGTAGCAATTTGTTTCTCACTGAAAATAATACCATACCATAAAACTGCACTTTCATTTCAGTGGGAAGGTGAATCTGCTCCATGTTTTAGTCTGAACTTTAATGGAGGAATCCAAACTGCTGAACCTGTTTTGGGTATAGGGAAAACCACCATGGATAGCTCCTTTAAAATTCACACCAAAATACAAATTCAAACCAAAATACAAAGCACATTCACCACCAGCTTTCACTGGTATTATCATCATTGCAGGAGGAACTGTCTGCAAGCGAAAGAGATGAGGTGGTGTCTGTGGCTGATGTGAATGGTGGATCTGAACCATCATAATAATAATATTGGCATTCACAAGGCTTTTATAAAGGTTACCATGATAGTGGGCATTTCTGCACTACACTGTTATAGTGCTATTATTCCACTTTCAACGTCCTATGAACTCCTGGGGTTCGCAGTTTAGGGAGGAGCATTTAGAATTCTCAGCCAGAGAGCTCTTTGGCCTCTGTGAACTACAAACCCTAGAAGTTCACAGAACATTGAAAGTGGAATAATAGCAGTGTAGTGTGGAAATGGCCACTGAATATGAAGTCTGATATGCAATATATATTTTTGATAGCAGTATTGTAAGAAGTTCCTCTGATATTTTTTAAGGTTTCTGTTTACCACCTGTAAAATGATTATAGTAACACTTTAGTATCTCAGCATGCCATTTTGAGGCTTAATTAAGAGGCTGTGAATTGTCATAGACAATTGGATCAAAGATTCAGGTAGTTCCACAACCTAAGGTTTTTAATTAATATCTTTGGAACCTCTTGTGTGGGGGTGCAGTTTGGTGATTTCAAAATGCCAGATGCTTTTTACCAACACTCTTTTTGTCTACCATGTTATTGAATGCCACTCAAAGGATACTGTCAATCAAAGCAGCACAGTTTTCCTCAGGCCCTGCTGGTCTGTGCCTTGCTTTCCTGTGATGTGTTCTTCCAGCCCTGTTCAGCCTTATGTAATATAGAGGTCAATCAATTGCTATTTACAGTTTGTACCACACAGTTGATTGCAAGTACAGCTCCTTCATTTGTTCCTGGGTCATTCTCAAAACAGGATGATTGCTCCCGTTTGAGGACTTAATAGGCATACTTTCATTATTTACAAGCTTACAAAGTCTCATTGGCAGGATCCAGATTGCAACTTGCCTGGTTGTAACAAAGCTTTGAGTACTGACTCTTGCATTTCCATGTATGTATGTATGTATGTATGTATTTATTTATTTTCCCATCTTTCTCCCATATGGGATTCAAGGCAGCTCACAATATGGGTCAATACAGAATACAGTAGAAACTGTATACATTTTTGTGTGTGGTGCCTTGCTATTCCTAATACAAGGTGGTTGTTGTTTTAAAACATCAGCATCTGTGTTATAGTCAGCTGTCTGAGGTCCGTAAGTGTTGAAAATTTCTGGGGATTTTCTTCCATGCTGGAAGTCAGAAAGTGTGTTGACTGGGGTTGAACCTTTTCTTGGTGGTAGTTTCCCTAAACTGAAGATGTAATCTAGATCTTAGATCAGGGATGGGAAACTATAGCTAGAGTGGAGGCCAACGTTAGGCCTTCCTTTTCTACTGTGAGCCCCACCTTTGGCCAAAAATTGGCCAAAAATGCTACCTTGGAGTGACCAGAAGTCACTCTTTCTCTTACCATTCTAGAAAAAAAATCAGCTGATTTTCTGCTGAGTTTCACAGGTTTAAGTTGGTTTTGGGAGGTCAGAATGGTCAGGGCACTTTTGGTGTATAGCACAACTCTAGGGGGCATTTGGGGGCATTTCATGGGTAGTTCATCACTTGAAAAAGGACTTATCTGAGATGGTGGGCAGGGCTGCCTGGTGGGGGACCCAAGGTCCAACAAAAAGGGGTTAGGAGTCACAGGTGGCCTGCTGGCCACACTTTCCCCATACTTGTTCTTGCTTCTAGAGCAGAGGGAAAACTGTGGGAGGCTATGGGGTCATATTAGCCCCCCAGCAAAACTTGGTGGGGTGCATCCCTTACCACACACCATCTCACAAAATAATGATATTCTTTTTTGCCCACAAATATGTCCAAACACCCTTTAGGGGTGTGGGGAGCATTTTCACCATGTTTTAAACCCCCTCATGGCATTGTTAGGCCTAGAATAGGCCTTTTTAACAACAGGAAATGGAAAGACATCACTTCCTGTTCACACTCTGCTTCAGAAAAGGGTATTTTGACAACTGGAGGGCCATGAAAACAGACCTAGGGCTGCATGCAGCCTATGGGCTGCACCTGCCCACCCATTCTTTCTTTTTCAATTTATTTTTTTTAATCAAATTCAAGTATATACACAGAAAGAGAAAACAGGCAAACAAATATATGAAAAAGAACAAAGACTCAATCAGAAAAAAAAATCCAAAATATCATAATAACAAATCACCTACATACAAATTAACAAAGGTAATCTAACATCTAACAAAAACAATAAGAGTAGTACATAAACATACATACAAAAAGGAAAAAAAGATTTAGACTTCCTCACATGATTAGATTTCAGCCTTAATTAGTAACTAGCAAAAATGGTCATTTCCATAGTTAAAAAGAGAAGACATACAAGTAGAAGTATTAGTAATGGTAGCTGAACTTATTCATAACCTTGTAAATGCTTTCTAAGGCACCTCATTTCTTTTTAACAATATTCTCATCAATTGTGAGCAAAAAATTAAGAAATGGTTTTTCCCCTCTTTCCCCAAAATGTAAACATCAGTGTTTGTATGAATCATTTATATATATATATATATATATATATATATAAAAAACTGTGTTCCTTTTAGCTATATATTATATCATAGACACATGATGATGTATCATTAGGTCCTCCATATACTTAAAGCAAATGACACAGTATCATATCTAAGTAACAAAAATGAAAACTTAAATCCAGATACACTTATATTGTCAGTTTTTGATTGAAGAAATTCCTTAATTCCCAAACTTTGTAGAAATTACTATTATCTTTATACTCTAGTATACAGGTAAGTTTATCCATTTCTACAATATTGGTTATTTTTCCAACCACTCTTCCTCAGTGGGGATGCTAGATAACCTTCAATGTCTACCTGCCCACCCATTCTAAGAAGAGGTTTCTCATTTGGATAATGTTAGAGTAGTGCAAGAAGTAGCCATTGATACTGCTACCACTCTTCCTCCTGTTCCTAGCTGGAGATAATAAAAAGTGGTGTTTAGGGTACTGCAGAACTCACTGAGCGAAAATGAATAATAGAATCATAGAGTTGGAAGAGACCACAGGGGCCATCCAGTCCAGCTCCCTGCCATGCAGGAACACACCTCAAAGCACTCCCAACAGATGGCCATCCAGCCTCTGCTTAAAAACCTCTAAAGAAGGAGACTCCACCACACTCCAAGGCAGCATATTTCACTGCCAGACAACTCTGATCATCAGGAAGTTCTTCCTGAGCTTCAGATGGAATCTCCTTTCCTGCAGCTTTAATCCATTGCTCCTTGTCCTAGTCTCTGGAGCAGCAGAAAACAAGCCCGCTCCCTCCTCAACATGACATCCCTTCAAATATCTGAACATAACTATCATATCTCCTCTTAACCTTGCTGCCTGAGTTAAGAATAGACCCATTGAATCAATGGGATTTACATAAAACTTGACTTGTTGTTCATTAATTGATTCAATGGGCTTATTAAAGTTGGAACAAGCAGTGGCTGTAGACTACTGCTGTTTTTTGCTGAGACATGATTACCTCTCTGAAAATAAAAACAACACAATTGTTCTTAAGATTCATATTCACATCCAGTTCCATACATTCCCTCTCCTGAGACCTTATGGTACCATATTGTTTTATAAAGTAAGAAATAGTAGGATTTGAGGTTGTTTAAATCAAATAAATAAAAATAGATATTTTATTTTATTATTTTTATTTAAAAATTAGTTGGCATTAAAAGAGTGCCCTCGTAATACAGTATATAAGGTGAAAATCGTTCAAACTCCTGACGATGCAAAATAGAAAAATTCTATAAAGTTGTGGCCATCATCTCCTCCAGATTCCCTGGACCATCCTTTTTCTGGTGCAGAAGAGAGAGAAACTGCCTCTTAGAAGCCTCCAGGAATGGAAGCTCTCCTTTTAAACAGTATGCAAGGCCTTCTGCAGTGCTTTGCATCAGAAAAAATTCCCATTTTTCAAAATCAGAAATGGACTTTTCTACCACTTCTTGGTCTCACGTGTGGCATTTTTGGCAGTCCACCGTGTGACCTCTAGAAGGTCTCAAGAATTAATCCCTGGACCTATCAGAGTGTGCCTGTGCCTTCAAGTTGCCTGTTGACATATAGGGACCCCATGTATTTCATGGGTCAGGAAAACTCAGGAGTGGATTTGTGTCATTTCCTTCCTCTGAAATACAGCCCACAGTATCTGGCATTCATGGGTGGTCTCCCATCCAAATACTAACCAGGGCTGACCTACCTTGGCTTCCAAGATCAGACAGGATCTGGTGCCTTTAGGTTTTGAGGCCCTCAGAGTTGCCCACCTCTGCTCTAACACTTAAAACTTTTAAAGATTCCTAGACTGAGGTGTTTCCCCCCCCCTCAGTTGTAGATGGCTTCGATGTGTCATTATTCACTCATCTTAAAAGAAACTTCCCAGGCTCTGCCACCAAAGTTGCTGTGCCTTGAACCGAATGTGCTGTGGTGCTTGAAGGGACTTCTCTAAAGTGACAATTAGTGTCAAGTATTGTGCTTCTCTCACAACACACCAATATGCTACATCAGTCGTCACTTTGGAAAACTCCCCCAGGAACGATCTGAGTCAGCTGGCAGGCACTGTGACTGTCATTTTTCCTTGTCAGCCTTGCCTGCAGCGGTCTGCTCCAGCCTAACCCTCCTCTCCCTAAGCATTAATTATGAAGGTTGTTGTTGGTTTTGCATTCTCTGTGTGGTCTTTTCCTCATGATCAATTTGAATTCATAAGGAAAAGGGGGAAAAAAATCCTAATTAACCTAAATAAAGAAAAGACTTTCTTAGGGGCCACTTTCAGGCTGTGGAGGTTAAGCTTTCTCGTTCATAGTGGTGTTTCTGCCAGCAAGTGACAACTTTTCATTTAGGCAAGCCCTTGGAAACTGAACCTGCTTGCTGGAAAGATTTATTTATTTATTTAGTAAAGCACGTTGGTTCATTTAGTTGATACATCTCGTTACAGAATGTAGAAGAAACACATTTTTTTTAAAAAAATTATATATAAAAACACATCAGTGATTGATGAACACTTTTAATATAAGATTTCTTCCTACCATTACCGTGTCTAGTGGCATAAACAAACAGCACTGGTGCTTAGGGTGAAGGCAGCTGATGAGAATGCCATTTTCATTATTCCGTTCACTGCCCCTTTGCCTTTTGACTGGGTGGGTAGTGTATTTTTCTTGACTGAAGTGTGTTTTAATTGTCTTTTAAAACTGTGTTTTCATTTTTTGTACTTTCCCTCCGAAAGATGGAGAAGATTCTGCAGCCACTGAATGTGCTTTTGTCTTCATTCTGAAAACCTCAGGTTCCTTTCACCCTTAACAATTCTTTCAAAACAATGCCACTTCATACTTTTGTATGCTTGGATGCGGCCATTTGACTACACGAAGCTTCATGCTGAAAAAAGTGAGATCTCTGTTAGTACAACCCAGAGCAGTCTTGTGGTCAGGAGACATAGGCCTTTTCCACACTACACTCTTATAGTGCGATGACTCCACTTTCAACATCCTATGGAATCCTGGGGTTTGCAGTTTCGGGAGGGGCCAGCTGGATTCCATAGGATGTTGGAAGTGGAATCATCACACTATAAGAGTGTAGTGCAGAAAAGGCCATAGCCTGTGACTTTGATTTACAAGAAATGCTGTGTAGATTTTGTCATGAAACTTTTCTTTTGTCAGGAGCAAAATCTGTGGGAAATTAGATAGGTATCCTCATGGGTTCTGCCAAACTGTAGACTGCAATCTCTGTGATTGCCCCACCCATGCGAGCTGGGAATATCCAGCTGATTGTTGCCAGCAGGTATTTTAAAATCTGTATATGAAGATGCCAAAGGCCAATGAAAGATGGAACTCCTAAGGGTTTGTATGGTAAAGAATTATTATTATAGTTATCTTTATTTATATACCACTTTTCCCTTCAAAAGGCCTCAAAGAATCAAAATAAAAAATAAGAGGAAAAGAAAAAGAAGAAAATTGAAAAAATCAAGGTGATCCATCTTCCCCCATCATAGTTATGAGAACTGTACAAACAAGTCAGCAAAGGAAAAAAAACTCACCCTCCCAGTCTGTTCTCAGCCTTCAAATCATTTCACAGCCTGAAACTGCCAAAATAACACAAATAGTATTAAACAACCTCACTAAGTCAAACAAACTCTTTCTCTAAACTGAACAGCTGATAGTATTTTGCCACAATGGCTAACAAGGAGACCAAAACCCACCTACCTAGCAGCAGAGGCCCAACCTACTACAGAAGGAAAGAAGACGGGTAAGATTTTAGCTATGCATTGTAATTAGTATGATTGTATTTGCCTTGCTTTCTTACACTACCATCCTATACCTATGCATTAGATATACATTGTAATGTAAACCACTTAGAGATTTCATTATATCAAGTGGCATTTAAGTACCGCATCTGAATGAATGACTAATATAATAAAATACGTCTGCTCAGAAGTGCATCCTAATGAATGTACTCTTTCCACTGGATTTGAGGTAGGCATGAATAGGCTATTCATTTTTCCTCTTGCAACCTTTTTGCTTCTCCTACGTATGCAGTCAGAGGCAATCGTTTTGTAAATTATTTTTTAAGGTTACATCAGTGCCATGTCATTTGTGCTTAATGGGACTGGTCCGGGTCACAATGAATTCTCTTTGCTATTAGTAAGGATGTCATATTTCTTTTCTGCCGAAGTGAGACTGGTGTATAACATTTGTTAAATGTACCATTAAAAAACCCAAGCTATTACTCAGGTGATTTATTTTTTTTTCTTGCAGTACCTCCATTTGATGAATGACCTGATTAGCTTTTGAGAATTTGTGTTAAATTTAGCTGGAAATTACACAGGGAAGAAAAGAAACTTGAGAGCTGCGTTTTGGGTTATAGCTATCAGTTCATGTGCAACATTAGTAGGTTCACAGACTATTAGAATGAAGCAGACAGACGTCAGGGGTGGGTATTAGTTGGCTTCCATGTCAGTGAGATGGTGAATTTGTTTTTGGTCTAAATTTAATGGCACTATTCAGTGTACTGAACTTTGTATCCAAAAGAGTTTCCTTCCCTTGGATAGCAACTTTAATGTTCAAACTAAAACCTAGGGTCGATTTACCATTCACTATCATAGGAACGATTGGTCACGCATCACATCTAGACACATCACTAATATTAATATGACTGTTTTCAGCAGGAAGTCTTTCCATGTGTCTTACTGGGGCTACGGCCCAGCCCATGGTGACTCTACAAACACTGATTTTGAGTGATCAGTGCCAGATCTTAAAATATGTGGTTAAAAGTGGAACTACAAATAAGTCAATAAGTGAGGCCATTTTGACTAACTTGAGTGGTGGAGGACCTTTTTGTAGTCAGGTAGTGGAGCATGATCTATTCAGGTTTGGAACAAAGGATAGAAAATGTTTCCATACATTTAAAATATCGAGCTTAGTTCAAATTGCATAATTATGATCCTGTCAAAATGTCGGCATTAGCTGATCAGCATATAATTAAACATTGCAATTCATTACCATCATATGTAGCAACAGCAATGAACTTGGAGGGCTTTGGAAGGGAGTTGGACACATTAACAGAGGATAAGGTGATCAGTTGCTCCTAATCATGATGTGGTATACACATACAGTCTCTTTACTTACTATGTGGCTTGTTGTTGTTGTTGCTGCGTGCCTTCAAGTTATTTCTGACATATGGTGATCCTAAGGTGAACCTATCATGGAGTTTTCTGGGACTGAGAGTGTGTGATGTGCCCAAGGTTACTAAGTGGGTTCCCATTGCCAAGTGGAGAATTCTGAATCCTGATCTCCAGGGTCATAGTCCAACACTCAAACCACTACACTATGCTGGTTCTGACACTATGAGGCTTGCAGAGGAGAAATTTGTGGTGGATTCCATTCACTGTCATCCTTGCAGAGTTTAACTGCTGGCTCTAAGGTTTGCACTGGGAAAATGTGCTAGGAAAATGTTTATTTTATAAACAGAACACCACATTATTTATCTAAAATGGTAACAAGGCAACTGAGTGAATGCTGGCAGCCCAGTACAATTAAAGAGATTAATGACACAGATGTTATTTGATATCCCAAACATCTCTATAAGAGGGTCATGCATTTTAATTCCCTTCTTCCTCTTAAGCTTTTGCCAAACACTTTCTGAACTCTGTCACTTTGGTTAATATGAGACAGACTTCAGCTGTATCGATGTGTATGAGGGAAGTCATATAGAAGGCAGTCAACTAAGTGCATTTCTTTCGTGTAGTAGAGGATGGTGATTTTCTATTATAATGAAACTTGGTTTGAAACTGGAAATGACTTGGTTAATAATCATAGTAACAACAATATAATTTTTCATTTCCCATTTATTGTGCATGTTCGAAATATAATTACTTTTACTGTGCCACAAACAACAGGTGAGGCAATCTTTGGAAACACAAATAGCTTTCAGCGGGGGAAAAAAATACATCCCTTTAAGCAACATGTTTCTTCATTAGATATGTGCTAAGAACTTTGCTGTTTGCAGAGGAGAATTAATTGACAAAAGAAGAGTCATTCATTAACAGTTGACTTTGTTTATTGCTAAAAGTATTTCAGTAATTCTCTTTTGAAAGGCTTATAATCTTTTAATAGCTGTTTGTTCAAGATAATGATTCAATAATTGCTCTCTTAAAAAACAGTTTAATCAACACAAGAGTATGTGCTAGGTGCTGTGAATTCTTTAGGGTGTAACTGTTGACTACAGGGCTAGAACTATGAGAGACAATACAAACAGCCTTCCAAATTTCGCAAAGAAAATTGACCATTTATTTTACATTAGGGATGCTCCCAATACTCTCCCTATCTGTGTGTGTTGTTGCCATTTTAATCCAAACTTTCCCAGTGTTCAGAGGTTAGGAAAGGTATCTTAGTAGCTAGAGGATTCTGGGATCTGTAGAACTAAAAGGTAACATTTTCAGTTTGTGCTAGTCTTGGAACCCAGGGCAGCAGTTCACCCATCATATTTGGCAACATGATAGACCGTTTCATGATACCTGCCCTGGGCTTCCATTAAAATCTCATGGAAGCATGCTCATGATGCCTCCCCAGGTCTCCGTTAAAGTCTGAATAATATCCAATAGTCTGAGCAGGACTGGAAGGCTGAGTCTAGAAGTATTAGTAATTCTTCAAATATCCCTGGCTTAGCATCACCAAATGAACATTAGAAAAGCCTTGCTGGATCTGAGCTACTGCTTTTCTCATTTGGCATTGTTGCCTATCCAATGATATACTTGCATACTGAACACCAGCAGAAGTGGACTTTCTTATTGATGCTAGGAATAGAAATAATATTGGAAAATATTTCAATAATTATTGAATATTGTTTCTCATGATTGGCAGGAAATGCTGATAAGAAGTTTCCTAGACTGATGACAATAATCTCAGTTCAGGATTTATTGTGTATAAAATTTGCAGTTCAGTTTGTTTTTGTTTTTGCATAGCAATTATCATTTTTAGCAGAGAAAAAAGCCATTTCATGCTAAAAAACACAGTTTCTTGACTCGAAAATTCTGTAATTGGAGACTTTTTCTGAGCAAAATCTCAGAAATACTTTGCAGGATGTAGAACTTCCTGTACAGGTAACAGCATTTTTTTCCATGCAATTCTGTCTCCCTGAAAATTAGAGAAGACAGTAATGACCTTCTAGCCCTTGGAGTGTGCTCACTATTGCTGCAAAAGGATGCTATTATATTACTTCCTCTCACAAGCAATGAAGGAAGCATAGTAGACCAACATGTAAACTAGGCAATACATTTGTCATGATTATTTTTTTTTAAATGAAGTGTTTTCTCTGAGTACTGAAGAACAAGTCTTGTAACACATGATTTTCCTCAGTCATATGTTTTGCACTTAGCATATTTTCTTTTGTGATTGGTCACTGGAAGGCAAATGCAGGGTTAATATGCAGCTCTGATTATCCCCTGAGGCGATTCCATTGTGGGAGGGAAAACATATTAACACTGTGTGCCTGTGCACACATGCCTTCAAGTCATCTGTTGACTTATGCTGAACCCGTGAATTTGATAGTGTTTTCCATAGGCAAGGGGTACTCGGAGATGTTTTGCCAGTTCCTTCCTCTGAAACATAATCTACCACACCTGGTATTCATTGGTGGTTTCCTGGGAATACTAATTCCCACGAACATTTAATTTGATTCTTAGTCCATTTCCTCACTACACTGTTATAGTGCTATTATTCCAGTTTCAACATTCTGTGGAATTCTGGGGTTTGTAGTTTACTAAGACCAAAGAGACCTCTGGCTGAGAATTCTAAATGCCCCTCCCTAAACTACAAACCCCAGGATTCCACAGGATATTGAAAGTGGAATCATAGCACTATAACAGTGTAGTGTGGAAATCGCCTTAGAATCATTGGGAACTGGTGCAAATCTGTGAAAAATGAAATGTTTAAAGAAAGAGTAATGCCATAATGTATTTTACTACACATTCTCCCAACCAAATCACCAAAGTTGCTCTCCGTTAAAGCAGGAGAAAAATTCCATATTGGTTTGTAGAGGATGAAGAGTTTCTCAAAATGGGGGCAAGAGTTCAGCATAGCACTGTAGCTGTATTGTCAGCTGTTAGGGGAGGAACAATTTAAAGGATGATGGCTATTACCAAAGCAATGTGGGAATCCATTATCTTCCATTTATGATAGTATATGTGCTGACCTGCATGTACTGGGAGAATTATCTGAGTCATAATAGAAGATTCTGGGAGCATACTTTTGAAAGGGGCAACATGAAGATGTAAATCTTCATTTATTTCATTCTTGCATATGAGAATGCAAAATTTCAGTAGCTGTCCCCCTGCTGTGTGATTATACTTTTTTTTGTACATTTCCAGATGATATTTCACATTTTTGTGAAAAATTCATTTGCCTAAAATGTATTTTGCAATAACAAATACAACATATTGTATTTTATACAAAGGACTTTTTTGGGTGGAGGGGAAATACAATGAAATTGTTGAAAAATGTAAACAAACTATCACATGCTGAGATGTGTCAAGATGCTTTTAATAAGGATGGGAGAATTTGTGAATATTCCTTACATACCTGTTTCTTGTTGTAATGTGCCTTCCAGTCAACCTGAATTATGGTGACCTTATCTTAGAGTTTTCTTTGCAAGATTTTTTTAAAGGAGCCTTGCCATCACCTTCCTCTAAGGCTCAAATAGCATTTGCCCAAGGGGTTTCCATGGATGAGGAGGAAATTTGAATGCTGGGTTCCTGGAGATCTAGTTCAACACAGAAACCACTGCAACACACTGGAATGCATGCAGTTAGTAAATATGGAAAGGTGCATGTAGAAATTTGCCAATAAATAGAAGGTTGAGCAATTTCCATTGGAACACTTGTGGCAGGCTTCATTTTTTTGCTCCATATTATGGTGTGATGGCCCAGAGGAACATCCTCTCATCAGGTTTTTGCACTTAGAAGGAAGCATCCACTGCCACCAACAGCAGCTTTCTTTTCATTGGAAATAGCTGCAATATGACAGTAATGGGGAATAGAGAGCACAGGGTTAGTGCTCCAAGGTCTCAATCCAGATCTCTATCTGCACCAACCCACCCTGCACCTTTCCTCAGTAACACAAATAATGGCATGAAACTTGTAATTGCCTCATTTGGGTATGTTCATTGACGGAGGAAGAGAATTACCCACCTATATGAAATAGACTAATTTAACGGTGTGTGCGTGCATGCATGCTTTCAAGTTGCCTATCAACTTATGGCAACCCCATGAATTTCATAGGGTTTTCATAGGTAAGGAACACTCAGAGGTGGTTTTGTCAGTTCCTTCCTCTGAAATGTAGCCTACAGCACTTGATATTCATTGGCTCTCATCCAAGTACCAACCAAGGCTGCCCTTAGCTTTCAAGATCAGACAGAATCGGGTGCTTTTAGGGTTTTTAAACAGAGTGAAATATTCTTACATATCTCGAGTGTCCCAGAAAAGCAGACCAACCTCAGGTGGCTAGAAAAGAAGGAAGAGAGAACTATTCAAAAATAGTTTTGCAGAATGACAAGAGGTACAAATTTTGTTAGGTAGTGTTCTGTTCACATGCTAGGATGAGTATTTTTGGTAAATTGGAGGATATCTCATTTAGATGATTTTCATTTATGAGGGGTGGCAAAAGGATGGAGTTTGAATATATTTGCTACGAACAGAATGTCTGTGGTTTGATTGCTGCACTTTGTGGTTAGCAGGGCCAAGCATGCCTGCTACTTCATCCCTGGAGCAGGGATAGGCACCTTCCAGACCCCAAAGGTCCTATACAGCTCAGGTCCAGGTTTTCTGAAGGACTATATTCTGAAGGACTATATGAGCCTGCTTCTATCTTGAGCCCTTCTGGAGAGAGGGTCCTTCCCCTCTGTCCCAGTACCCTCACAGTACATTTCATGGGAACATGAGAGAAGATCTTCTTGGTGACTGCTCCCAGACTCTGGAACTCCCCTCCTAGAGAGGTTAGATGGGTGCTGTCCTTGCTATTCTTCCATAGCAAGGTGAAGCCTCTTATTATTTCTGCTTGGCCTTTGTGAATGGATTGCTTGGACAAAAGGGTCTTTCAGAATGTGTCACATTGTCTATTTGTTGCCTTCTTTTCAATAGTAATGTTTTAAAGAGGTCTTAATTTTAATTGATAGTTTAGTTCCATGTTTAACTTTGTGTGATGTGAATTTTTAGCTCTGCGTGTTTTCATTTTTGCGAGCGACTTTGAGTCCTGAACTGGAAAGAAGGTGGGATGTAAATTAATAGTGATGGTGATGATGGTGGTTGTGATGGGCTGCAGTGCTAGATTTTTGGTTCCTTCAGAGAGTTGTGGGTACATCCTCATTTTGGCAAGTGGAAGTGGTGATACATCACCACTGCTGTGGGGGATTTTGAGGACTGTTTCAGATATAGAGAGCGCAATCATGAGGAGCACCATGAAACAGCCCATCAAGGGTGGTTAAACCTCAAAAATGTTTTTTAAATCAAAATAAATTTTATTTTCAGCCAATTTGGAAGGGTCGGCGAAGGTACCAAGGACCACACTGGACCCCCAGAGGGCTTCATACAGTCCATGGGTTGCATTATATCCACCCTGCCCTAAAACATTCCTGCTAGTCAGAGTTGGCAGGATTGCCCTGGATGGACCAGTGGCTTGGCTCAGTATGAGACAGGCTGCCTTTTAGGTTACCAAACAGAATTTGTGCATAGCCATTTTATGAACATGAATGACATTTTCTCAAGAACATTTTTAGTTTAGATAATCATAATTGCATCTGATTGAACAGTCACACTGAAGATCATCATAGGCTTTTTAATGGCGGAAGTATTTGCAAGCAACAAGTGCAAACTGGCTTAAGACAATTTGCTTTGTCAGCCGCTGGAGATTTTCCCCTCCCCTCCAGCTTTTGTTTGAAAGCGTATAATCTTCCAATAGCTGTTTGTTCAGGGGTTATCCAGTAATTGCCTAGTTTGACCAAAGACTGTAAACAGATACTTCAGGATTTTGAAATTGCTGTGTTTCACTTGTTGTCATTATTTGGGTTGCTGTAATTTCCTATTTCTTTGGATATTTTATGTTTTGTATTATTTTTAAGAACATTATCAGATTACCAAAACGTTACTACAAAAGCATTATGGAATAACATCCATACTAATTCAAGGTACTCTGGTCAGGCTGTTGTTAATTGAAGTTGTTCACAGGGCTGGAGAGGAATTTTTACCTGCATGCACAATTGGTGTTGACAATGCCTTTTTTATAGTAGTGCTTCTGGTTTGCCTGGATAGCATTACTAATGTTTCTATTGCATCTTTTCATTACTTTTTCATTAATTGCATATTTTAAAAATGTTGTCACAACTCTGTATAGTGATGCTAGAGGCATTAGCCTGAGGATTAGATGCGATAAGTGTGAGTCACCCCACCCCAATTCCCCATAATTTTCCACCCTCGTGCCCTCCAAATACTTAGGATTTCAGTCCCCATTGTCTTAAGCTAGCATAGACAGTACTCATGCTGGCTAAAGAAACAGGAATTGTAGGCTAACATCTGGATGGACATTGAATTTGAAAAGGCTTGCATAAGGGATTTTGGGTTTTGCCAGTCCTCAGAGTCACTTGGCATTTCATGCTACACACCCAGGGTGCAGGATGGGCCTGTGTTGCTAGTTTATGCTGCATGGGCACCAGATTCCTGCCACTCCTATCAGTGTTATACCAACATACAGGCTGGGAAGATACAAATTAGCAATCTGACATGCATTCTGGTTTTCTTCATGTTTACTCAGAAGCTGCTCACTCCAAGGCATGTGTGCAAAGTATTGCGGCCATAAGTTTTGTCTTTTCTAAACCATCATTTAGTGATACAGAGGTCTATTCTTCCTTCTCTTCCTTTATGTTTGGATGTTACACTAAACTGGGGTGCAGTTGGTCCTTGAAGCCAGGAGGACTCCACCAGCTTTCCCCTGCTGCTCTGTGGCTTGTGAGACTGTGGCTTGTGTGATTTGTCTTGATGATTCTCATTGCTTGGGAGTGGGGTTGGGAGAGGGAGAGGCAAAAGATTTTTCCAGTGCTGAGTAATCTTGGTTTCAAGATTGCTATTTTCTTATTGATGTTAGTGGTAAAGAAGCCATGATCTCAGAGGTTTTGGGAATGTACCCCCTCCAACATTTCACAGATGAAAACCAGGATGCATATGTTCAAGCAACATCAGAGTATGGTCAACATGGCAGAAGTTATTAATGAGGAAGAGGATATGAGCTAGGAGAGGCAGCAGCAGTTTACTTTTACCTGAGCCTAGTGGGAAGGACAAGATTCTCCCTCCTCTCTTCTCCATCTTCTGCTTTGGCTGAATGCAAACAACTGCTCCACTGTGAACTCAGTTTTCATTTTTCATTTTTCAAGTAAACTGAAGACAATGGGAATGTGAAAGTAGGAGGGGAAATTTTTTAAAGGCAATTAAAAAATGTGATGACAGAGGATTTATTGGAACAGTCCCTGCAAAATCAGGACAGTTGAAGGATATAGAAATATAGCTTTCACTCATATAACAAACACAAGTTAAAGAAGTGAAACAAACACAACTGAATTCAAGTGGGTCTGCCCCACTCTGAGATACAGGAGAAAGAATGTGAAAATGTTTATTTTAATTTATTTATTGAAATATTTATATTCTACCTTATAACATGGGATCCTGGGATGGTATACAGTATACACAATTGGAAATACTTCCAGATTAGAACTAGGAATAATTTAAACAAGATTGAAACACATTAAACAAGACAACTCCTACCCTCTCCTCTGGTGAAGCTGTGAGGAGACCAGTCATCTTGCTTCCATTTTCAAGAAACTACTCATTTATAGTTAGTCCAAAATGGGAACTGTGGTTAGGATTAACCATGCTTGCTTCAAATGAGCCATGTATGAAACACCCAATTTGATTGTGGCTTATTTAGACAAACTGTAGTTTAAAGTAACTCTGTCTTTTTCTTCATATGACACAGTGTGGGTTAGTTTAAAAGATCAGATCTCCATGTTGCTGCACTGGGAGAAGAGGGGCCTGAATGTACAAGGCCAAAGTGTTTTCACAAGGGATTAAACTGTGATTTTGTGTGCCATCAAGATAGAGTCACATAGAGCACTGGAATTTTTCCTCACCGTTTCTAGGCATGGATCTGTAACAGCAACTGGTGTGGGAAGAAACTTGATCTTTAGAGGTTGTTCTTTCACACTGAACATTCTGAGAGATACGGGAAAGCTTCTTTCAGTGTGTTACTTTCATTGTGCTGTGAGACAGCTTACAGAAAGGAACCCATTAATGGTTTTTGCTAGCTCAAAACCTTCATATGTTTTTTTCTGTTACTCTTTCTTTAGCTTGCACAAAGACTTAATGTTTTTCTTGAGCCTTTTCTTTTCTTTTGTTTTTGGCTCTAGTCCAAAGCAAGAACCTTGTAAAAAGAAAGTTGAATTTTGTATTGTTTATCACCATTTAGTTCTCTAGCAGAAAAATAAGTCTGTTTTTATTAGTTCAAAGAAGCCCACACAAAGACAGAGACCACCAGCATTGTAGAATTGGTTCCTGATGAAGAACAATGAAACCTACAATAAAAAGGGGGGGGGACCTTTCTCTGATAGCAGTACTGAATAATGTAGAGGAAATAGCTATTAAAATTAGTAAACATTTATTAATTGCCAATATTGTGCAGGATTGCAGGATTGCCAGATATTAGGACCTGGCCTGAACCTCTAGTTATTGTGGGTTGTCTCTGGATGGGAGATGAGGTTGCAAATTCTCCAGCTCAGCTACTAGAGCAACAGTGTGTTACAATTTGCAAGGGATAATTAATTTGTTGCTGTAACTTCCCTGCTGCTGCTGCTGCTGCTGCTGCTGTTGTTGTTAATTACCACCACTACCACCCCATTTGGATTAAAATTGAGTTACTGTAATGCAATCTATATGGGGCTGTCTTTGAAGGGTCTTTGGAAACTTCAGTCGGTCCAAAGAGCTGCAGCCAGACCATTAACTGGGCCTGACTACAGAGATTGCACAACTCCCCTGTTGTAACAGCTCCACTGGCTGCCAGTCTGTTTCCAAGCACAATTCAAAGTGCTGGTAATGATCTTTAAAGCCCTACGCAGCTAAGGTCCAGGTTATTTTGTTACCGTAGTTTCTAGCCCAGATTTGTGGGATATTAGATATCATTTGATATCAATAATTTGGCCTTCTTTACTTGTTCCTCTCCACGTGCTTGCGAGGCCCCCGGACAAGCATGCACACAGGCATGGCCGCTAATAGCTGAAACATTCCAAACAAATACAGGCAGGCCAGAAATAGACAGACTGCCACTTTAGGAGACATCAAGGCAAGTACCATATTATGTATGCATGCTACTTACAAAGGACTCCCTGCCCCGAGCAGGCAGCTTGATGAGCCGAATACTCAACTGTTAAGCACTCCACATTTGCATACTGTCTGAGCTATTGATAACTTTGTCATAACTCAATCATGTAAAATACTGACCTTTCGGAGGCTTTGTCTCCAGCCTGAAACCCATTGTTATCCCCGGAAACGGACTAGCCTACAGCCACATTTTCCACTATAAGAACCCCTGACTTTGAGTGCTTCTTGGATCGCTCTTGGCTTCCATCCTGCCTTGCTGTCGCATTGTTCGGTGAGCCTTCCCCTCAGCTCCACGTACTGAGAAACTCCATTTCCACAAACTTCTTCTTCAGACTACCCGGGCTTCAGGGCAGGTGTAGTATTTCCCATACAAAACCCCTTTTAAAATCCCTCTATCCAACTCCAACCTTTATTTCTATAGATCTCTGTGTGAGTGTGTTGCATACATGTGTTTGACTGTATATCAATAAAAAGAATTATTATTATTTACTTCTGTTAGCTCCTTGACTTGGACTGACCCTGTAGACTTTGGGTAAAAGATCTCGCTACGTTGCCCTGCTTCTCGTAGTGCTAGCTTGTGCTCTTTGCTAATTCCCAACTTTATAATATTTGGAACGCACTTAGGTGTCCCTCACGGGACCCCCAGAAATCAAGGTAACAGTTTGAAAGACTGTATTATCCCTTATAAACTAGCCCGGGCTGGAGAGGCCCTTCTCTCTATCTCTCCACCTTCACAGGTACATCTGGTGAGAACACAGGAGAGGGCCTTCTCAGTGGCTTCTCACAGACTCTGGAACTCCCCTCCCAGAGAAGTCAGACTGGTACCCTCCCTACTTTCTTTTTGCAGTCAAGTAAAGGCATTTTCACTCAACAGGCATTCAATGTGTGATTATGGCCTGTCTGATAAAAGGTACTGGATATTGTTAACTATGCAGAATTTATTTGATAATTTAATTTGTATTTTGTATAATACAAAACTTTTGTATTAACTTTTTTTAATTATTGTAAACTGCTTTGAGTCTTTATCAGGGAAAAACTGGGGTACAAATAAAAATGATGATGATCATGATCATGATGATGATTCTGTGAGGGAGGTATGTATTTACCTAGATTCCTCCTTCCCTTTCAGTCACTGTGATATGAGGGCTCACTCTATGCTCTGCCCTGCATGTACCTTCTGGCTAGACCAAGTAGGCTAGATGAAATCTTATATACAAAAATACATACATACATACATACATACATACATATATACCACTGTGGTCCTGGCACAGGTCCAAGGCAACATCCCATCTCCCCAAGTAAACAAGAAGGAATAATCCCCTCATTTGACTTGATTTGTGAACAGCCCCATTAATTAAGATTTTTGCCTTGATTTCAAACAAGCACACATCTCTCTCTCTCTCTTTCTCTCTTCTTCTCTTTCTCTCTCTGTATGAATAACAAACTGTGAGCAACTATAGTTGGTATTTAATGCATAAGTTGAACATGAACCAGCAATGTAGTCCTAAAGCAAAGAAGAAGAATGCTATTTTAGTCTGCATTAATAAAAGCATAGTTCCCAAGTCAAGAGAAGTAATAGGCCCACTATATTCTGCACTGGTCAGGCCTCATCTGGAATATTGCATTCAGATCTGGGCACCTCATTTAAAGAAGGATCTAGACAAGTTGGAGCAGGTTCAGAAAAGGTCAACAAGGATGACAAGAGGTATGGAAAACAAAATACATGAGGAAAGGTTGAAGGACCTGGGCATGTTCAGCTTGGTAAAGAGAAGACTGAGGGGTGACATGATTGCATTCTTAAATACCTCAAGGGCTGCCACAGAGGGGAAGGGGCAGGCCTGTCTCTCTCTCTAGACCAGAGGCTAGGTCTAATGGTTTGAGTTACAATTTTGAGTATATTTTGCCTGAACATCAGAAGGAACTTCTTACCAATAAGAATAATTCAGCAATGGAACCAATTGCCTAGAGAGATGGGGAGGATCTCCTTCTGTGGAGGTCTTCAGAAAGAGGCTGGGCAGCTAATTGTTGGGGATGCTATAGGTGGAGATCCTGCACTGAGCATGGGATTGAACTTGATGGTCTATCGAGCCCCTTCCAACTCTATGAGTCTATAATTCAAGGGCCATTCCTAGTCTCAGGCTTTTGGTTTAGAAACGTCAGTGTGATCCTGAACTGCCAACTCCATTAGGTCAACCCATGGGCTGCATGTGGCCCCAAAGCCTTTCTTGAAGACCATAGATAGCTCTTGAGTGCCTCTGCCCAATGATAGATTTTCCACCCCCCAATTCACTCATCTCTGGAGGTTTTCAAAACCAGAAATGGACATCTAGTTGCACAAGTAAAAAAAAAAGTGCCACTTTCTAGGTCTACTTTACCCCTTAATGGGTACTGCATCAGGATTGCTCAGTCAGGCTGGACAGTGTTGCCCACCTTTGGGTTTTGTACTTTGCAGAATATTCAGTTGTCTTGGCTTTTGCTTGAAGGATCTTGCTCTTGAAAGCCTGGCAGCTACTCAGCTTATAGACTTGTGTTCTATCTTTAGCTAGACTCATGCAGGAGCTAGTGAATCAACTGCAGGCTGCACGCTCACCTTTTGGTGGCCATGCTAGTAGTCTGTCCAGCTTGGCTGGCTGGGAGCAATTACATTCACTGAGGTTTGGCTTTTGGAGACTGTGGAAATAAAGTGCTGGTAAGCTTGTTGGCTGCTCCAGACTTTATCTCCAGGGAAGGTCTACAGATCTGTTGACCAGAAGCTGCCAGCTGGATGCTTTGTTTTCATTGGCTGTCCAATTTTACAATAAGGTCAGGTCTATCTTTTTGGTGCCAAGTAGAGTGTTTCTCTCTGCCAAAGAAAATACAACTGTCCAATAACCAACATTTAAGTAGTAGAGATGGGTAAGAGGGAAATGCAATGGCTATATGAGGAGGAGCTAGGAAGGTAATAGTGATTCACAACAGATTTTACAGAAGAAAAACATGGGCCTTATCAGAGAGATTGTAGACAAGGGACAAAGAGAAGGAGGCAACTTGCTAAGCAGAGAAATGGAGGCCATTTCTACATGTGATTTTATTTCTTTTTTCTTGTACTTGAGGCCCAGTTTGGGGGAATAAATAAAGAGATAGACAGACAGATAGAATGCACAGTGACCCAGGGCTTTCGCATTAAACAGCTATAGCAACACGATTCTAATTCAGCTACCATGGCAATATCCTAACTGAATCCTTGGATTTGTAGTTTGTAGAGCTCTCTGGCTGAGAATTCTAATATCCTCTCCTTAGATTCCAAATACCAGGATTCCACAGGAGAGAACCATGACCATTAATGTGTAAACATAGAACTGTAATTGTAAATGGGCTCCTGATTGTGAGTTACTTTGCATGGTATACCTTTTGATAAGCTCATGCTAAAAAATATAAGATGCAATGAAGGAACTAAATGTTTTGATTTGACTGAATCTCATACATGAGTACTGTGGCGTTATTGTGTACCATCAAATCATTTCCAGCTTAATGGCAATCTTAAGGTGAACCTATCATGGGGTCTTTCTGGGGCTGAGAGTGCATGACATTCCCAAGGTCATCCAGTGGGGTTTCCATGGCCAAGTGGGGAATCAAACCCTCGTCTCCATGGTCATAATCCAGTGCTCAAACAATTATATCACACTGACTTTCATTCTTGCAAAAATGCCTAAAGTGAAAGTATGTTTTCATTTTTTTTTCTGGGAGGGGATTGGGAAGGGACCTGTGACCTGGGCTTTTTTGCATAACAGAATTAGTAGTGCTATGGTTTCACTTGAACTTCTGCAGATGCATCCTGTCGAATCCTGGGTCTTGTCATTTGGTGAGGCATTAAAGCTCTCTGTCAGAGAATTGTAAATACCTCTCTCTAAAGTGCAAATACCAGGAATCCATAGGAAAAAATCGTGGCAGCTGAAGTGGAATTATAGTACTATCATTGCATAATGTAAAAAGATCCCTGTCTGAAGTCAAATCTGCCACTTCCCCGACTGTGAGGAAGAAAGGAGGAATCACCTTTGCCAATTGTTTTTTTGGCAGGGGGAGCATGGGGGCGATGCGCTGAGGGGCTGCAAAAAGCAATTGGGGGCCTATATGCCCACATTTCAACTCAGCCCTTGAAATAAATGTTACTTAGCACCTGTAGCTGGAAGCAGGCTTTTCATAATGGCTTTGCTCTGATTTTTAAGCATTGTGCAGCCTTAGTGCTCATCATCTTTCAGAACAGTGGTTGCCTTCTGATTGACAGGGCTGAACCTCTTTAGGCATTTAGACTCTGTGATAAAAGAACCATTCAGTTTTTACATTTGCCCTCTGTGCTTTGAAGCCAATTTGTTTATCCTGTTCTTTAAGTAATATGGTGTTTCCTGAACTGAAGATGCTTTATTGAGATGTAATGAGGGCTGAGGTTTCTGAATTTGTGGTACTAATAAGAGCACTCCTTTGAGCAGCACTGGGAACATTACATCTCTTTGTGGTATTTAATTCACAGATGGTGAGGCTCCATTGCTTCAAGAAAGATCCTGCGGCTAATTTGGTTATAAAATTGGGAAGGCCCAAACCTCTGTGCATGAATAAAGGTTCTTAAATGTGGAAAAACATTTCTCTATAACTCTACTTATCTTTTTCCTACATGCAGTCATGCCTTGAAGTTATATCTAGCAAGAGACTGTGGTGAATAACTGTGAAACAAATTTCTCCTGCTGCTTTTATTCATATTGCTCCTCTTTCTAACTCTTCCAGTCCTGCAGCAAACTTCAGTATGCACTCGTTTTCACTGCCTTCACTCCAAAAGCCACCTAACAAACTCTTTGTACACTATAAAATAATTTGGCTCACATCTTCAAGTACAGCCATACGTCCTCCAATGATCTATCATAGAGGTGGGTATATGTGGCCTCCTGATGTTGCACATTTCAGTGACCCATCAGCCTTTCCCATTGCCTGTTCTGCAAGGGCTGATGGAAGCTGCAATCCAAAAATATCTGGATATCACACAATTCCCCACTTTTGAACGCAGCACATGTTCACTGCATGAACAGATTTCCAATGTGGCCCAGGCTGTGGTGTTCACACATTATGGCAGTAGTAATCTGTACTGAACTTTATGGCTGAAACAGACAATTTGCAGCTGGAAGAACAGCAGGCTGTCATAACCAGGGACAAAATGGAAGAGAATGATTTTGTACACCTCTGAATGGCAGTGAATGATTACATTGTGAACTAATGAGCTGTAAGTCTGGTTTCAGATGCCATGCAAAACCACCATGTTAATCATAGCTGAGAAATCAACTGTACTCTGAGCTTCCAGACATATAACAGACAAACTACAATTGGGAGCAGTTTTGTTTGCTCTGATCATCTGCTGGGCCTGTAGTTTCCAAGTTTCCACTTTCATCTCCACAGGGCTGCCAATCACAATTAACAAAAACTTTAAAAAAAAGTGCACCTTTTTTTTCAGATTCTGGTTTATGGTACCCATCTGCACCTTCAAAAAAAAAAAAAAAGGAAAAGGAAAAGAAAAGAAAAGAACAAAAATGCAGTTTGTGGTTGTTAGCTATTTTTCTCCAAGCGCTTATACTCTCCCCTTTAACTAAAAAAAGGTCCCCAAAGCTGCACAATCCATGCCCTCAGGCTTATAACATAAGTGAGACGTAACATGCAAGGACAAATGGATATGTTGTTGTTGTTGTTGTTGTTACCAGTATACCTCAGTTAAAAGAGTAAATGTGTTCTTTGGCATTACTTCTTTAGCAGAAGACTTGGTGCTAGAGGCAGAAATAAAATGGAAAGAATTAGGACAGTTTGCTGCACCGCAAAAAAATGAAAGGAAGTTGAACATGTTTCAACAGCCTTTTTATTCAAAACTTGTAATATGCCTGGGTTAAATGAAAAAAACAAGTCAGGTAACAATTTCACCAACCTCCATTTTTTTTTTATGGATGCCCATTTTTTTGACCAATTTATGATGAGCATTTTTGTCTGTCAAACTTTTTTTATATAAAATATAGGAATGGATAGCTGAGACACTTTTATCTGCTCTCCTATTTTTATCTCTCTCTCTTATAATATTCATAAATACACACTTG
Source organism: Ctenosaura bakeri (assembly GCA_948474755.1). Lineage (NCBI taxonomy): Eukaryota > Metazoa > Chordata > Lepidosauria > Squamata > Iguanidae > Ctenosaura > Ctenosaura bakeri. Next base: position 415,730 of record CAOLHI010001039.1, on the reverse strand, counting down.
GTAAGAGATTCTGGAGGCAAGTTCTGCTTTCCTTGTTTGTTGTAGGTAGACCAACACAACTACAGTATGGTCAGCTAGAATAGATCCTGTTCTTCCCGGGACCAATCTTAATTGCATTTTTAATTGCAGACTCACTAAATCAACTCTGAAAGTTTGTTTTCTCCATCCCTTCTTCATCATTCTCCCAGTGCTGGCGCTGCTAAAAATCTTCCAGCTCGATAGAGAGTGAAGAGGAAAGGGATACTGGGCAGATGTAAAATGTCTTTCGAAAAAGAAGCTTCACTGTCAAAGGTTTTAAGACATACCCCAATATACAGACACTATACCAAATATGCACATTAACACTATCCAACATCAACAAGAGAGAGAGAGAGAGAGTAGTATATTGTCTTTGAAAATAATTTAACAATCTATAAAGTTAAAACCATTAAAAATGATACCCTCCAACATTTCACATATGAAAATTGGGCCAGATGTGGTCAAGCAATGTTAAAATGTGGTCAAGATGGCAAAAGTTATTAATGGGAAAGAATAGAAAGGTAGGAAATGCTGAAGGAGTCTGTTTTTGCCTGGGCCTCCTAGAAAAGGCAAGATTTTGTTCTCTCTTTTCCTCTTCCCCCACTGAGAACTGAGTACAAATTACTTTTGCATGTTGAACTCAGTTTGCAGCAACTGATGGAAGCAGAGGACAAAAAAGGGCAAGCAGGAAGAGGAGAGAGAAAATGGAACATTTTAAGAACAGCTGAAAAAGTGGGATGACAGAGAATTAATTTGGCATGTCCCTGCCAAAGTTGGAGGGCATGTCCTCGCCAAAGTTGGAGGGTATGTAACATTTCAATAAAAGAATATAAAAATCAACAATGCAGTCTGTAATTAACCACTCCTTGCAGGCAATTCCTGAAAGCCCATCAGAATAGGTACATTTTCGCTTGGCAGAAAGAGAGCAAAGAGAGACCCACCCATGCCTTCTAGGGAATAAGGTGAAGTGAGGAAGGCAGCTTTCATATGGCAAGTGTGATCAGTTTCCTGGCTTTCAAACTTGAAGTAGCAGTTCCTCTACTATAGTTTATTTATGTGCATTAGCCTGGATTCTGCTGCTAGTCCTACCTAAAGTAGACCTATTGAATCAATGGGGTGTAGCTGTGTGTTGACAATTTATTGCATGGGTATACTCTAGTTGGGACTAACCAACAGGATTCCAGCCAATATTTATAAATAGCTGTACGTTTTAAAGAGAACCTGCATAATGTAGTGGTTTGAGTATTATACTATGATTGTGGAGATGAGGATTCAAATGCTGGCTTGGCCATGAAACTCACTTGGTAACCTTGGGCAAGTCACACTCCCTCAGTCCTGGAGGGAGGCAAGGGTAAATCCACTCTGAATGAATGCCGCCAGGAAAACCCTGTGAAAGGTTCACTTTAAGGTTGCCACAGGTCAGAAATGACTTGAAGGCACACAACAACAACTAGGGCCATTTCCACACTAGCCTGTTGTGGTGCTATTATTCCACTTTCAACATCCTATGGAATCCTGGGTTTGCAGTTTACGGAGGGGCCTCAATAACAGCACGATGACAAGTTAATGCAGAATAGCCTAAGTTTTAAAACATTCATATGCAGCTAAAAAAGGCCATACTAGTACAAAGAACAAAGACTATTTGAAATCTTAAAAAAGAAAAAAGGAATCACATGTATAAAATGATGCCTGGTGTTTTAGTAAGGCCGAGTCATTTTGGAATAAAATTGTTATTAGCCGACAACAGAAGCAAAGTTATTTTGGTGCATATGATAACAGGATCTGGTAGAAAGTTCCAGAACTATAAAGAGGATGGGGCTAACGAGGAAAATGGCAGCTACATTTTGAGGCTTACCTGGTATTGTTTCCCCGTACCTCAGAAAAGGTTCCCCCCCCCATAAGACTTGTGAGAAGTGTGGCTAGTTTGTGTCATAAAGAAAGGCTGTTGTAATCCTCAAGCTTGAAATTTTTTGAAGATTTCTTGATAAATAATTCATAAGAAACTAGAAGGGCTTTGATGCCAGCTGGGCCTGATCTAATCGCAAGTAAAAATAGAATGGTTTCCCTGAACAAAATCACAAATCCAAGGATTTGAGACTTGGGCATCAATTATTCCTGCTTGAGCATTTCTGACAATTTTTGGTTAAAAGAATCTCTTGCAGGAAGCCTGTCACTTTTTGTGAGATGGACTCTAAAGGAAGGAACGTGTGCTATATTTATGCTTGCCTTGATGTGAATACTGATTATTTGTCATAGAAACAATGGCAAGATTTAGACACAGGAAAACATACTAATATTAATATCAGTACACAGACCAGAGCATTGAAAACAGCTGGTAGATTCTGGTAGTTGTTGTTTTTGTTGATGTGTTGTTGTTGTTATGTCACTTTTCCCCTAGTCTGGGATTCATGGTAGCTTACAATGTTTAAAACAGACACAGATAACAAATTTACATCATACAATAGTTACAAATATAATTAAACTAAGAATAGCATTAAAAGCATTTAAAAGCATGATCGTTAGAAAACAATAAATAAGTAGTACAGCATAATTTTAAAGGCCCCTTTCCCCTGAGCAGAGAGCCATCAAAGGCCTGCTGAAACAAAAAAGTTTTCACCTGCCTGCACAAGGAGAGCAAAGAAGATGCCAGTGTAACATCTCTAGGGCCATTTCCGCACTAGCCTGTTATAGCGCGATGATTCCACATTCAACCTCCTCTGGAATCCTGGGGTTTGCAGTTTCGGGAGAGGCCAGCCGGCCCCTCCCGAAACTGCAAACCCCAGGATTCCAGAGGAGGTTGAACGTGGAATCATCGCGCTATAACAGGCTAGTGTGGAAATGGCCTAGGAAAGGAGTTCCAGAGCTTGGGAGTGGCCATCAAGAACACCCTCTCTTGTGATCCCACTCGATGTACCTGCAAGGTTGGTGGGATGAGGAGAAGGGCCTCCCTAGAAGATTTCAAAATGCAGTCAGGTTCCTATGGAAAAATATAGTCCTTCACATAATATAGACCTGAAATGCAATGGGGCTTTATAGATTGTAATGAGGACTTTTGCATTGTGCCCAGAAATAGACCAGCAGCCAGTGGAACTATTGGAACAAGGGAGTTTTGTGCTTCCTGTAGTCCAGTTTTTTCCCCTATGCTCTAATACATATAAACATACAAAGACACATACATATACATATAATTTTATGTATTTATCAAGAGAGCATTGGTATAGCTCTACTAAAGCTTTGGTAAAATAGAAAACTGCCTTCTGTGGTACTATATGTTGTAAGGATAATGACCCCATGTCTGTGATCTGAGGCAGAAGTCTTTCCTATCACCCAGATGTCAGGAATGGAGACAGGGACCTTTTGTGTAGCCTACAAGTGAGTTATGGTCCTTTCTTCATAGAATGTTGCTTTATACCTGTCACATGGAGATCTGGGCCAGCCAGGGCTGGGACATACCAGGCCTTCATGTCTTGGAGAAGCAAGACCCTTTAATATGATTACCACCCCCCTGGCTCCCTCTCCACACTTAATCACCCTTCTGTTTTCCCTAAGTCCACGACCCTTGTAGATATAGGGCAAAGTGTTTTCCAGTTTATTCCAAATGAATGTGTCACTTGTGGTAGCATGTGTAACTGAGCTTAACCTGAAGAAACACTGCCTCTAAACAAATGCCTTGAAGCAGTAATGGACTGGATGAGGAAAAACAGACTGAAGCTGATCCAGATAAGACGGAGGTACTGTTAAGGGCCCTAGCCCATGTATGGAGGTTTGTCAGCCAGTTCTAGACGGGGTCACACTTCCCCTGAAAGACTGTGTCCGCAGCTTGGGGGTGCTCCTGGACTCGCCGCTTCAGATGACAGCTCAAATTGATGTGGTGACCAGGAGTGCCTTCTATCAACTTCGGCTGATACGCCAGCTACACCCCTTCCTGGAGCTGGAACACCTAAAGACAGTGGTGCATGCGCTGGTAACTTCACGGCTTGACTTCTGCAATGCGCTCTACGTAGGGCTACCCATGTGCTTAGTCCGGAAACTTCAATTAGTTCAGAATATGGCAGCCAGGTTGGTCACCGGAAGATCTAAAACTGACCATATAACACCAATTCTGAAGTCTTTACATTGGCTGCATATTAGTTTCCGGGCACAGTACAAGGTATTGGTTTTTACCTTTAAAGCCCTTCATGGCTTGGGGCCAGCCGACCTGTGGGATCGCCTTCTCCCATATAATCCGCCCCGCACACTAAGGTCCTCTGGGAGGAATTTACTGCAGCCAGTCAGAACTAGGTTGGCTGCGGTTACCCAGAGGACCTTCTCTTCTATCGCTCCCAAGTTATGGAATGGCCTGCCGGAGGAGACCAGTCTTGACTGCTTTAAAAAAGCAAAGACTGTTCTCTTCCGACAGGCCTTCCAAGACTAGTACTCCACCGCCTCCCACCAACTGTCCTCCTGTTCTTTAATGTAGTTAATGTCTTTTAGGGGTTTTTAGAAGGGTTGGTGGGTGGGGAGGATGGGTTATATTTTAATGCTTTTAATGTATTTGATGTACTGTTGTAGTACCGCCTCGATCCATTGGGAGAGGTGGGATATTATTATTATTATTATTATTTTTAAATTATTATTATTATTATTATTATTATTATTTATTGAGGCGGCTCTTATAAAAAATAGAATAAAATCTTTATTAACAGAACTAACAAGGGAAAGGGAAAGGCACAATTCAATGTTATCCCATGGAAATAACTTCCAGTTCTTAACAGGCCAACACTTCCCTAGGTTAACATTGACTAAGCTTTTCTCCCACTCTCTTCTGCCTCTCGCTGAAGGAGCCTTGATCATATACCCCTTTGGCTTTCCTAGCTCAAAGGGTTATTTCCCCCCTCAGAGTCCCACTCTGTTTACTGTGTGCTCTGACTCTTTTTAAACTCACTGAAGTAATCACCCCCAGGCCCTGTTTCTGGTATTTATCTGTTCTGCTGATTCACCCACATAGCCCCTCCCTTTGGCTAAATACAATCGGATTCAATTACCCTCTGTGGCTCTGCTGGCCATGCTCCCCTCGGGTTCATCACAATACCCAGTCAAAATATTTGACTATCTGGCCCAGTATAGTCTCTTGGCAGGTTACTGGGGTCTTGATTAGAGTCCCACCCTCTATCTTTGTTGCTTGATCCTTTTAAGGGGGAGATGCAACATATCAGTCTTGAGACTGTTTGTGTGGAAAAGTGCTCACAACTGCCATGGAGCTTTTGTCTTTCCCCTTTATGTATTCATTATTTCTTCATTAATCTTGATTTTGAAATGGGCATTTTGAAGCTGGAGTTTGACTGTGCTCTCATTCACAAACATGTGCCTTATGACAGATGGCATTGTAAGAAAAAATCTCCATCCCTGATTCAGTGTAGTTCCTCTGTGTGTTTCACACTGTGGTGTGGATTGGTAGATTAATGTGTTTGTTAATGTAATAATTAAAATATTCTGAGATGGGAAAAAATCCGGCTGGTTTAAGATGAGAATTATGATTAGTTCGTTTTGGCTCCAGCTACAGAAGTAGGCTACAAGCAGGCATGGATCAATTTACAGGGGGAATCATGCAGCCTACCAGTGGTTGTTGAACTGCAACCTCCAGCATCCCTCACTGTTGTGTATACTGGCTAGGCCAGCTGTGACTTACAGTTCAACAACAATCTAGACAGGCCTTTGATTCACACTCCTGAAGTAGTCAGACTCAAATGCATTGTAAGGAAACACAGTGCCAGCATAAAGTGGGGCCCCTTTGCTGGTCCCAGACATTTCATTCTCCTCTTCTTGACATGGGTTTGGAAGGCCAAGAAAAAATGTGGGTACCACAGGAGGCAAGTAATGAGTAAGCGGAGACTGCATAACAGTGTGACTGAACAGGTGAAACATCCATTAAGGAGTGCACACCCTCCAACTGTCATGATTTGGCTGGGAACAGTCCTGATTAATCCTTTGTCATTCCACTTTTATAGCTGCTTTTAGAATGTCACAGACTATTTCTTCATGAGACTGTTATATTATCCCATGGAATCCTGGTGTTTGAGGCCCCTCCCTAAACTGCGAACCCCAGGATTCCATAGGATGTTGAAAGTGGAATAATAGCACTATAACAGTCTAGTTAGTAAATGGCCCCAGTTTCTCTTTCCTCTTCCTGTTTATCCCTTCTGTCCTCAGCTTACTTCAGTTACGGCAAACTAAGCTCAAAGTACAAAGGTAGTTTGCATTCATTTAACTCAGCAGGGAGGGGAGGGGAGGAGGGGAATAAATCTTGCCCTTCCCTGTAGGCTCAGGCAAAAGCAAACTACTATAGCCTCTTCTAGTTTGTGTATTCTTCCTTATTAATAACTTTTTGCCATCTTCACCACACTCTGATATTGCTTGACCATACATGTCCTGGTTCTTATTAATGAAACACTGGAGTATATGGGAATGAGCTTTAGCTTAAAACTTCCTGACTTTGTGGAACTGAAACCAAAATGAGATAATCTTTAGTCTTAAACTGGCAGGTTTTTGCATTTCCTTGGATGTTGAAAAAGAAATTTTATCAATACAATTTTCTGAAGTGCAAATATTCGCACATGCACACCATTTACAGAGTAAATATGTATAGATCAAAAGATGTATCTCTCAGTGTCAGGCTTCGGAATCATGAAGCCCTCTAAATGATGTTGATCCCATCAACCCTAACCAACAGAACTAATAGTGAGGGATGCTGGGAGATGGAGTACAACAACATCTGGGAGGCCACATGATTCTTGATCCCTTCCAATGTCAAATTAATCACAGTTTTTCATGATGCTTAAAACTGGTGAACTCTAGTTTGTTAAAACTCTGTTTAGTAAGATATTTGATTACTACTTAAGAGGACCCAGGGAAACCAGTGTGATATTTAAGACCATGTTTTGAGGGCCTGAAATGTTACATCTGAATCATCTTACTTTTAATGAATCATTTCCAAAAGTCTATCCGTTGAATGGAAATGTAATAAGGCAGTTAATCAGCAAGAAAACCAGCTTAAAACAAGTGAAGCAAAGTGGCTATGAGTTTGTTGTTTGTCATTGTATATCTTCATGTTATTTCTGAATTATGTCAACTTTAGGGTGAACTGGAAGGTTTTCTTGGAAAGATTGGTTCAGAAAGCATTAGCCATTGCTTTCCTCTGAGGCTGAGAGAGTATGAATAGCAGAAGGCCACCCAGTGGGTTTCCATGGAGTCCTGTCTCCTGGAGTCCTAATTCAAACCAATATGCCATCTCAGCTCTCAATGGCTGTGAGACCAAGCTAAAATTCAAGAAATCCCGGTTTGAGTCTTGCCCCGATGTAAGCCATCTAAGAAACTCCACTCTCTCTGCCACAGTCTGCTGATAACAACATGAGAATAAACAAACTGTCCTACCTAACAGAGTTGTTGTTCCATGAGGATTTTACAACATAATGGATGTGAAGCACATGTAATACTCTGGATAGGCTGCATAAATGAAAAAAAGGGGCATAGTACCGACTCATCCATGAATGTGGATTGCAACCTCCCTTCGGAGAATCTAAAATACTTTCCATTGTTATAAGCTTCCAGTGAGTTATATGCTGGGCACATTTAGCAACATTCTGTAGTTTATAAACATGACATTCATTGAACCAGGATCTTGAAATTTGACAGCTGTGAGCTTTATGAGCCCTACATAGTTACACTAAATTCAAGTTAATCCTGTAAAATGTTAAAAAGCATTGAAAAGTGACACATTGACACTTTTTACTTTAGTTTTCAGACAGTCTTACCATAACATTTCTTTCAAATTCTGGGGAAACTACTGATAGCACACATGTTGAACATTACGGATGGATAATTGTCCATGTGTATGGATCACCAGTGTATGTGCACATACTGTATATTCATTGAATGTAACATGTGAACATCTCTGTTATTAGCTTGTTATACACTATTCGGCTATTATGAAGATAAACAGGTAAATGATAAGAATTATGTAGACTGCCTTAAAGTGTTTAGTCAAGGTTGAAAGAGACGATGAAAATGTAACTTTTAAAAGATGTTTAATATGTGGCTACCTGTTTTTTGGCCTGTGCCCATAATTAGCTGCTTATAATTATTTCTTTAATTCCAAGGGCCTTTCCGAACCACAATGTTATAGTGCTATTATTCCACTTTCAACATCCTTTGGAATTTTGGGGCTTGCATTTTAGGGAGGGGAATTTACAATTCTCAACCTGAGAGCTCTTGGGCCTCAGTAAACTACAATCCCCAGAATTTCACAAGATGTTGAAAGTAGAATAATAGCACTATAAAAATGTAGGGTGGAAAGGCCCAAAGACACCAACAGAGATAGTCAGTGTTTGATAGAGAGCTAGTAAAATCAGAACAAATGTACCTAGCAAAGGAACAAGAAAACCAAAGCTACTGATTTGCTTTCTTTTACTTGACATAATCAAGATAAATACACACACACAGGAGTTTTCTCATAATAAATGATATGCCGTTTCCCACCAACTTATGGGGGTTTGATGAAGTTAAAATACCTGAAAATGGTTGAATAATTTAGTTATTTGAATGCCCAATAAATAAAGTAAATTTGAACTCAGCATTCTTGTTTTTTTAGTTAGTTGCTAGGTGATCCAGTTCATTCAAATCAATGAGATCTTCTTATCACATAGCATAAGTGTGGCCAGGAGAATTCTCCTGTCAGCACTGTTGGCAGTTGTAGTGGGAAACTGTCAATGGACATAATAAAGATCATTTTGAGGGTTGAGGGTGTCTCTGGGCCTGACAGATAGATCACATTAATGAAGGAGCAGCTTAGGGGAGCAGGATATGTTTAGCCTGAAGAGAAGCTTAAAAGGTGACATGATAGCCGTGTTTAACTATTTGAAAGGATGTTGTATGGAAGAGCAAGTTTGTTTTCTGCAGTTCCAGAGACTGAGGACATGGAGCAGTGGATTCAAACTGCAGGAAGAGATTCCACTTAAACATTAGGAAGAACTTAAAGATGGTAGGAGCTGTTCAACAGTGGAATACACTGTCTTGGAGTGCGGTGGAGTCTCCTTCTTTGAATGTTTTTAAACAGAGGTTGGATGGCCATCTGTTGAGAATGCTTTGTATTCCTGCGTGGCAGAGGGTTGGACTTGATGGACCTTGTGGTCCAATTCTATGATTCTTAGAAGAGGAAGGAAAAGATACATGTATGTTCAAATCCCATGAATGCTTAAAATTAAGTTTTCAGCTGATTTTGTCTCATTGTGAAAGCAAAACAGGCTTTGGCCTAATTTGAATGGGAGATCACCAGAGAATCTCAGAGATCTCCATGAAGGACTAGGAAAGAATCTGCTTGAAACTGTGGAGAACCACTGTTAGTAAGAGTTAGCAAGGCTGAACTAGATGAACCAATGATCTGATTCAATATAAGGCAACTTGTTGAGCAGAATCTCTCTTTTTTCTGGAAGTCTGCATATGCAAATAACAGGAGACCATAGTTTCTTACTGTAACTAAATTGTGTCAAATCCTTCAGTATTTTGCACTGGGTGCTGTATACCTCAACCCTGTTTTCTTGTAAAGGATCACTACCTTAGTCTTAACATGTAACTCTTGAAGTTGCTCATGGTTTCTCTCTGTGTGCTGTGTACCATATTTATTCACTCTCCACAGCTGACCTGGTTTCAGATTTAGCCATGATTGTCAACTGATATTAAGTTTCCTTATTTTTTTTTAAAAAAAGATAAAAATGTTTAATTTCACAACTTACAGGGGGAGGGGTTACTACAGAATGTTGTCTGTAACACTTGCTGTTTGAATAGGTGAATGTGGAAAATGAGGCACTGATTTTGTGTGTGTGTGTGTGTGCGTGCGCACATGCACGCACGTGTGCACGCATGAGAGAAAGAGAGAGTACATGTATATATTTATGCTCATGTGTATACTTTTATATGGGAGGAGGAAGTGCAATCTGCAAGCTGCATGTGCTCCCAAATGTGGGGTATACCTTTAGAGGGACAACATGAAAGCATTGTCCCCCAATAAAAATTCACCCCACTTCAGTCCCTAAATATCTAACATTGCAATGAGTGAGGCATTACAAACTATTCACATCCAAAATTTTTATAAAGTCGTCCTTCCACATTCACCCATTTTAACTTTCACGAATATGCTTATTCGTATATTCTTTGCTGTTGCCTGTTTCCCTATGCCATTTTTAACGGGGACATATAAGGCTTGCCTTTCATTCACAGTCTCTCTGCAAGCCTTGTAAGACTGCAAGAGACTGCATATGCAAGGGAAGCCTTGTAAGTCTCTGTTTAAAATGGTGGAGAGAAGCCGTGGAGGGGGAGGCAAGCCCCTCCAGCTGCCCACTTCTGCCTCGTGGAGGAACCCCACCGCTTTGAAGGTAGCACCAGGCAGCTGGTGTGACTCACCACTGTGGATTCAAATGTACTGTGTACTGTACATTTGAACTGCAAACCCCAGGATTCCATGTTGAAAGTGGAATAATAGCACTATAACAGTGTAGTGTGGAAATAGCTGTATGTGCAAATTAGTGTTAAAGTGTTAACCTTTCACTTCCAGAGACCTGTAGAAGGCTGAAACCCACAGGACAGGAATCTGGGTGCACTAGCCACCTTTCATTTGTTTGTTTGTTTTTGTTTTAAATGTCCTAAAGCCAAACTAAGGTAGTTGGTTTTGGAGGAGCAGCTACCATGAATGTGGAAAAATAAAAGCAGTTGGAGCATAGGCACTTAACACAGGGAAATTAATGGCCCACTGTTACTTGACTGTTCTGCTTAGACCATATTCTAACATGTAACTAAGCACTGTTGTCTTGGTAACAATACACAAGGAAGCACATGTTTATCTCATTGCAACAACTTTTTCAAGTGCTCATAGCTGGAATTTTACTATACCATCACTTCTTAACCTTTTCTTTACCATGCACCCCCTTTAAATATCTTTTGTTGCCAAGGACCACCAACACTTAACTCAAGAATTAAAACCCTAAAGTGAATCAAATATTTATTTAAAATTGCTCATCAAAGGTCTTCAAACTGAGAGAAAAGGGAGAAATAAGTAAATGCACACACTCCTTTTACATTTTTGCTGGAATGATTCTGTACAAATTTGTCTTTGTTCCTTTCTCTCTCCCTCTTTCTATTTTAACTGTAAAAAGCTTATAACATTTCTTCAAGTCTTTGCAGACCCCCTGTAAGGACATCGCAGTCTCTTGGGGGCCCATGGACCCCAGGTTAAGACCCACTGTATTGTACTCTTTCTTGGGAGAAGGTCATATTGAACTCAATAGAACTCTGAGTGGACATACACAGAACTGGACTGTAGGGGATGATAATGTTTCTTGCACCTCCCTCTGACAAGCAGGGAGTTAACCTGTTCTTCTTTATATTTTTTATTTTATTTTATTTATTTTATTTTTAAAACTGATATCTTGCTTTGTAGGGTAAAGTTCTCTAGGGATGTAAATATTTGGCTATTTCATGGTTGGAAATGATGATGAGTACTTTCTGTAGTTCTCTCCCCACTGACAAAACAAATATTTCTGTGCCATTCTTGCCCAGAATTTGCACATCCCAAAGTATTGCATGAAATTATTATGTGGAGAAATACACCTGTATTTTTCATGGGAGCGCGCGCGCACACACACACACACACACACACACACACAAGCTATCCAGAAACTAGCTTTTGCACAAGACCCAACAATTGTCATGCCAAGAATCCACATGTATATCTGTGCAGGATAATTTTCCCAAAATTCTTTGAGATGTGCAAATACTGGGCAGTAATGGCACAAAATTCTTTCCACTGTGTTATTCTTCCTGACCTGAGTCTTGAGAACCCCATTTTTCAGCTGTGAATTGATTTTTTCCCCTCATCCCTAATATTTTTTCAGTCCCTAAAATCCTCCCTCTATAGAGGATATGCATATGCTAATGTGATTTGTACAGTGATTACATATAATAAGGGGAATAGGAGAGGGGCCATAGGTCAGTTGTTCCACATTCTGTATGCATATGATCCCTTGTTCAGTCCCTGGCTTCTCCAACTAAATTAGATGGAAGTAGAACCTCTCTCTGAGTGAGAGCCACTACCAGTCACAGTATATGATGCTGTGCTAAACAGCCAAATGTGACCAGTTATGGGGCAACTTCCTATGTTGCTCACTAAGGAGAACATGAAAGACTTAAATGTTATGACAAACTAGGAATGTAAAATATACGGCAGTGACAGAGAACTTTACAGTATTCAGTGGGATGGACCAAACTAAGATTTTGACATTCAGAATTTAGGTCAAAACAGGGTTTTTTTGAAAAATATAGGCATTACCAGATGTGATAGGAGATTGCAGTTCTCCCCTTTCTTGCTCAAACTTTTAGTTTTTTGGTTACTAATGATTCACATGTCTGTGAGATAGATTTGGACAGCTAGATATCAGATCAAATCCAGAGCCTGGAAAAAAAAATACTTTTGGGATTACAAGTCCTATGCTGTCTGGAAGAACTTCAGAAATAAACTTGGGATCTTCTACATGCAAGCCTGCGTGCTATGTTCTCTACCACTGAGCTCTTGTCCTTCTCCTGTGAGCAATAACTGCAGCATGGATAGCTTTGCACAGGAGAGGGCTCAAGAAGACATAGTGGTTAGAATTATTAGCTATTAGAGGCAAATCTTGGCATGAGACCTGGTGTTGGCCCAATAGAGTAGGGCAGCAGGAACTTCTCAGAACACAGACGGTGTGTGGGTTAAACCACATGGAACATAAGCCACCATGAGAATCTAATTCTTTAAAAACCATACAAAAATTCAAGAAGCAATATTTCTCTTGTTACATTGACATTTGTAAGAAAAGTGACTTGTAATTAAAAGAACTGTGATCTCATGATTTTGGCGTCATAAGCGAGCCATCTGAATCAAGCTCTTGTCAAAGCTAATTCACACACAACAGTTCTTTATTCAGAAAAGAGCTAAAGTGAGTGGCTTTTGGAAGGAGTGGTTAATTTGTCATTGGATAGTGGCACAGAGGTAAGGAAGTGAATGGAGACAGATGGGATCACATGTGCTTACCAACCATAGCTTCACAATAGGTGAGTCAGTGTTTCTGTAGGTATGTATTTCCAGTGTTTATCTACTGCTTTTTATTTTAAAAAAATTCCCAGAGCTAGTCACAATAAAACCAGATTTAGTATAGCATTTTATAAAAAGTTAAAATAATAAAACAATAAAAGAGTGAAATCTAGAAAAAATCAGAACAAAACCATTAAAAACCAGGGGTGATTGAAAATGTTAACAATGAAGAAAATATCTTGCTAAATCTTGAATTGATCGCAGAAGCCCTCCATTTTGGGAGCACCCTTCATTTCAATGGGGAAGCCATCCCACATGGTAGGAGTCATCATGTGAGATGGCTTCTCCACAGCCAAGCAAGTCTCTCTAGGTCCCAGTAAATAGACAGAGTTCCACCCACCATAGTGTAATATAAGTTCACCCCTGAAAAAAATTGCAGCCCATTTGTGTTGCTTTACATGAACAGTTTCAAAAAATGTGCCTCAACAATTTAACAGATCGGTAGAAATATTATTTAAATGAAGACTTAAGAGTAATTCCTTCATTTCCAAAAGACTAATGTCTATGCAACCCAGCGTTTCTCATGAATTCACTTGGAATTTGGCATTCTCTGTTAGATGCTGTATTGCATGTTCTGAAACAAGATTAGGGCTCTATAGATTCCTAGAACCTTTATGCGTAAAAGCCTATTTTCAGAAAGCGATGTAGGTTTCCGTTTTGTGGGTATTACATCCTTTGGAAAGGAACCTTCCTGGACTAATTGGCCCTGCAGCCTTTTTGACTTGCTTGTTCTTTTATTTTCCACCTTTCTTTCTTTCTTTCTTTCTTTCTTTCTTTCTTTCTTTCTTTCTTTCTTTCTTTTTTATACAGCACATTGGCTAACATTTATCAGTCAGAAGTATTTCCTCCCCCTCCCTTAATATGGTCCCTTGAATTCCTGACGTTGAGCTCCTGCATCTTTAATTTAAGGCATCACAGATCAATCAAAAAGGGCTAAATTTGCTGTCTTGGGGGTTGGAGACTGTTGAACATTGCGTAACACTCTGGAGACGTCTATAAATAACTGGAAATTTGTAACACTAGCTTTGCTGCTGTGAAGAATAATACCTCTTGACAGTTCACTCAGCTGGAAAACCAAGTGGGGAAGCTCAGAAAAAAGGTGCCAATGCATATGGTGGGGGGAGCACCAGATCCATCTTTCTCCATCATTAAGTTCACTGCATAAGGTTCTAATCACTTGATCAGAAAGACTTCTTAGCTCAGTTTCTGTATTCATTACAAAACTCAGGTATGTTTCTGTGTTTTAGCACATAAGTAGTCCTCTAGGATTTGGGAGTTATTTAGACCTATGCAGTTTGACGTACTGTGGGGCTCTTAAGGCATAGATGGAATGTTTCTGATGTGAGTCAATAAAACACCTGGAAGAGAAAGGAAAAGGCTTCTACCAAGTCCAGCCCAAGAAATTTTGCTGCTTGAAGAGCACTCTAGGGAACTGAAAACTAGATATCATGAGATACCAGGGCTGAGTAGCATGATTTGGTTGCACAACGTTGTTAGGCAATCTACACTTAGAGGAACGTACCTCTGTCCAATTTTCATAGGTGCATATGCTGTTCATTGACTATACTATTTTGGGCTTCATGGATGATTTAGGTGTTGAGAGAGTGCCTTAAAGAGGTCCAGTGTATGGCTGTCTGTGGTAAACAGGAAAATGTTTTGTCAGACGTCATTTGGAATACTGTGTCCAGTTGTGGGAACCACAGTTCTGGAAGGATATCAAGAAACTGGAATGTGTCTAGACAAGTGCAACCAAGCTGATCAAAGGTCTGGAAATCAAGCTGGGAATGTTTAGCATGGAGAAGAAAAGACTGAGAGATGACATGATAACTATCTCTAAATATATGAACAAGCGTCATGCAGAAGATGGAGCAAGCTTGTTCTCTGCTGCTCCATAGACTAGAGAGTGAAGCAATGGATTCATGATATAGAGGGAGATTCTACTTAAATATTAGGAAAAGCTTTTTTTTTAATTGTAAGAGCTGTTCATTAGTGAAATAGACTGCCTCAGAAGGCAGTGGACTTTAAACATTTGTTTAAGGGCCTTCTTTGTAGGTTTTTAAACAGATGTTGGATGGGCTTTCCGGAGTACTTTAGTTGTGTATTTCTACATGGCAGCAAGTTGGACTAGATGAGTCTTGTGGTCCATTCCAACTCTATGGTGTCCCCCCAATTCCCCCCCCCGTCTGCCTACAGAAGCTAGTAGTTCAGTCATATTTTAGTACTGGTGATGGGACAGCTCTTTACCTGAGGGCAGCACAGTGACTTCTGCAGATGATCTGGAACGCTCACCTGTTCTTCCACAGAAAAATGACCAGGATGCTGCTGTTGTTCCATACCACTATGGAAGTTTAGGGAGGGGCATTTAGAATTCTCATCCAGAGAGCTATTTGGCCTCACTAAACTACAAACCTCAGAATTGCGCTGGATGTTGAATAATAGCACCATAAAGGCCCTAAGTCTGAATGAGGTCACTGAGTCTCTTTGAGAGAGCTTAACACTCTCTTTTGACTCTTCTGTGATAAACTTCCAAATGTTTTTCATTTTTGAATTCTTCTCCATTTCCTCCTTTTACATATGAAGTCAGGATTCTAACTGCTCCTAGTTTTGGCAGCATGATTATTCACAAATAAGTTCCTTTGTGATCATTAGGCCTTAGTCACAAGTAAATTTGGATAGGATTGCATCCTAAATTATTAGTACATTGCTTGACCAGGCCTTACCTTCTGGCCAGGGCTAAGCATAAACCCTATCAACCCGTCCCCCAACTGCTGTTTCATCTGCTTCTTCTTTTGTTTTTCCTGGACTGAATTTTAGACTATAAGCTTCTGAGGTAGAGGGATCATGAGGAGAATGAAGGTGGTGATTTGATGAAGGTACATAAACAGGGCAGCCCAGGGCTACTTCTAGGCATAGTATTTGCAGCAGGTGCATGTGTAATCTTCCATCCCATGGGTCTTAGCTAGTCTAAAGAGGTTCTCATTGGTTCCTTGAAACTTTTTCTACCCCTTCTAATTTGAAATGAGCTCTGGCTTGCAGTCCTGGCAGGCTTTCTGTGGAATAGGAGTTCTGATTAATGGGCTAGGCTTTGTATGAATAGAGAACTCCAATGTGCAGACTGCAAAGCCTTTGCATGGAATGGGAACTCCAGTTTGCAGACTGAGAAGATTTTTCATGGAAGAGGAACTGTGGTCTGGAGACAGGGAATACTTTGTATGAAACAGGGATATTGTTTTGCAGACAAAGAAGATTTTGCATGGAATAGGAAAGGTGGATTTCAGATGGGTGATGGCTGCTTGTAATTCATATATGGCTGTGCTCACTTTGCTTTGGCCCTGCCCCATGCCCTTATCCCACCTATTGCTAGAACGCACTCCCCAAGCTTTAGCCCAAATTGGATTTTGGATTCTGGACTTAAAAGATTTTCCTAGCCCTGTGTCTATAGCCCATATATATACAATGACCCTTCTAACAACTGAGCATGCTATATGTCTAAAATTCTAAGCTCATGAAATAATATTAGATTCCGTGTACAAAGCAGTAAACTTTGGGAGACACAAGTTGCCAAACAAGTGTCTTTATGCTGAACAATCTGCTCTGCAGGGCTGAAACATTTTCCTAATGTGTCCTTTTAAACTTATTTACAATGCATATGGAAACAGATATCTGTTTCTTTTACATATTAAATGTGGAGCAGCATGTTTTAAAAATGAGGTGAGCATTTTAAAATCTTGCTGTACCAACAGCTGCTCAGTTTGGTATGGTTATTTTCTCACATGAGCAAAGAGCTGAACTGCACAGCGAACCAGAGACTTATGCCTGATAGGTGGAGATTCCTACTGCACAAAGAAAAAGAGAGTATACCAGCATAGTGTCTGCAAGATGGCAGCAGCAGAGCTTGGAGTGTGTGGAGGGAGAGGAGAAGGGAGGGGTGTGTGGCCATGGTGCATGGTGCATGACTGGGGTATGTGGAGGCAGGGCCATATTGCCTGAAGACACATAAGAACAACAAGTACCCTTGTATCTTGGGGACATCCAACTGAAGGATAGACCATGGACTTTTCCTGGAGATTTTTTTAACTAAAGAAAAAAGTTAGGGTATCGGGAACCCTGGAGAGACTGCACATGCCCCACAGGCAAATTTTTACCCACCCCAGCTGCAGATAATCCCAGATTCCCCTGTTAAAAAGGGTAGCTGGGTTGGAAAGACCCTGTCTTGAGACTTGGGAAAGCAGCTGCTGCACTAATGAGTTAAAGGGTCCAGTATCCTGATATAGGATAGAGCAAGATCATACATTCATGCTCTCATTGTGTATAGTGCACCCTCCTCTGGTGCATCCTCCACATACATGAATGTGAAGTTGAGCAAAGCATCACGTCTCATTGTAGTCAATGGATACAATGAGCACAAACATGTTGCATCCATTGACTACAATGGGATGTGATGCCACATTTTTTTTTATTTTACATGGGGGTTCTTGGAACAGAACCCTCACATATATGGCAGGCACACCATATGTTTGTACTTATTTTATTCTTTGTACTACTAGCATTAAACACTGATAAACAATATTCAAGTTTTTTTAAGAAAAGAGGAGGAAGTAATACAGTTACTACTGTAGTATTGTTTTCTCTCCCATCCAAAAAATGGCAAAGTTTTCTGATGTCACAGGATTTAAAAAACAAACTAAAGGAGAGATAACAGAATGCAAGTAATATGAACTTCACATTCAGCACCACTGCAGTCATAATGTTCATTACCGTAAGTCCGTATCCTAAAATTTGTTTCCAAAACAGAATCCAAGCTTGCAGTGGTCTAAGAGAACAGGGAATCATTTTTCATGTAGGAGATGAAGAGATGCTACTTTGTACAGAAGTGACTGAATCTTGCCACATTTCTTCACAAATTTTATCTGCGTAATAGCATGCTGATTTTGCTATGGGAATAGTTTTATTGCCATTAGGGAGGTATGAATCTGTAAGTTTCAGTTTCAATGCATTCAAACTAAACTTTCTTCCACATTATTTTGATCTCATTTTTTCCCTTGTAAAGTCCACACATACACACCCATATATAATATAGATATAATCACCCAAATACCAAAGAATTCACATTCTTCTCAGATCGGCATCAAGCTTGGTCCTGTATTTATATGATCTTATTGTCAAAAACTCTATTAGTAGTGTAGTGGCAAGGAAATGATGAAGACCTTCAGGTTGTTCCATCACAGAAAGCTTTATTTTCCAAACCATTTATTTACTGCGCAGGGCAAGCAGCGGAAATACAATGTCCAAAACTGCCCGCCCCGATTGATTAAAACACTTAGTTTTTATACCTTTGGTCAACAACGTCAGCAATCAATCACATTTCTAGTCTACGTCAGCCATTACATTTGGAGCTTAATACCACCCCCAAAACAAGGGAACAAAGACCCCAGTCACCAGATAATACAAAGCAGAGGCAGAGAGAGTATGCCTGACTCCCTTTTTACTTCCCAGGCACCTAAGCATAGCATTATAAGGCCAATCATATTTTTAAACTGAGATAAGGCAGGGACATCTGCTGTCCAACTCACTTATTTTCCTACTCATGCAATACTTCTCTGAATTTAACTCCTTCATTCCCCCCTTCATGCCAAATTCAATTCCTTGCAATTTGAAGCATGCACCATTTCCCTATTTCCTTTATAACACAAAGGATACATAGCAGCAGTAGGATTCCTCCAGCAGTCAAGTATACAAAACCTGTGAACAGGGCTTTCAGACCCTCGGTTTTAGGGGAAAGATTTATTGTGCACAATTCCATCCTCCCTAACACTGTCTCACAGAGTACCATTGTATTCCTTTCAAACACAGAGAGATTTCAATCAAAGCATATACTGCAGCCTTTCCCTCTATTACTCTAATCATTACAGATTGAAAACTATTTAACATGCAGAGTACAGAAAAGCAGATTTAGTAAGGCCATTATTTATGCACAAAGCAATTCTACAAACAGTGTCTTTTACCCATACTTACTTAGGGAACCAGATAATCATGTCCACATGCCTGCAGAGTACAAGAATGGCTTTCTAACATTGAATACTGCTAAATGTATTTTCCCTCTTCACAATCAAATTCATTTACACAATAGTAAGACAGTTCAACCAATTTCATGCTGGGCTACCTTCATTGGTTGGTGCCCTGGGTGAAAGGTGATACCCTCAGTGGCCACACCAATTCATCCCAGAAGACAAACCATATACCCATTTACCATTGTAAAAGCTGGTTTCTTTCTAGAACTCATTTATGGAGGACCAGGCCCCCCTTTTCCCATATAACCTCAATAAAACCATTGCTATAACTAAAGGAAAAGTCAACATTGGGATGCTTTCCTGGGCATGCCTGTAGAGATTCAGGGATTTCAAACTTTACATAACAATTGGGATAGTCTCCTAAGCTTAGCCCATGAGAACATACTCAGCCATTACTGACCTTCAGGGTGTTCAAGATCTGATTGACCAGTTGGTGAAACCAATTCACTTCCCAGCCTCTCCTGCCCAGCATTCTCATCATCACCATCATTACCAGCAATTACCATATACACATATCTTCCAACCCCACAGAACATCCGTCTGTAGTGATAAAACAGGCAGGCCAGGCTTCCTGCCCCTCCTATGCCTGCCACAACCCATAATATTGTCTCCAACATTCAGGGATCTGGCCGTGTGTAGAGCAGTGTGTACGTCCCAGGTCACACCTGCAACAGGGCCTAGTTCCCGTCTTCTTCCTCTCCAGTTGCTAAGTCTGACCGTAAGTAGAGCCTGACAGCTTCCAGGTGTGTGTCAGGCAATAAGGTCTAGCTTAGATTTCTTCATTCACCAGTTGCGGATCTGACTGTGCTTAGAGTGACCAATTTCTCCTGGTCTGGCCACAGCAGAGTCTAGTCTGAATTTTCTTTCCCCCTTTTCGTCTGGAGATCTTCAGTTTCAGAGGATTTTACAACCCAATCAGTAAAGGCTCTCTTAGCCCTGGCATAAAGTATCCAAAGCTTCAACCCTGCGACCTTTACAGCTGTAGGGGCAACCAGCAACACCTAATACAATCCCCTCCACCTATGACCCAGTTGCACTCTAAGGGGAATCTCTATTCCCACATTTTCTCCCTTGTTGTACTCAGAGCTTTCCCTAATCTACTAACTCTCCCTTATATGTCTCCTTGATCCACCCAAAATGGCCTCATGCTTTGGCTTGAAAGGGAACAAACAGCCTTATGGTTCTGTGAGGTGTGCACCTCATCCTATGCCATCCTATGATGGGGCTCTGGGAAGACAAAATACTCCTTGTTTTTCTGTTGTGGGCTGCACATGGAATAAAAGTGAAAAGCCTCTGTAAAATGGGCTAGGTAGATGGTGGTATCATATCACTTGCCCTGTGTTGGCATCCAGTCCAAAGACATAGCCAGGGCTGTTGTTTGGGCCATACACGTTGAACTACTGTTTCTTCGGGATTTTTATCCCATTTCCTCCACTTCTCCTGAGTTCTGAGGTCTGCAGGTACAATGTGACTTCCAGGTGATTCCTAGAACGGTGGTTCTTGCCTTTGGTGATCCTGTGGACAGATGCAGGTCTGTTGCTCTTGAGCATATGTGGTGTGTGGGCCTTTAGGGCTGTTGTTGGTCCTTTAGCTGTCTCACAGCTTGCATCTCTCTTTTCTCTCTCCCTTGCCTTTTCAGTCAGCGTCCTTCAGCTGCAGTTCCACTTCCAGCCTGGAGGGGCGCACAATCGCCTCTCAGAAGTGCCCCCTATTTCTCCCTTCCAGCTCAGAGGTGCACCATCACCTCTCCTCCCAGCTTACTCGTAGGGGTGCTCTGTCACCTCCTCCATCCAGCTGAGGCTGCGCTTAGGGAGCCATTCCAATCTCCACCTTATCGGGGACTGGTGAGGGGGCACTCCTTTGCTGCTTGGACTGCCAACTTTCCTTTTCCAGAATGTCACAACTCCAAGCCCTTGCCCTTCTCTGTCTGTGGGATGAGGAACAAAATTTTTCCTCTTAACTGCTGGCCACTGACAGTATTCTACTTCCATTAGTCCCTGCATCTGTCAGTTGGACCATCTTTTCTGCTTTCCTCTTCCACACACGTCCACATCCTTCTCTGATCCTCTTCAGGCTCTCTTGCCTATATCTCTCCTGCCCCCACTGGGCACATTGGCTCTCAGAGACCCTCATCCTCTTCTGGGGTCTCTTATCTCTTCTGACCTCTGCTCCATCATTCGTTAATCTTCTTTCTTTCTCGCTTGACAGCCAGTCATAAATCTTGCTTCATAGAGCCTTACAATCGCAGGCCCTCTAAACCTTCCTTAATTGTTCTGTGGAATCCTGTATCCTGAAGCCTTTTCAAAGACTTCCTGAAGAGATTCCTCTGCTGCATCATATGAGAGGTTGCTAACAAGAGGAGTTCCTTCAGATTCCTGGAGCCTCCTCCAAACACTCAGATAGCCTTGGGTTTTTACAACAGCCCACAGCTCCCAGTATTTCCAGGCGGTCTCCTACCAAGTACTAACCAGGCCCGACCCTGCTTAGCTTCCGAGATCAGACGAGATCGGGCGTGTTCAGGGTGGTATGGCCGTAGGCAGCTAAGCCTCTCTTTTCAGCTCCCTTCGGTTTCATGCAGCTTTTTCCTACTATGTTAGATGGCACCTCCTACTGGCCACCGTTCTGCAGCATCCCCTCCCTCTCCTCTCAGGTAGGAAAGGGCAGCCAGGGATTGTGGTTTCCTGTAATTCTCCACTCACAACTTTAAACCGCAGAGTCTGACACTGGGAAGAATTCCTAGTGTATTCAGATTCCATCAGGGGTCCATCAAAGACACTCTCCCCCTTGTCCATGCCTGTGGGGAGTCTCTCCTGGATGATCCGCTCTACCTGCTAAATAATTTGGCTCCTTTCTTCAGTAGTGATTGGCAATCTTGCCAGTTAGGCATGTGCATTGCCATGATGCTAGAACACAGTTCTACTATCTTTCAATTCAACAGATCAGACGTGGTGAAGGGCACATATGCATAAGCCTAACAGGTATGTAGGGAGGTGTTGTAGATTTGGCATCATCTGAGTTAGCTGCCTCAATAGAAGGCAACTGCATTCCTAGCCCGAATGTCCACAGGCCAATCTCCCTATTAAGGGGAGGTTACAATTTCCCTAAGTTGTTGAGTAGCTTCTTTAATAAAAATCATGACACCATGGCTTCTGGTTCTGCTGCTTAGAATCCTCAGGCAGCCTCTCTGGTGGGGTCTGCCGCTACTCCCATCCTCCCCCTCCTTCTCATTGCAAGCTGGGGGTGGGGAAGAACTGCTGCAGCCATTTCTACTTTTTTCTCTTCCATGCAAAAGCAGGCGGGTCTTTCATGCAAACGCTGATTCTTTTGCTCTTCCCCCTCCCTGTCTGTCTCCTCAGGGGAGAGGCAGTTTCCTGTTGGTGTGTTTAATTCCCCCGGGGGGCACCCAATATTTTACTTCTCTTGTTACTACAATTCCCATGTGCCCCAAAGTTCGTATGCTAAATGTTTTTTTTTTTAACTAAGTTGTTGACGTAATAATGCCAGAATTGCAAATTCACGCTCCTCATTCCCTCTGTCTCAAGAGGGGGAGGGTTGCATTCAGCCCGATGGCCACAAGGAGTGAGAGAAAAAAGCCATGTCTTTTGGAGAAGCAGCCTTCCCTGTGCTAAAGCTGCATTGTAATCTTGTTTTCTCTCTTTGATGTAGAAATGTATCAAAAAGGTAGACACAACTGCTGCCACACTAGAAAGAATAGTTCATTGTTCATTGTAAGGGAAAAACGAAACTAACACCTCTTGTATGACATGTTTGTCTATACGGGCTCTCAAGGTGGGGTTTTTGCTTTGTTTTTGTTGTTTTTCCCTTCTTCTCCAGATGCAGCTTTTCTCTGTGCTTAGAGAAAACATTGGGACTCTGTATTGTTTAGAAATGTTGCAAAAAGTACTGGAGGAGAAGTTTCCAAAGTTCTTTTTTTTTTTTCCTATTCTTTTCCTTCTATGTGAGCCCAAGGGGGGGAGATTCTTGATGGCTGAAGAGTTTAAAACATGAAACAGGCAGCTGTCACCAGAGTCTTCAGCAATGTTTTCCAAAACTTTGCCATCCTGTATTCATTTACCTGAAAGCCTGCTTTTTTGTTATTATTTTTCCTCTACCTCTGATGTGTGTTGAAGGTTGCTTCCGGTTATTTAGAAATCAGACCCTGCTTCTATGACATCCTCACTCAGCCTGCCAGGCTGCAAATGAGTTTTTGAAACTATCTTCATAGCCCTCCCTATGTACACACTGACAGAATTCTTAAGCATTTGGCTAAAGAACCTTCCATTCTCCAAAAACCAGCAACTATGGAGTTAACATCTAAAGGAGAAGGAGGGGCTACAGGGAGGGGAAAGGGAGGCAGGCAAAGGAATGCTGCTCTTCTCAACCCCCTTCCTGCTCCCAAAACTTGAGCTAAGTAACATCGAGGTAAGAAAAAGTCTCCTATATTCAACTCCTTTTTCAAAAGCTTGCTGCTTCCTTTTTTTTTTTTTTTTCCTGAAAGTCCTTTGACTTTTGAAGTGCCAGTCCATGGGATACTCCCTCTGCCTCTTGCAGAGTGATTTTCTTTCCAGTTGATTGAATCACCGACCTGTGCATTTGGAGAAAACAATGAAACCCTATTGTTTCCTCACTATTTCTCATTAACACCTAGGGCTTGCTTCATCATTTCCATACTGACTTAATTTCTGCTATTTCCAAGCCTCTGGCTAAATAAACTTCTAGCCTAAAAACAGCCAGCAACCATATGGTTAAATCTGAGAGCCTGAGGAGGAGGGGCTGTGGGGAGATGGCTTCAAGCACCGAAAGATAATCAGAGAGAGGAATAAACCATTTTTCTTTCCTGGAATTTTTCTTACACATATTAAAGTACAAATGGCACAGAAATAGTAAAGTTTCCACTTAACCCTTTCATGAAGTTTTCAACATGCATTGAAGCAGTGTCTGTCAACTGCCACCCTCCACCCAGATTTCTTCCCAAACGACAACACACAGTAGGGGTGGGGGTGAGCTGAGGGTAGGGGGTCCCAACAGCTCGAAACAATGAGGTAGACACCTTTCAGACTCGCTGACTTACGCAGCCGGAAGTTCCAACGGTCTGCAGTAAGAAATGCAACGATACACGCATACGCGCTTTCAGACAACAAACACAGCCTCCCACCACCGTTTACCAGACTTGAAGAGACGTCTCTTTACCAAAGTCTTCGCGGCTTCACTCACGGCCCCACTAGCCATGAGTTACTAGGACGAGACTTAGAGAGGTGATCAAGCTCTCTCTTTCCCTTGAAATCGCAAGGGAGTCAACTTCACCAATTAGCCGGGGGAGGCCTTATGCTTTCTGCGTGACCAGAGTCCGTTGACTGGAAAACGCTGCTGCCAGGGAAACCACCCCGCTCAAAGCCAAACCTCTTCGACCAAAGCAGTCGAGGGCGCCCTGGGTTTCGCCAAGAGGGGGGCAGCGACCCTAGCACTCAAGCGTCCGTCAAGGGGGGCTCCAAAGCCCCTTCTCTCAATTTCCCGGCCAATGCACCAAAAATGTAGTGGCAAGGAAATGATGAAGACCTTCAGGTTGTTCCATCACAGAAAGCTTTATTTTCCAAACCATTTATTTACTGCGCAGGGCAAGCAGCGGAAATACAATGTCCAAAACTGCCCGCCCCGATTGATTAAAACACTTAGTTTTTATACCTTTGGTCAACAACGTCAGCAATCAATCACATTTCTAGTCTACGTCAGCCATTACATTTGGAGCTTAATACCACCCCCAAAACAAGGGAACAAAGACCCCAGTCACCAGATAATACAAAGCAGAGGCAGAGAGAGTATGCCTGACTCCCTTTTTACTTCCCAGGCACCTAAGCATAGCATTACAAGGCCAATCATATTTTTAAACTGAGATAAGGCAGGGACATCTGCTGTCCAACTCACTTATTTTCCTACTCATGCAATACTTCTCTGAATTTAACTCCTTCAGTAGAAGTACCACAGATGGAAATTTTACCCAAAGTAATATCAGACCACCATCTGGGGATGTTACAGATGAGAGATAAAATTAAACAGTTTCAGTGGTGACTTAATGATGGCTTATTGAATGATGAAGACATTATTTAAAAAGCTAAAGAGACATTGGATATCTATTTTAAAGAAAATACGAGACGAGAGACTCAGATGAAAATAGTCTGGGATGCGTCTAAAGCAGTGATGAGAGGATTTTTTTGTCCAACAACGACGATTACAAAATAAGAAAAGAGATGAAAAATACCAGAATTTATTGAAAAAACTTCAAAATAAAGAAAAAGAATTTAAGCAAAATCCGGCCTACAAAATCATTTTCTAAAGGGATATCCATGTTAATGCACTGGAGCAAAACAACACAATATTGTCACCCCTGAAAACTAGCCAGTTAACTGTGATGTTAGCCTACTTGGGAAAGAGTAGAATCTGTGGAGCAATCAGTGGAAACCTCAGAAGAAACTAGAGACACAACTCCAGATGCACAAAAGATGGTTGTTTTATTGGTCAAAAAGCATGTTGTATTTTGGCCTATGTGTACTCTGAAGGTCTCCCTCAAGTTCAGATAAGTAAAAACCATGAAGTTTTCATTCACAACATGTTAACTGAGAATTTCATACTTACTTTCTGTCTGTCTGCCCCCCCTCCCTCACACACACACACAGACATACACACACAAAATGCATATGTTTGGGAATGAGATTGTAGATGGTTAGGTCAGAGGGAAATAAAAACTTGTCTATGCATTTCCTCTTTTGTATTTATTTATGGACACATTTCTCCAATAAGTGTATTCCTGTGGATATTTTCTCCAAATGTATACATTTTTGTATGTATTTTTCTTTAACTGTGAACTATATCACAAACTATGGAGAAGTGCAGAGTCAGAAGGATAATTACATCCTGGTTAGTATATTGAGTTGGGAAGTGGTTGATATTTGGGTTGGTTGATATTAAAATGTGACTCAAACTAATTCTCCCTCCAATTTGTATATGCCACGTTGGTTGCAGATCTGTACTGCCTCACTTGAAAACGCATTTGCATTTCATTTGGATGTGCACATCTGTTCTGATGTTTCGCCTCAGAAACCTGACCAGTTGAGCATTATTATGCTGTGTCATGTCCATGAAAGCCCAAGGGCCCCTCTGAAAGAATAGCAATGTAAAGTGAAAGCAAGGTTTAATATGCACAAGCATATGTCTCTTAATAATACAGACTTGACTATATTGGCTGTATTGAGTTTTGCTCATAGAATCTTACTGTTATATTTATTTCCCTCAAGGCTGTCTGCACATTATCTTCCTAATGTGAAAACACATGTACCCATGTCATCCTGCCCAACACACACAATCTGTTTCAGACCAATGGAGAAAAGAGTTAACCATCAGATAGGAGGAGGAAGAAGGATTTTTAGAAGTGTCCTGTCTTATCTTGACCTATGCCCTAAAGGAAAAGAAGAAGGAATACCATACTTATCCTTAGTTGCAGCCTCCTAAATGTATTTAACCTTCTTTCATTGATCTTAAATCATGTAATCTAGCAGCAGATGCCCTTTCCAGTAGGCAAAAGAAGTTATTGCTTGATCAAGCAACTGCACGTTTGCCTCGGGGGATGGATCTCTTTCTCTGGTTAGGAAGTCAGGCCAGGCCTGCAAACCACCCCAGGTCTACCTGAATGCCATTATAGCTGGTGTGCTCTTCATCATTCTAAAAAGAGACTCAGTGTTTCCTCGCTGAGACAGCATTATGTGAATCAATCTTCAATGATTATGCAACATTCAAGGACCCCATCATCTCACCATTATTCAATGGGCACCTGGGCTTTAGGAAAGGAGGACACCCACTGGCAATACACACTAAATATGTAACCACTTTGTTGAAACAACTTCACTGCCTACTGGTCTATTTCTGGGAAGAATTCAAAGTGCTGGTTATTACCCTTATACACAACCCAGTTTGAATCCAGAATGTCCAAAAGAATGTATCTCCCTGTAGAATAGAGACCTTTCTTAGTGGATGCTCCCAGGTTTTGGAATCCCCTCCCGTAGGAGTTTTAGTTTGCTCTCGCTCTGCTCAGTTTCTGTAGCAGACACAGCAGATCTTTTTGTTTTGGCAGGTCTTTGGTTCTTATGTTTAATCTGTTGTGCTGGATGGTGTTACACTGCTCCTGAAATCTCGGCTTCACAGCTTGGTAGTACTCTGGGATTCAGTTCTGACCCTAGAGGCCTTGGTTTTGGCAGTGGCCAGCAGTGTGCTTGCACAATTAAAACTAGTGTGCCAGCTACACCTGTTCCTTAGATAGCAGATCTATCCATGGTAATGCATGTGTTGATGTTTGGATTACTGTAACATACTCTATGTGGAGCTATCTTTGGAAACTGTCTGAAGACTTTGGCAGGTCTGAAATGCTGCTGCTAGATAGCTGGCCACAGATGGTTATAGGGAGTATATAACTCCTTTGCTGAAAAAGCTCCACTGGCTACCGATCTGTTTCCAGGCACAATTCAAAGTGCTGGTCCTCAAGGTGGCATGTCTGGCCATTGTAATACATGTCTTGAGTACCAATCCTGTTTGGATTATTGTAGCACACTCTATGTGGGGCTGCCTTTGGAAACATCAGCAGGTCCAAAGTGCTGCTGCTAGACAGCTGACCAGGGCTGGTTATAGGGAACATATAACTCCTTTGCTGAAACAGCTCCACTGCCTAGTGCTGGTCATGGCCTATAAAGCCCCAGACAACTTAGGTCCACAATATTTGGAATACCATGTCTCACTATACAAGTTGGCTTGAGTTTTAAGATTTTCAGGGGAAAGCCTTCTTTGAGTTCCATCAGTATCACAGGTATATCTAAAGAGGACCCTTCTTGGTGGCTGCTACCAGTCTATGGAACTCTCTCCCAAGGGAGGCTCAGTTCACCCCCTCTCCATTGTATTTGCACTGGCAGGCAAATATTTTTTTTATTTAAACAAGCTCTCAGCTTTTAACGAGTTGGCATAGTGCAATAGATGTGCTGCTTCCTAATATGTTAAACTTTTAATAGATATTAAACTTTTCTAAATTAATGTTGTTTAAGGCTTTTTTTTAAAAAAAATTGTGCTACAGATTGTTTTAGCTATCTTTTTAATGTACGGTGTAAGCTGCTTTGGGTCTCATATGAGAGAAAAATGGGATATTAAGTAAATAAATAAGTATGTGGCAGAAGTGTCTTTTAATGGCATTTTCTGTGCTTTATTTTATTTATCATGTTTTATGTGTGTTTTAAGCTGTTTCAACGTTGTTTTTTAAATAGAATGATTTCTTTGGTTTTTTAAACTGCCATATTATTAGTTCTTTAGCTGTTCTTTGTTTTAATTTGTTGTGCTTGGTGCTGTGCTGGAAAAAGGCAGGAGATATATTAAATTTAATTAATTAATAAATACACATTTGCTGATTAAGAGCATCTGACTTTTAAAAAAAATCTCAAGAATTGTTTTATACAGTTCAGCCCAGGTCATTTTACATCTAAAAGACAAGAAGACATTGGAATGGGAGAAGATACCTTCCATTCTAGTTATATAGATTTCACTGAAAGAACTGAGTGGCAGTTGAAACTTACTTCAACACTGGTAACAAGATAGCATTCCTTATCTCAAGGTCGCCCAGTTTAGTGGGTTCAGGATAGATTAGTAACTAGGAGCCCTAGTTACTAATATGAGATAGAAAAAGGAGTCAGGTACTGTTGCTGCTAGTCTCTAGCATCTGCACCTGGGACAGTTGCCTCATTTTGCCTAATGGCAGAGTTGGTCCTGATCATGCATTTTCTTTCTTTGTTGTGCCCTATCAAAAACTATGTGGCTTATCTTTTAGTGTGGTCTATCAGTAGCCCCAAGCATCAAAAACAGCATCCAAAGAAAATGTATAATAAGCAAGTTAATTGAATAACCAAGCCAGTGTTCACTTCTGTTACTTCATGTTCAGGGTTGGTGGTGGGAGGAGATAAGAAAATAAGCCAGGAAACCGTTAGTTAAAATAGGTTATGACATTTTCAACAAGTTTCAAGTTTACTTTAAAATTTTACTTTACATCATTACTGATGTTTTATTAATTATTCTATTTTTGCTCTTTGCAGGTAATGGAAATCAAAGGACAAATGATCCATGTGCCAGAATCAAACTCCATTTTGTTTTTGGGTTCTCCTTGTGTGGACAAGCTGGATGAACTGATGGGCCGTGGCCTCCACCTTTCAGACATACCAATCCACGATGCCACCCGTGATGTAATTCTTGTTGGGGAGCAGGCCAAGGCCCAGGATGGCTTGAAGAAGCGGATGGACAAACTGAAGGCAACCCTTGAGAAAACCCATCAGGCTCTGGAAGAAGAGAAGAAGAAAACTGTGGATCTCCTCATTTCTATCTTCCCAGAAGAAGTGGCTCAGCAGCTGTGGCAAGGGCAGCAAGTTCAAGCAAGGAAGTTTGATGATGTTACCATGCTCTTTTCTGACATCGTTGGCTTCACTGCTGTCTGCGCCCAGTGTACTCCCATGCAGGTGATCAGTATGCTCAACGAGCTCTACACACGATTTGACCATCAGTGTGGATTCCTGGATATCTATAAGGTAATTAACTCACTTCAGTTCCCTATGGTCCTTTTAAGGTTATGTAGACACTACCATAACTAAGATATTTTTCTTAGGAAAAGGAACATGGTTGGCTTAGGAGACTATTCTTCATATGAAAGCTGACTAGTGGGGCCAGCCAGTATAAGAGAATTGATTATTGGGGAGAATCTAAGAAAACTGCTGTGATCCAAATTAGTGCAGTAGGCCTTGGGACCATGGGCCGCTCAGTATGAGGACATGGAAACATTACTCTTTTAAAATCTACAACTAGCAGAACCTTCCAGCCAGCATGATGACAGGAAATGTAGTAAAAAAAAACAAAGTAGTAAAAAAAAAAGAAGAAGAATTTTCCAGGACTTGGTGAGAGTGGTCAGCAGAATGAGGTAGTAAAGTGAAATGTTTCACTTCAGACTATGGTGAGCAATCACGTTTTTGAATGTTGCCTATTTCAATAAAGGCAAGTAGGGTGAAATGTTTCTGTTAACAGAAATAACAAAGAGAGGCTGGGAGGATAATTCTCCTTTATGGATTAGTTATTTTACATACTTTAAATTTTACATGTGGAGCCTTAAAAATGGGTGCAGGTGCTCTCTCACCTTCAAGCTGATATTGTACAATTTATTTAACTACCAATCATCTCTATGACATACAGAGATCACAATCCTAGTTAACAGCTGAAATGATTTGGAATGAGTTGCGATTTGATTACACTGGTTCACAGTATACCATGTGCAGACATACAATTCAGAAGTTAATTTGTGACCTCACCATTTTAAAAAAATAACTGCATGCACTTCTGAAGCCTATTTAGGTGTTTAAACAATTTTTTTTCTTCCTAGGTTGCTCTAGGGAAGTACAAGTTCTCATGAACAGCTTACTGACAGATACAAATGCTGAACACTCTTATTTCTTCTGTTCTGGTGTCTTACTGATATAGTCCAGCTGCATATTAGAGCAGTTCCTAGTGATCTGTTATTACTAAATGATGTTTGAGACCTAGCATTTTCCCTCACTGGCTGCCAAGCTGAGGCATCTTTCAGACATATCATGAGGCTGACCTCAGGATGATCTCTTACTGCCGTGCAGTGACATGACACTGAGAGGGTTTTTAGGCTGTGCCTGGATTTTTAGTGTGATGCATAGTAAATATGGGACTGAAACCATTGTATTTGTCGAAGCACTTCCTTTTCTGTATTACAGAGTGAAATTTTCACTTATTTTGTGCTGACATTTGAGAATGATAATTTAAGGAGTGTTCTTCTTTCTCAGGTGAGATTATAAGAATTTTTTATGCAGGTGTTTTTTCTTTTCTGCAAAATTTTATATAGAATTTTTATATGTGTTTTAACCAAAATAACAGTGAGAAATATTGTATTTTGTGAAAAAATATATTTGTTCAAAATAGAATCTTTTTTTACAAAGAAAAACCAAAATTTTGTGCAAAATATAATTTTTTGCACAAAATAGATTTTGTTTTGCATAAAAATCAGACAAAATATAAAAAAGAAGATGGAGTCAGAAGCAGTGGTCTTTTTAGTCTCAAGTGGGGCAAAAATTCATGTGGAAGTTGACAATTTTATTTTCAGTGGGATTTCTCCATTGCTGAAACTACCTAGTTTTGTCAAAGATCAGTTGATTATTCTCAAAAAACATTTCTGAAGTTCTTGGACTGGGTTGTCTGTGAGGATGAATTTGGGGGCTTTAAACTCCAGAAGGCGATAGTTGGGAAATCCAAACCACAGTGTAACACCTGGGAATATGACCTGGAGGTATAGAAGAAAGAAAGTGTGAGAAGAAAGTAAATGAGGCTGAGTCTGTTGGTTGCAACATCCCTTTTATACTACAAAAATATAGCACTTTGATATCACTTTAATCACCATGGGTAGATCCTTTGAAATCTCAGGATTTGTTATTTGGTGAAACACTAAAATGCTGTGGAAGAGAATTCTAAATGCTCGATCAAAGTACAAATCCCAAGATTCCATAGAATGGAGCCATGGCAGTTAATTGGTATTCATATGCCCTAATTATTTAGTGAGAAAGAGACCCAGGTACATGAAGGATAACAGTGCTTGACTCCATTACTCTTCAGTGGCAGGAACCTAGATGGCAGGCAATGGAAGAGATGAACATTGTTTATGTTTCTTCTTTTCTCCCAAGAAAAAAAAAGTATTTTGCATGTGGGGAACAGCCCTATACAAAGATGGCTTCCACTAAAATTTCTTGAAATCTCCTGGAACATAGACAACTGGAAAATAGACAACATCTGACTTTGAAGAAACATGACTGAATCAAATTGCATGCAAATATACCTGTGCGGACCCAGGATTGTCTTGGGCTCTGAAACAGCTGATACAGGCTCAATTGCTTCCCCTGACATTTGCATATATCAGAAAGCATTCCCTTCTATTCCTCCCACAAGGCATTCTACCATGGAGTTCTGGAAATCTGAAATATCACTTTATAGTAGTTTGCTGCTGTTGCTTTGTGCCTTCATGTCCTTTCCAACTTATGGCAACCTTAAGGTGAACCTATCACAGGGTTTTCTGGGACTGAGAGCGTATGACTCCCACAAGGTCATCCAGTGAGTTTCCATAGTCAAGTGGGGAGTCGAACCCAGGTCTCCAAGGTCATAGTTCAACAGTCAAACCACTATACCAATTTGCTCAAAAACCAAGCACAGCATTAGTTTACTCAAAATGCTGAAAAGGTATTTGTGAGATTCAGAAAGAACTACCCAGGCACTAACTGTTCTATAACTTCGTCACTTCAGTCATCTTAACAGCCATACTGTTCTCAGCACACACACACACACACACACAAATCCAATCTTTCTCTCTCAACTTCCCCAATTAGAAAAAAGAAATATCAAAATGCCCAGCCAGATTGGGCAGATGTTTTTCAGCCCCCACACTTTCTTGAGTGATTGTTATTTCCAAGAGTATTATTCTTGACAGCTTGGTGCTGGGTATTTTTTGCTGTAGATAATTGTCTATCAATCAGCTTCCATTGTCCCCATCAGCTAACAGGTTCTAACATGCTTGATAGCATGGAAATGCTTTCAGGTTTTCATATAGAAAAAAACCCTGATCTTAAACTGGTGGTGAGCAAACTGCTGACTTCCAAATGTCATTGGATTACAGTTCCCATCAGTCTTTGCCTCCATAGCCAGTAGTGAAGAATCATCCTCATCCTCATCATCATCCCATCTTTTCCCAGTTTGGGACTCATGGTGGCTGACAATCAAAATTAATATAGCTAAAAATTCACAGCATACAAAAGGAAAAATGGATGAAAATTTAAAAGAGAGAGAGAGCAATTAACATAAACAATTAAAAAGAAAACAACAGATGGACAATGTAACACATTAGCAAAGTCCATTTCCCTGAGCAATCAGTTCTTAAAGGCCTCCCAAAACAGAAAAATCTTCACTTGCCTGCAGAAAGATAGAAAGGAGGGTGCCAGTCAACCTCTCTGGGAAGGGAGTTCCAGAACCTAGGGGCAGGGACTGAGAAGGCCATGTCCAGTGTTACCACCAAATGTACATGTGGAGGATGGTGGGACAGAGAGCAGGACCTTCCAGGAAGATCTCAAAACATGGTCAGATTTGTATGGGAGTATATACAGTCTTCAGATAATTTGAACCTGAGCTATATAGGACTTTATAAGTGATAACACTTAGAATTGTCTCTGAAAACAGACTGGCAGCCAGTGAAGCTGTTCCAGTCTGGGAGTTGTGTGTTCCCTGTGGAATACTCAGGGTTAAAGTCCAGCAACATCTGGAGGTCTGTACTGTGCCCACCCCTTCATAAACCAACTGGAGATGTGCGTAGCTCCCTCATAGCATATCCTTCAGTGCTTTTTCATATTCACTTCAGTATACCCAGGAGGTAAATGGGCAGCCATAGAGATGAAGATGGTAGGGAATGAAGGATTTTGCCTGTTCTTAAAACAAGATAAAGGTTTTCCTGGGCCACAACTTGTTACCTATGAAAATTACAACTTTTTCAGACTACAAATACCAGAATTTCCCAGCCAGTGGTCATGGGAGTTTTAGTCCCCACAAGCAATATTTTGAAGTTCTCTTTAGGCCCCAAGGGCCACAAATTGGGCACTGCATCAAAAATAAATAAATAACTGGTTCATCCCCTTTGTCCCTGCTGTGCACTGCAGCTTAATTGCATTCTGCTACATCCTTGCCGTCTGGTGTTTTTGATTTCCCACAGCTATAGTTGAGCCTCACTAATCCATATTCATGCTTGGAGTTTCTTGAAGAAAGAACCAAGGTTCATAGTTGAGTGAATGTTGACAGGGAAGGCCACCAGCCTTTCTTTCTCCTCTAAGGATGGTTACATTTGTCAGTGGTGACCCAACTGGAGAAAAAAATCATTGGAAAGAACTAATTTATTGTTATCCATCACTTTCTATGGCTTCACATTCAACATTACGCTGTCCTCCTGTTGTTGTTGTGATTTGTTTTTAAGCCCATGAACAAGGCAACGTTTAAATCTAACAGCCTTGTGTTAAGATCACTCAAGACTTTGATTCAAGTTAAAATCAATCCCATGAACTCCCCTAGAGAGTTCTTGGTTCTTGTGATAAGACTGAGAGGCCTGTGAGTTTGAATTGTGCTGGTAAGTGGAGAGGGATGTGGCAGCTTCCTTATGTGCTACCGGATTGTATCCACACTACACAATTGTTGCACTTGGATACCATTTCAATTGTTATGTCTCCATTCTAATGGATCCTGGGCCCCTCCTCAAGGGCCCCTCCCTAAACTGCAAACCCCAGGATTCCATAGCATTTTGAAAGTGGAATAATAGCACTATAACAGTCTAGTGCAGAAGTGGCCTTGGTATTTGTAGTTTTGTGAGGTACATAATAATTTTTGCAGCTGTTGCTGTTATTTAGGGGAATGTCCAGAATAGGAGTACTTCATGAAACTAAAACTCCCATGAAACTGTTGTAATTGTGCATTTGAGATAGCCCCATGTTCAGTTCTATTTCCAGAGCTCCCCAGCATTTCAGTAATCCAATCTCTATTGAAGGAGCTGTGATACAGTTTCTTCCATAAGAGGTAAAGCATGTATGGGGAATCTTTGGTTGTCCAGATGTTTTGGCCTACAGTTTCCATCAGCCCTATCAGGTGTGTGGCAAGTTGTTAAGGACTATGATAGTTGTAGTTCAAAACATCTGGAGCACCAAAGATTCCCTGTTCCTGTATTAAAAGTGACACTTTGGCAGATAGCAGAGAGTTCTGTGTATCTAATCGATTGCAGCTTGATGGGGAGGCTTGTGCTTCCAAAGAAGCAGTTCCTCCATGATGTACATCAGGTCACTTTTGAAAAAGGGGTCAGGGAGACTTTTTAAGGAGTTTATGTTCTGGGACAGAGATATTCATTCTTTGAATACCACCAATGAAGTGATGTATGAGGCTCTTTTAGTTGTGGATACATATCCAAATCACACACAATATATTGATATATTGATATATGAAAAGAATTTACACCTTTGAAGAACGGCTTTATTGTAAGAACTGTTTGAAAGTGGAATAGACTCCTCAGGGGGTGATTTTTGATGGTCTTTAAACAGAGGCAGGATGGCCATCTCTGTGAGTGATTCAGTCATATATTCCTGCATAGTAGGGGGTTGGACTAGATTGCCCTTGTGATCCCCTTCTTGCTTTAATATTTATTGATTCAATATTTGATCCTAAAGCAACACTGCTTTTGATATTAGTAATGGTCCATGGACTGAGCAGGAGTGTAGATCCACTCAAAATGGTGGGGTAAGGTCCTTACCCAACTCAGTCGACGAGCCGCATGTTTCTGAGACTGTTCACTGAGTCTCATATGTAATTTTTGGAGTAGACAGGTCAATGTCTAGACCTGAGGCATGTAAAACTGAGGCTAATAATAATAATAACAGTAATAAATTTTTATTTGTTACCCACCTCTCCCCAGGGCTTGAGGCAGGGTACAAGATAGATACAATTAAAAATAAGTTGTGCTAAAATACGTTAAAACCATTTAAAATACAAATCTCATACATAAGAAATGGTTAGACATGTCTCCAGCACTGGTAGATACCAAGTTGAGAGGAAGATCAGAAACATTGGCCATTATATTTTGAAACTTATAGCTACAGACCATATTATAAAGCCATGGAAGAGATTAGGGATGTGACAAATATCCACCATTTTTCTCATCCTTGATCCTGAACATAGTTAACCCCCATGGGATTTTTCACATTTTGGAAATTTTGTAAGAACAAATATTTGTGCAAAAAATTCTAACTCCTTCCCCCTCTGTCTGTGCAAATTTTTTTTTTTTTTGGTGGAAATGAATTTTTCACAAAAATTCCAGAAGCATAAAAATATCATAAAAATATGCAAAACTGCCATAATTTCATCCAGTAGTAAGACTATTAAAAATAGTACTGTTTAAAACAATGGAGATACAGTTTTGTGCAGAAAATGCAGGTTTTGCATAGGATTTTTTTTCTGTAGTAGCAAATGGCATTTTCTATACAAGTGCCTTTTTTTTTTTGCAGAGAATACTCTTTGGAAAGGACACACTTGATTGACTTTCTCAAAGTGAGGAGAAAAATGATTAAAACTATTAACCATTAACAAATGGTTAAAATAATTTATGAAGATCTACATCTCTTTAGCTGATTAAGCAGAGGCATCATGCCTTTGATCCTGGAATATATATGCAAACATCATCATTAGCAACTGTGTACTGGAGGAAATTAGATAAGCACTCCCAGCCATTGCTGTTGTTTGGTCATCTGAGAACAGCCTAAAATATTTCTCAAACCAGGAACATATTGCTTTAGAAAGATTGCAATCCCCATCCAGAACAGGTGTGAGCACACAGGATAAACACAAGCTCCTATAGGATTTAGAGGTTCAGTGAGACATGTTTTAATTAACATTAAAAAATGAAACATGAGATAAATAGAATGATGTTATCTGTTCATATGAAGCAACTCTAATGAAATGAATCATAAATCATGATTTTTTGTTTATCACCATGTCAATACATTCACATTTTTAAAAACTGTCCATGAGAAAGAGACGATAATATTAAAATCTTAAGTAACTATAACTGTAGGTTATGTTCTTAAATAAATAGTATACATTTGTCAAATAGTATCACCAAAGCACTAGATAGATAGATACATAGACAGACACATAAGTAAGTGTTGCCAAGTTTTCAAAATACAGGCACTCTTCAGGCCTCTGACAAAGAAGCTCCTTTTAACAAAGTATTTATAGGGAAGCCCAATCTAATTCCCAGGCCCATTTTTGTCTTCTCTGTCTCTGGAAGGAGGGCTGGCGAAAGAACAAAGTTTCAGTTTTGAGTTGCGGGAAAATGTCTGCAGTAAATAATGCAATAAAGCTTGGTCTGGGAAGGAATGGGATTCTGTAGCTGTGTGTGATTGTGTACAACAGGCAAGGCAAACAGTTACCTCTGTAATCATGTGTGAAGAGCAAATCAGAAAGAAAATGGGAAAGCATGGTTCATAGTACTCTGGACGTAGGCCATCACTCTGCTGCTCCGATTCCCATTCTTGTAGTACCCTCGGACCCTAGTCTGAGCTGCATCACTTTGTCTTTTCTCCCTGAATAGGTAAGTATCAACCACTATACCCTAATTTCTCAGTATCCAATTTTTCCTCCCTTTCCCTTCAATTAGTCTTGTGTGATTGAGAGGCTTCTTGGGTCTTGTGTGCCTGTGATTAATTCCCCCAATAAAACAGATATTCTTTGAACTTCCAGCTGATGCTCCTGCATTAGTACCAGTATACACAGGTATAAAAGATTCTGCTACTTCCCACGCCACCTTGCAGGCCCCCCCTTCGAGCTAATATTTGGCACTGTTTTATGGAGGCACTGGCATTGTGGGTGGACCTCTGAGTCACCCATGTTTTGGAGTAACACACATGCTTTGCTAATTGAGGTATTCCTGTAGCAATAACAGGCAGTCAAAATTCATAACGTGCAGGGTTGACAAATCAGGAAGCAATTATTAACAATTTTCTGCGTAAATACCAAATGAAAGTATTGATCTTAGATAACCTAGCCATATATTTCTCTGTAAAATTTACACATTGTCCACATTCATAAATTACATGATCCACATTTCTGTCTTTACTGAGGACCCATACTCCAAATACAGGTCTTTTTGGCATTTATTTCCCTCTCTATAAAAAGAAGTTTTCCAGGTCTCAACTAAGGGACAGCTCTTATAAAAAGAGACACACAGCAACCCTTATTTAGATTAGATTAGATTAGATAGAGATATGTCTTTTTAGTTGTGACAGAGCAGAATGAAGGCTTTGTATACTGAGTCAAGAAAAATAAGTGTCGCTATGTGGGGGGTGGTATTATGATAATATGTATGCACAAGAGAGTAAAAGTGAGAGATAGAGGTCTAAAACAAAGGTTAAATGAATAGACATGCTTAGATACTAGTCTGTAGGTCTTATAGCACTAGCTGGCATGAGAGGTTGCTTTCGCTTAGTTTCCTGCTGCTAAATTACACATTAAAAGGCATCTAAAAATATACTTCTCTAATGTTACCCTCCTATGCAAGTAATTGGTGTAGTTGCTATAGAGATATTAAATGATACAAAGGAGCCCACTTACGTGATAGCAAAGGGGAGGGAAGATAATTTTTGAGTCACAATCAACACTAAGGCTTTTTTTTTTTTTTAAAAAATAAAGCTTAATAAGCCTTCTTTTAGTGTTCCTCTCTAGGTGAGCAGTGTTATGTCCTAAAATTACTGTTTCCAGAGGATCTTGAGAATTGCCAGTCCTGTTTCACAGAGCACTTCTAGATCGTTATGTTACTTGCTCAAAAGATGTCCCTCCCACCCTTTAATACATATTTTCTGAAGTGCCAAAGAAAACCCTCTCATTTTAGCAATTTTTCAGCACTCCGTACAAAAATGTCCCCTTATTTATTTACATTGGCTGAAGATGTCAGTAGTGATGTCATCACATTGCCAAATCTGAATTTGTGTATGTCCAAGCTTGGTCTGGGCTGGCAGCCAGGAGGAGCTGATAGCAAATACAGGTCAGAAACTCAGCAGTAACTTAAGTGTTCAGTTTACTTAAGCAAAGAAACAGCTTTGCAAATGAGAAGCAGTAGTGGACCCAACAATGTCCGCAAATCAGAAGCAGGCAAAACAAACACAAGTCAAAGGCAGAGCCATGGTGACGCAGTGGTTAAATGCCAGTACTGCAAGCCACAAGGTTGTGAGTTCGATCCTGCCCGGCTCCAAGGTTGACTCAGCCTTCCATCCTTTCGCAGGTTGGTAAAATGAGTACCCGGCTTGTTGGGGGCATGTATAGAAATGTTTCGAAATACATGCTATTTGTAAGTTGTTCGCTGCCTTGATCCATATGGAGAGGCGGGATACAAATAAATAAATAAATAAATAAATAAATAAATAAGAAAGAAACACAGGCAAGGTCAGCGAACAGAAACATGCACGAGAGAAATGGTCAGTTGATTGCTGACAAAGGCTAGAAGAGAAAGGCTCAGTTCTTAAAGGCTCCAGGTCAATGCAGCTGGTGCCTGATTAATTGGTGCTTGGCATAAATTCGCTGGGAACGACACAGGAGATCCTTTCGGTGTCTACACTTGGTAGAGGTAGGTATGGATAGATCATTCTCTGTGTCCAAATGAGCAAGGCTCCCTGCTGAGGCTGATACTTCTGTCGCTGGGGCAGATGGTGGTACTGTCTGCTCTGCAGGTTCTGCTGTAGCAGTGTCTGTGTCAGGGCTCAGAGCAAGTTCTTCTGCCTCAGACTCTGAGTCTGAGTCTAGGTCCTGGAAGCCGATGACAGTATGACTGAATTTACTATATGAAATGTGACAGAGTGCGCCTCAGGGCTGGGCCTTCTAAACCAGGCCCTACTTTATTTGCCAGAATTACTAAGAACCAGCCTTGCTAGTTCAGACTTCTGGGAGCTGAAGTCTAAAACATCTGGAGAAACAGTTTGAGAACCATTATTGTAATTATTGATGAATAATTTGAGAACCATTATTGTAATTATTGATGAAATGTAATTCTAATCATTCTTCACCTTTGATTATGCTATTTAGGGCTGATGGGAGCAGTTGCTCAGAAGCTTCCGAAGGGCCTAAAGTTTCTATCCTTCATCTGTGTGATTAATTTCAAAGAAGCAACAGTGAGGAAGGATAATCTAGAAGCAGACATACCTAATGGCAAAATGATGCCAAATTGGATTATAAAAAGTGGTTGAACATCTGCACAATCATAGAATCATAGAGTTGGAAGGGACCCCAAGGGCTGGCTAATCCAACAGCCTTCCAGTTTAGGAATCAACTGTTTAAAAAACCCCAAGAGATGGGCATCCCAACTTTGAGTCAAAAACTTCCAGTGAAGGAGAGCCTTCCATGCTCCAAGGAGTGAATTGCACTTTTCAACCATTCTTACCATGAGGAAGTATTTCCTAATATTTTGTCAGAATCTCCTTTCTTGTCATTTGAACCTATTGGATGAATCCTACCCTCTGCAGCAGCAGAACACAAGCTTATTCTCTTCTATGCAACAATCCTACAGATAGTTAGAGAAGACTATTATATCACCTTTCAGGCTCTTTTCGCACAGCATTTGCCGTGCGAAAGGGCACCTGACGCGTTGCACGATTGTGAGGAGCGATCTGCATGGCACACTCACAATCACACAATGCTCCAGGTCCTGGCAGGCGCTGCTCATGCACTTTTTCATTTTCGGCTTTCAGCCAAAAATTGTCCACGATCACACATTGCTCCAGGGCCCCACGTGCACTTGCCTCCGGAGCCGTGGCAGCCGCACTTCCTGCCCCAGGGCAGCCTGGGAAACTCCCAGGCTGCGCTGCAGAAGGAAGAGGCGGGGCTCTCGTGCAAGCAGGCAGCTCATGAGGAGCTGAAGCAGCGGGGATGTGAGAGCCTCCCGCTGGAGGCTGCTCACGCAATCCCTACACCCCAGCGCCGAAAAAAGGTAAGGTGCGGAAAGGACCTCAATCTTTTCTAAGCTAACTATATCTGACCCCCTCATTTATTCCTCATAGGGTTTAGCTTCCAGACATTTCACCATCTTGATCACCTTTCTTTGAGTATGTTGCAACCTGTCAATATCCTTTGTGAAGTGTGGGGCCCAAAACTGGTCATCAGATGAAGTCTGACCACATCAGAATAAAGTGGTACTATTATATTGCTTGATCTTGATGCTACAGTCCTAAACTCTTAAAAGGACTTTGTGAGATAATCCTCGTTCACTCAAGTTAGATTTTAAAAACTAAAAATTAAATGTCTTAGAATGTTGGAACCTAACTCAATCTGCTTAGGCATGAAATTCACTGATTGATTTCCCTCTCTAAATTTTAACCCCATAGGACTGTTCTGATCATACAGCAATATAATGACAAAAAGACTCCCCTACTTCTTAGAGAAGAGGCATCATTCAAAAATTGGATTAACAAATCTAGTTTAATAAACAAGACCAGCATTTAAAGTTATTTTATTTTCAGCCTCACTTCTGTGCTTCTAAGAACCAAGAGCCCAGGAGAAACTCAGCAGTGATGAAACAAGCTAACAGGCTTTGTTACTTGACCTCTTTACTTGCCTTTACTCCTTGTGGCGCAATGGTTAAATGCCGGTGCTGCAGCCACAAGGTTGTGAGTTCAATTCTGCTGGGCTCCAGGTTGACTCAGACTTCCGTCCTTCTGCAGGTCAGTAAAATGAATACCCAGCTTGTTGGGGGAAATTAGCAAAAACATTGTAAACTGCTTCGAGAGCACTTAGCTGATAAGCGGTATAGAAATACACATGCTATTGCTAATTGCCAAAGGCACACCAAAGTTATCTTAAGAAAAAGAGTCAAAATTACCTCATTCTGCGATATTTGAGAGGATATTATGCATGTTCATGGGGTATTTATTTATTTGTCTTATATCTTTGTCTTGAGTCCATATGGGACTGAAATAGACCCATGCTTCTTCTATCTAATATATAAAAGTCAAAGTTTGCATGTTTGTTTGTCTGTGTCAGGCAAAGACCTCATATGGTTGGCTGTGTCAGGCAAAGAGCTCATATGATTGGCTGCCTGAGAAGATACTGTGGACTCTTGGGGTTTACAGTTTAGGGAGAGGCTTATAGAATTCTCAACCAGAGAGCTCTTGGGCCTAAGTCAACTGTGTCTGTCTGGAATAGGCCGGTTGCTATGGAGATGAGGCCTAGCAGCAACGAGGAGGGCAGTGTATTCTCTCAGGAGCCCAACCTCTGTATGTTAATAACTCTGAATACAGATTGGATTGGGGAATATGGGGAAAAGTTACAGGTACTGAACAATACAGTTTGGGGAATTAGAGACACAGGATCTCAAAACTCTCTAACAAGTATCACCTATGAGAAAATAAAATCCCAGGCAACGCCAGGTGTATATGCTACTGACTAATGAAACTCAAAGCTAAGTCTCATTTCACTTGAAGATTCTGGGTTCTGAAAAATTATTCTACAGATACTATGGAATGGCAAAAAAAGAAAAAAGGCAAATAAATGGATCCAAGAACAAAACCAAGCTCTCCTTACGAAGCCAAAATAAGTAAACTGAGGGTCATGAACTTTAGCCATTTTGTGAGACAACATTACTAATCCTTGATAAAGTAGAAGACAATAGGAAAAGAGGAAAACCATATTACAGGTGGATAATCAAGGAATGCATGGGCTTGAATTTGCAGGACCTGAGCAGGGCTTTTGATGATAGGGTGTCTTGGAGTTTTCTCATTCATAGGGCTGCCCTAAGTCAAAGCTGACTTAATGGCAAATAACAAAAGCAACAAAGTTCCAGTGGTTTGAATTGGATTCTTATGGGACTTCCGGTGGAGGAGAGACAGCGAAAGGTTGGAATCCACGAGGCTGTGGAATTCCAAATCCGACGTGGTCGGAAATTCCCTCGAAAATAAAATCAGTTTGGAGGGGATTGATCCCCAGAGAAAGGGGATCACGGAGGAGGCTCACAGGGGGTCCATTGCCACCCAGAGTGTGAATTTGTGAAGAAAAAAAATAGCGAGACACGGCTGGGGGAAGGACTGTGGAGCCGCCATCACCGCGTCGGAGAGCCTGGACAGGCAAGCTGTCTCACCACTGATCTAATGGAGACTTTTTGATTCACTTAGCAGTAAGAACCATTGGTAAGCCACCCTAACGAACTTTTACTGGAAGTAGGAGAAAGTAACTTCTTACCTGGAGGAGAGCTTAATTCCCTGGCGCTGTGGTGACCTGGACGGGATAGCTGGAGAGGGGGAAGGGAAGAAGAGATTGGAGCACCCCCCTCGAGTTGTAGTTTTATTTAATAGTCATATAGATTGAAGGATTAAAAAGGACTAAAAAAGCTGATAAACTTCGCCCAGTTGTGGACTTGGGGAGAGAAGTGATTTTACATTCCTCTGAGTTTCTTTAAGCCCCCCCAAGTAGAATTGTCCTTTGGAGGGAGAGTTAGATCTAAACTGGAGCGTGTGATGGATCGCCATCTTGCTTAGTGCCCTCAACGTCATCCGTATCCTTGTTGAAATATTCGTATTTTGCCTTCCCTACCCCCCCCCTCGCTTGTGATTTGGAAAGCCGCTTTTGTGAGCTAGAAAGCAGAAGATTCATCTTTTTGGAGATCGAACTGTAATCTGGATTTGAAAGAGGGGAGAGGTGGGGAAAGGAGGGTGAAGTGGACGAGACGAGACTGAGGAGGGGGAGAGAGATTTGAGTGAGGGAAGCAGACGGAAGGAGTGACAGAGGAGTGGAGAAGAGAGAGTGGACAGAGTGGCAGAGAAGAGAGGGCGGAAGGAGTGACGAAGAAGAGAGGGCAGACAGAGCGATAGAGAGGAGAGAGCGGACGAAGGAGAGAGAGTGGACGGAGCGACGGAGTGTCGGAGTAGTGAAAAAGAACAGTGTGACAGAGAAGTGGGCAGAAGGAGCGTCAGAGAGACAGAGAAGGGAGGTGGATGGAGTGATAGAGAAGTGAGAGTGGACGGTGTGGACGGAAGAGAGAGATCAGACGAAGTGATGGAGTGACGGAGAAGAGAGAGTGGTTAGAGTGGGCGGAGCGACGGAGTGACGGAGAGGAAGAGCTGTGGAACAACGGAGAGACGGAGAAAAGAGAGCGATCTGAGTGACGGAGAAGACAGAGCTGACGTTTGTTATTGTTCACTAGCCTTGGGGATATCGGGGAGCTTTTCCTAGTTGTGAGAAATCCAATAGGCCACTTGGAATAATTGTTGTTTGTGGATATAAGGGAGGGGGACCCTTCTGATTTTCTGACTATTGGAATAACTGAAATAATATAAAAAAGAAGTGGGTTTGGGCCAATCAGACTTAAAATTGAGGTAACGCTTATTCTTGTTTATTGTTAAATTTCTTGTAAAACACCCCCTTGGGACTATTCTTGAGTGATCTCTGGTTGAACGTGAACCCTTTGTTTACAGTGGGAGAGGCTGAGGGAGGAGTGGCAATTTAAGGAATTATTCATTTTGGAATTTAACTGTATTTAACAGAATTTATATAACCCCCCTTGGATTGAATAGTAAACATCAGTGAGCATAACCACATAACTACTTGAGGGCATTATTTGAATTTTGGAGTGTAAATCATCAGCTTAGAATTGGAAACGGAATTATCTGATTAGAATTGGAAAAAGTTAAGGTAACTGGCTTAATTGATTGACAGTAATTTTGTTTTTATAGCGCAATATTGTTGAATTTAGGTATTAAATTTAAGAACTAATTTTTGGTTAAAAGAAAAGAAAAAAGGGGGAGAAAGAAATTGGGGTAGCATTGTATTTCATTTGTGATTAAATTAGGTTGGGAAATCGAGGTAGAAGCCTATTGAAATAAAAAGAT
The DNA here is from genome assembly GCA_948474755.1 of Ctenosaura bakeri. Classification (NCBI taxonomy): domain Eukaryota; kingdom Metazoa; phylum Chordata; class Lepidosauria; order Squamata; family Iguanidae; genus Ctenosaura; species Ctenosaura bakeri. Next base: position 370,974 of record CAOLHI010001039.1, on the reverse strand, counting down.
TAAGATTTGAATTAATAAAAAGGGAAAAAATATATAAAAAGCCTAAAAGAGGGTAAGTGAAATACAGATAATATAATTAAACAACTAATTAGACAAAAAGTAGGAGGGGTAACAAGTGTAGGTAAGATCCTTGAGCCAACAAATAATTAAGTTAGAGGACTTTACAGTTAATCCAAACAGAGAAGATTAAGAAGTTAGAGTGATTTAGCCAAGATGATGGCCGCGGGGAAAAGGAAGGCGGGAGCAGGAGCCCAAACCCAAATCCAATCACTCTTGCAAAGGAGAGCCTCGTCGGAAATCAAATCCCCAATTGTGGGACCAAGTACGACTACTACAGAATCTCAAGGCGTGAATCAAAATACTGGAACAGATTTATTGGGGGAACTACGGAAATTGACGACAACCTTCAAAAATGAAATGAAAGAAGTTAGAATGGAAATGAAACAGATGAGGATGGAAATTAAGACAGATATCAAAAAAGAATTGGAGATATTCAATATGAAACTAGACAATATAAGTACAGAAATAAAACAAGCCAATGAGAAGATTACCCAGGTGGAAGAAAGAACTACGAAGCTTGAAACACAGATAACTGATAATGTAGAAAGAACGGATCAATTGGAGCGCTCAACATTGCTGTTAGACATTAAGAACAGGAACAAATCAATAAAGATTAGGGGACTGAGTGAGATGGCTCAAGAGGATTTGTATCAGAGACTGGTTATACCATTAGCAAGATTCATAGACTGGGAACCGGAACAATTGGACTTGGAAATCGACAGAGCCTTCCGAGTCAACTCTGCAGTAGCGAAACGTAGAAATATACCACGAGACATCGTAGTATATTTTCTAAGAGAGAGAGTGAAAGATTTAGTGCTGCAACGTAACTATTCGAAGAGGCTGATAATAGAAGACTCGGAGGTGAAAATTTTCAAGGATATTCATCCGGTTTTACTAAAGAAGAGAAGGAACTATGTCTTTATAACCCAAAGATTAAGAGAATTGGAATAATGTGTACCTGGGAAAAGACAGAAGGTATATCCTTTACATGGAAACAAAAGAAAGTGGTTTTGAACACGGTATCGAAGGCACAAGAGTTTTGGAAAAGACACAAAGAAGAATTAACCAGAATGGAGGAATTGCTACGGGATCAAGAGAAACACACAAGGAAAGAAAATACACAAAGAGAGCAAGGACTAGAGAAAAGAACAAGAAAAGAACAGATGAAACAAGAAATGGAGAGAATAAGGAATGAAGAAGAACTAGAAAAGAGACAGGAGGAAGAAGAGGAGGAGGAGGAAGCAGCAGAAGAGGAAGCAGATGAAGAAGGAGAGGAAGATATACCACCAGCACAGGATTTGGAATCAGAAGACTTGAGTGAGGAAGGCTCAGAAGAAGTAAATTAGGGAAAGGACAGTTGTTGGGTAGATTTTAAGTTAAAATGAATTTAAAATTATTATCATGGAACGTTCGTGGTATGAACGTCCCACATAAGAGAAAATGCATTTTTCATTACCTAGAAAAATTAAAGCTTGACGTGATAGCTTTCCAAGAAACCCACATCAGAAATAAAGATTTGAAATATATCAAAAACCCAAAATTAGGTCAAAGTTATTCATCTGCAATTGATAAAAAGAAAAAGGGAGTGACAATTTATGTAAATAACAAATTTGAATCTGAATTAATATACAGCAATGAAAGGGGATATTTCCTAAAAGTAGAAGTTAAGACACCAGGTTTAAGGTTAGCAGTAGTAGCAATATATGGTCCCTTAGATAATAAGAGTAAATTTTATCAAAATTTGTCAGAAAGATTAATGGACTTAGAAAACTATAAAGTAATAATGATGGGGGATTGGAATGGGGTTCTAAATCCACAAATGGATAGATCAGGGGAAGATAGGAGAAAGGGTAAAAGTAATCAGGGAAAATTACCAAAATCCTTTTTTGATTTATTGGATTATTTGTCCCTAAAAGAGGTAGGCAATAAAGTAAGCAGAAAAGAGGAATATTTCACGTATTACTCCGAGTGTCATAAATCATGGTCAAGGCTAGATAGGTTTTTTTATACCTTTGGAGAGGATAAAAAATATAATGAAAATAGAAACTCTTCCGAGATCTCTATCAGATCATTGTCCAATTCTGTTAATATTAAAATATGGTGAAAACAGAAGAGATTGGAGATTAGATGACAATTTGTTGAAAAACGATGATATCGTGGCCAAAGCAAAGGTAGAATTAAAATCCTTTTGGGAAAATAATTTAGGAAAGGAACAATCAATTCACATAGTTTGGGACACTAGTAAGGCCGTGATGAGAGGGTTTTTTATAGGTAAACTAGCTTGGATAAATAAATGTAGAAAAGAAAAGGAAACATATATTGAAAATAAATTACGGGAGAAGGAATATCAATTAAAGAAAAAACCCAATGATATGAAGATTCATAACGAAATTAAAATGTGGAGGAAACAATTATCCCTTTTAATGATGGAACAAATAGAACGGAAATTGAAATATTTAAAACAGAAACATTTTGAGCATGCAAATAAACCAGGCAGATGGCTGGCATATAAATTGAAGAAGGAAAGAGATAAAAAGATGATTACGGAAATAAGAGAAGGACAAATTATTCACCAACAACAAGAAAAGATTAAAAATATATTAGTAAGTTATTTTGAAGAATTATTTAAAGAAAGTAGCCATTCCCAAAGACAGAATGACAATATCATTAAGTATTTACAAGAAACAGATATCGTTAGACTGTCGGAGATACAAAAAGAAGAATTAGATAAGGAGATAACATTGCAGGAAGTACAAGAAGCTATCAGGAATTTAAAGGAGGGGAAAGCACCAGGCCCAGATGGGTTTACAGGAACATATTATAAAATATTTCAAGAATTATTAGCACCTATTTTAGTTCAGGTAATGAATTCCATTAAAAATCAGAATGTTCCAAATTCGTGGAAAGAATCCAATATTATTTTGATTTTGAAGGAGGGGAGGGATAAACAAGATAAAAAGAATTACAGACCAATTTTGCTATTAAATATTGACTATAAAATTTTTACCTCCATATTGGCAAGTAGATTAAAGAAAGTTTTAGTGAATTGGATACATGAAGACCAAAATGGGTTCTTACCGGGTAGATATTTAAGAAATAATATAACGACAATTATAGATATTGTAGAATATTACCAACATTATAATCAGAAGGAATTGGCTTTAGTGTTTTTGGATGCGGAAAAAGCCTTTGACAATATAAGATGGAAATTTATATTTGGAGTAATGGGTGAGATAGGGTTTGGAGAAAGATATAAAGAGTGGGTTCAAGCTATTTACGAAGACCAAAGGGCAAGTCTAATAGTTAATGGGGATAAATCAAATATATTTAAGATAAACAAGGGAACGAGGCAGGGTTGTCCACTATCCCCCTTATTGTTCATTATGAGTTTAGAAATTTTAAATATTAGAATTAGAAATAATAAGGAAATATGTGGTACAAAAATAAAAGGATATGAATTCAAATTACAAGCATTCGCTGACGATATGGCTATAATCCTAGAGGACCTGATGAGAAATATTAAACCCCTAATGGATACATTAAGAGAATATGGTCAAGTTGCGGGGTTAAGGATCAATAAAGATAAATCATTGATGGTTACAAAAAATGTCACCCCAAAACACGAATCAGAATTGATAAGCATTTCAGGATTTAAAACAGCAAAGAAAGTGAGGTATTTAGGCATAGTAATAACAAAAAATAATTTGGAATTATTTGAAAATAATTATAAAAAAATATGGAGGGATGTACAAGAAGATTTAAGGAAATGGAAAAATTTACAATTGTCGCTATTAGGGAGGATTTCAGTAGTAAAAATGAATATTTTACCAAAAATGCTGTTTCTCTTCCAAAACCTTCCAATAATATTTAACAATAAACCCTTTAAGGTCTGGGAACAGGATTTAAGTGGTTTTATATGGAACGGGAGGAAAGCGAGAATTAAATGGAAATACCTAAAGGAATCTAAAGAGAAGGGAGGTCTGAACGTTCCGGATCTAAAATTATACCATGAAGCTTCAGCTTTATTATGGGCCAAAGATTGGATTTTATTAGAAAATGATAAGCTATTGAAATTAGAGGGATTTAATTTACATTTCGGTTGGCACGCTTACATCTGTTATGATAAACATAAAGTTAATAAAATAATTACAGAACATTATGTGAGGAACGCAATCTTACGAATTTGGCTGAAACTAAGGGGGAAAATATATTTAAAATTACCATCTTGGACTTCCCCCCACGAAGCATTTCATAAGCTGGAGAAAGTAAGGTTTAAGGAATGGTTGACATACAAGGACATTCTTAAAAAAGATGGGATGATTGTTAGACCAAAAACAAGAGAAGAATTGATGGGAGAAGGTTACTCCTCACATTGGCTGTTACATAGACAACTATTGGGAAGATATAAAGAAGATTTAAATTCCAAAGGTATACTGTGGGAGGATACAGAATTCGATAAGATATTATATTCAGGAGTTAAACAGTTATTGAGCAAAGTATATAAATTTTTATTAAACTTGGAATTAGAGGACGAGATGGTGAAGACGAATATGATAAAATGGGCCCAAGATTTGGGTCGCCCAATAACGATTGATCAATGGCAGTCTGCATGGAAGATTAATCAAAAGTTCACTAGGAATTATAATTTAAAAGAGAACTTCTTTAAGGTCTATTATAGATGGTACCTGACGCCACATAGATTATCCAAAATGTGTAAAAGAAAGGAAGCACCCACATGTTGGAAATGTCATGAAGTAGGTTCTTTCTATCATATGTGGTGGCGATGTAAAGAAGCAAATAAATTCTGGACGCAAATTCATAATCAGATAGAGAAAATACTTAATATAAAATTTGCAATATTACCAGAAATTTACTTGTTAAACATTTTTAAAGGTTTAGAAATAATATTGAAGAAAGAAACTTTGAGGATTTTGTGTTACTTAATATATGCAGCTAGGCTTTTATATGCAAAGTTTTGGAAATCAAATGAGATACTGAAGCTAGAAGATTGGAAATATAAAGTGTATGAATTAGCAGAATTAGATAAATTAACCTTGAGATTACATGATAAAATGAATGGTGAAGCCTTTCAAGAATGGGAAATATTAAAATCTTTTTGGGAAGAAGAGTGGGGTGAAGCAACCTTGATAGGGTTATTTAGTTAGCTTTACCTTATTGTGTTAAATAGTGGGGAAGTTAGAAGTTAGTTAGGTGCTTATAAGGATAAGGATAATGAAAAAGTGCAACTAGGCTTAAATAGGACAGTAAAGTAGTGATTGATTGTAGGGGGGTGTATGCAGAATAATTGAACTACTTTATTATTATTATTATTATTATTATTATTATTATTATTATTATTATTATTATTACTTATTTATTCACTTATTTATTTTCTTAAAGTTATATTATTTGAGAAATAGAAGTAGTAAGGAATTAGTCTTTATTAGTTTATAGAAATAAATTAAAGTAGCAAGGAGGAAGTGGTAATACCAGTAAAAGGATGAAATAAACAATCGTATTTTAGGGTACAAGGGGAAATCGAGTAATATTTTCCAATGGTTCGGTGGAAGAAGTCAAAGTTGGTTATTTATTTATTTATTTATTTATTTATTTTTCTTTCTTTGTTGTGGTTGTTGTTGTTTGTATGAGTGAGTAAGAAATAAGAAGTTAGAAGAATTGTTCATGGGACAAACGGTTTGTATGTGGGTTTGTATAAGTCTTTTTGATGGTTTTGTAGATCCAATTAACGTAAGTATGGTTCCCTCCTGTTGAGGGAAGGAGGATTTACAATATACAATATATTAAGAATTGTTGTTTTGATGTGTATGATTGTATGTTTAATATTGTTGTTTTGTATTGTAATATTGTATTTGTGTTTTGTTGTTTTGTTGTTTTGTTTTGTATATTTAATAAAGTATATTTTAATAATAATAAAAAAAATAAAAAAAATGAATTGGATTCTTATGTAAATATACACCAGTTTGTAGGTTTATAGAGCAGTCCTGCACATGTTTGCTGAGACCCGTGCTTAGCTTGGGAAAGTTACTTTTGCGGGTTATAACTCCCTGAATCCCAGTGGCCGTACTGACTGAGGAGTTCTGAGTGTTGTAGTCCAGCAAAGTAACTCTCCCAAGCTCTGGAAACATATCCAACCAAATTCACATGAGACTGACTCCCATATACAGAGTCTGCAGTATGTGCACTTATTTAGATGTGTTTTGTTGAGCTCAGCAGGACTTATTTCTGTGTAGAAGTGCTTAGGACAATGCATCAGATTCTCTCTGCACTTCGTTCTCAGATGTTTTCTGCTTTGTATACTCAAAGGTTTTAGATTGGCAATGTTGCAACTTTTTTTTTCTTTTACTAGACCACATCTTTTTTTTTAAAAAAAAAAGAATGTCAAAATGTCATTTAATATCAGGTGGAGAAAGTACATGTTAAGAATTGATTGCTTCTTCCATTCCCTTGAAAATAGCTGTCTGTGGCTCAAGACATTGTTCTCATCAGAATTTCCCTTTTTCCTTGGTTCTCTTGGAGGCTTCCTGCCCTGACTGCTAAGCAGGGGGCTGTAGAAAGAAGTCAGAATAAGAGCTTTCCTGGGCTTTCCATCATTAAATCCTTGGGATTTTAAAAAAATGCCCGCAGGCCTAGTAAGAGCAATTGCTTCGTAATTAGACTCTGGGGGAAAGAAGTAAGATTTGCAGGAAAGGTAAGCTTTAGAAGAACATCCTTTAAGCAGATGGACTGAATGTTGCTTGGAGTCTTTTCCTATTCACTTGGGAATGCTTTTCTACCAAGCTGCAGGCTGTGTGCTGTTCACCCAGTCTCATTTTGAATCCCGCTTTGCCCTAGTGGATGCAGCCATGTTTCGCTTCCCTGAGAAGGAAATAGTGAGAAAATGAAGGACTAATGGTGGTGTTAGTTGGAAATAGGTATAGGAATCAAGGGTCAGCTTAATTGTATCTTCTCCTCAGACCATAGGAATTTTTTTGGATTACCAAATCCTGTACCAATTCTGCATCCAATGGAAGGTGCCATGCTGGGTCAGGAATTCTTGAAATTGTAGAAAAAAGTAACATTGCCAGACTCTATTTTTCATATCTTGGTTTGTAGTATGTTGAATCTTAGTGACCATTTTGTATTCTTGCAAGTTTTATTTCAATATCTCATAACGACAACAACAAAAACTATTATTATTATTATTATTATTATTATTATTATTATTATTACCTTTATTTATATTCCTCTTTTTTCTCAGGTTGGGACACAAAGAGGCTTACAACAGTTAAAAAGACATAGTTGAAAACTACAGAATACAAAAGTTAAAACACAACTGAACAGTCAAAAAGAATTAAAACAAAGTTAAAATACATAATTAAAAACTCACATACCCATTCTCATCAGCAACACAATTAACGATGTCCAGCACATTCTTTCTGATAGGCCACTTATAAACATACATCAAATGCCTGTTGGAATAAAAATGTCTTTACTTGACTATGGAAAAAAAGTAGGGAAGATGCCAGTATGACTTCTCTGAAGAGGGAGCTCCAGAGCCTGGGGGCAGCCACTGAGAAGGCCTTCTCCTGTGTTCCCACTAAATGTACCCTTGAAAGCAGAGAGAAGGGCCTCACCAGAAGGTTTCAAAACCTGGGCTCATTCCTAAGGGGGAAATATCATCCTTCAAATAACCTGGACCTGAGCCATCTAGAGCTTTAAAGATCATCAACAGCACTTTGAACCGTGTCCAGAAATGGACTGGCAGCCAGTGGAGATGTTGCAACAGGGGAGTTATATGATCCCTGTAGCCAACCCCAGTTGCCAATCTGGCTGTGGCTCTTCGGATTAGTTGAAGTTTCCAAACACTCTTCAAAGGTAACCCCATGTAAAGTGCACTGAAGTAATCAAAACGGGATGTAACCAAGGCATGTGTCACTGTGACCAGATAAACAGCATTTATTGATAATATCCTTTTCAGCAAAAGGGCAGAACATCAACATATACCGTCAAAGACAAAAACAATACAACATAACATTATAAATATATGTAAAATGAAATCTCCAACACTCAACCAGTTACCACCCACCTCAGCAACCTCAGGCACAACTCAGCAGCTTCCTCTGGAGAATCAGAGAGGAGGATCTTTAATCTCTTATGAAAAAGGGTGAGATCCTCCTCTAGCCAGAGGTCCAAAGGAAGACCATTCCACAGATGTTGGACCAGATCTTCAAAGGCTTGCAGGCTTGACAGGGATGTGGACATTGCTGGAACAGACAATAATCCTTTGGCTACAGATCCTATAAATCATGACATTAGTCTAAGACCAAAATATTCATATTGAGTTTGAAGATTACTTACACTGGGGCTGACCATGGTCATGGATATCTTAGAGCATGTTAACTTAACTGTGGGATGCAATTGCATGCATAGTAAAATAGCAGCCATGAGTGGGAGGGGTTGGAAGGAGGATAGAACTTCCCCTCTATGTCACGCTCCCAATTCAAATTGTACTACCCACATCCACCCACCCGTATTGCTGTTAGCTGCATTAAAATAATTTGCATTGAGATTCTTATGGGATAGTTTTCATCAGGGATGCAACAAGAGGGAAGGGTTAAACTGCCCTTCAACCTGAGCCATGATCTTGATCCTGGTCCTATCCATACCACAGCTTCTGCTTACACCTTTAAAAGTGAAGCCCGTTCACTGTGTTAGCACAATTAATGCAGCAGGCCATTTCACTGTTATCCCTGAATTTTAAGACCTCCCATCTGAAGTGGCTAAATTACTACAGTCATGTACAGGAATTATTGCATTAGCCATAGTTCAAAATTTAGCATTTTTGGACTACTATGAGAATCCTCCAGAGAATCATGGAGGATTCCAGGAGTTGTAGTCCAAAAAAGTAATTTTTCCAAACTAGTATGAGATGTGGCATCCATCCTAATGGGAAGGGAAAATATGAGAAGGCTTTTTCGAACAATTCCAAGTAAGAATAGTCTTAGAAGTAGTGTCCCATTCTCTGTAAGCAGCAATAGGGGAAATTCCTCTCCTCTGATGACATGCAATTAAGAGTCCCCATTGCAATTAGTCAAAAGATATTCCATCTCTTCATTTGAATAATTAATCAGCTAAACATTCCTCATTTATTCATTCATTCATTTACAAATACTTACAAATCACTTATGTCTGAAGATTTCAGAGTGGCATACAGTAATAAGGTTAAGAAACCTACAATATAAGAACAATACTTAAAATAAACATACAGCATTTCATTACCCATAGAGTAGACAGTGAAGCTGATCTATGGCAGGAAGGCTTGTCAAAACAGCTAAGTCTTAAAACTACAGCTAAAAATAATAACTATTAGCACATGTCTGACATCAGAGTGGAAGACTGTTTCACATTGTTGGTGTCATCATGTTAAATGCCAGTAAAGGTTATAAATAAATGCTGTATAACATTGCAGCTTTCCTGTAAGTAGTTTAGAAGACTAAAACCAACAGGTACAAGCAATGGTTTATTATTTGGTTTGCTTAATTATGCACATGCTAATTGTACCATTTTTCTAGTGAATTGATCACTTATTTTAATAGAGTATTTGCAGTCTCCACTAAAGAGGAACTGTCAAATTTGAAACACATTGAGAATCTTGATTGATGATGAAACATTATTATCTGTATCTGTTGTTGTTGTGTGTCTGCAGGTTATTTCTGACATATAGTGACTCAAACCTGTCACAGGGTTTTCTGGACCTGAAAGTGTGTGATGTGCCCAAGGCCACCAAGTGGGTTTCGATGGCCAAGCAGGGAACTGAACCCTGATCTGCAGGGGTCTGTAGTCTAATGCCACCACATTGCCTCTGTCTGCCACAATATTCCCTTCTCTTGTAGTCCTGTTATGTACGCAGGAAAAATTGAATGGACTATGCAAACCTGTTACGCAGTTCTGGTGCAGCAACATACAACTGTATGTTAGCAAGTCAGCAAAGATAATAAATGAAAAATTTATGCAAGTTTGAATGTATGCATCACAGCAAACTGCAGCTAATGCTGCTCCTTAATGTGCGTAGTGGTATAATGTTGGTCCTTGAAATGTATAGTGGTTGCATTCATGTGTTTGAATTTTGAGATGCACATTCAAAATATCTTAAGTAGACATTTCAAAGGGATAATGGATGATGTAGGTCTAAGAAGGCAGTGTAACTTGCTTAGATTATTTGCTGGTGTTATTTGCTGCCAAGTTGACTTATGGCAACCCTATGAATAAGAAGACTCCAAAATCATTTTCGATTATCTCATCATAGGGTTCTCAAGGTGAAAGTCTTCAAAAGTGATTTAACATTGCCTTTCTGTCTGCACAGTACTAGCTCCTTTATAGTTAGCTATGGTGCCTCCGCTGTTGTCTCTGAGAGATCCCATGCCAGTGTCACTATTGCTGCCACCCAGTAGTTGTTTGGCACATTTCATTCAGTTCCTCAGAAAAAGTTTTTCTGACATGGCAGACTGTACCAGAATAATGCTGCCATCAGCATAACCTTTTGGCTCACAGGAGCATGCAGTCCTACCACCATGGAAAGGTAGCACCAAAGTACAATCTGTCCGGGTACAGACATGTAAATTTATAGTTAGATCCTGATTTCTGTTCTCCTTACACATGCAGAAGGAAAGAACATAAATTGGTTTCTTTTAGTATGATTGAATCTGAGAGTCTGTTTTGCCGCCCTGAGAATTATTAGAACCACGTGTAACTAAGTGTGGCAGTGACTGTAATCAGAACCAGCAGAGTCTAAGAATAAAAAGTAATTGGGCATGAATGAGCATAAAGGAGAATATGAGTAATGTTTAATTAATTAATGTATTTATTTATAAATTTATAATCCTGCTCTTCCATATAACATAATCTCAGGGTGAACCACAATGTCCAACATCTCCTCCTCAGAGCAATGAAAATGCACGACAGAAAGTCAGCATCAAAACTATATATTTTATTACCCTTCAGATATCAGTCATAGATATAAGGCCACCACTACCCTTCAGCTATTTCACTCTGAAAGATATGGGTTCCATGCAAAAGGCCAGTTGGAAAAGTGTCATTTTCATTTTATTCTGAAAGTTGACTAACTCTGGCACCAGTCTTTCATAGAATCATAGAGTTGGAAGAGACCCCAGGGGCCATCCAATCCAACCCCCTGCCATGCAGGAACACACATCAAAGCATTCCCAACAGATGGCCATCCAGGTTCTGCTTAAAAACCTCCAAAAAAGGAGATCTTCTGAGATCTTTACACAAAATCTTTCTATCCATCCTGCTGTATGCAGCAAGGAGAGCAAGGACTAGGAGGAATGTGCCAGTTTTAGCCATCTGCCAGTGGCTAGACAGAACTTGGACTGGAGAAGCTGGCATTTAAACTTCACCTTGCTAGAGGCAAAATAGTAAAAAAAAAACTTCTGAGGTCACATGGTAGCCATTTATAACTATATGTTATTTTCATTTCATTTACATCCTCCCTTTCCCCCAGTGCTGTGACTCAAGGTGGCTTACAAAAGTTAAAACAGATCCAACTAAAAATAAAGATACAATAAAGATACAAAAGATACATCATATGAAGTTGCAATATAATTAAATTGTCAATACAATTAAAAGCAATTAAAATAATGACCATTTCAAAAAAAGTTGTCAAATATGGACAATACAACAAAGCTCCTTTCCCCATGAGAAGCAAAAATGTTTCAGCTACCTACAAAAGCGTAGCAAAGAGGGCACCAAGCTAGCCTGTCTGTGAAGGAACTTCCAGAGCCTGGGAAGAGGAACCAAGAAGCCTCTCTCCTTTGTTCCCAACATACTTGTGAGGTTGGTGGGACAGAGAATGCATGGCATTCCATGTGCTGTGATTAGCTGATTCTTTCCAGGCTTGCCTATCTTCTTACTTCACACCCACTATCAAAACACATGATGTCTTGAAAGCTATCATGGTGAGCACCTTTGGATGTTGATCGTGGTCAGCTGCTGTTCTCTGCTTATGCTTGTGACTGTCTGATTGTATGCTGGTCTGTGTGAGAGGGAGGGAATAATCTGTCATGCTCTCAGCATGAGCAGAGTTCAAACAGTGAAGCAAGGCTTCACTGGGACAGAGGTTCCCAGTGAAGCAGAAAAAATCCCAGAGGCTCATTAAGTTAGGCTTAGAGGCAGATTTATTGTTGCATGCTAAGATAAAGGCTTTTGACAAAACATTCCAGAAGCAATTAAGCAAGTAAAAATAACAGAAGATAAACTGGCAGCATCTCCCCTTACAAGACGTAAACTGTCAGCAGTATGACAGGTCCAGGTAGGCAATCCTGACTGGCAGCTGGTGGAGGCAAACACCAGCCTTTTTAAGTCTCCCTGTCACCCTGAACAAGTGGGGTGACCCAATCTACGTTCTGGCATGTGGCCTTCTCCAGTACACAAGTCATAGTCAAAACAATCCTGATGACCTTGCACCTGCTCGTCTGGCCACATCACCTCTTTCTCTGCCATCCACTTAGAGGAAACTATGCCTGCCCGGCATATAACCTTGACATAATTTACCATAATTCTATGTAAAACATCATTTAAAAAAAAGGGATACCAGTCTAACTTCCAGTGGGAGAGTATAGCTGGGAAGACCCTGCTTATGAGTTTAAGAACTTTGGACTTTAGGTGATGGATTAACCAAAACATAGGCTCTTGGCTTCTTGTGTGACAAAATGTGCAGGCTTGCCTTAAGTCAGAACCTTTTGGTGGTGGTGGCTGTTCAGGGCCACATTTCCTCAGAAATCAGTTGGGAGCCTCAGATTGGTGGTGGGTAGGTCCAAACCAGCAGTGGTTAGTGACAGAGCAAGAATTAGGCAGGTCATCTCCTTTTTTCAGTATGGATAATACTCCACATTATTAAAGGTCCTTTCCCTATGAGAAATAAAAACATCTCCATTTACTTACTGAACAACAGCAGAGGGAACCAATCTGGCATCTCTAGGAAGGGAGTTCCAGAAGCTGGGAGCAGCCACCAAGAAGGCTCTGTCCCACGTTCCTACTGTATCTGTGAGGGTGGTGGGACAGTGAGAAGGCCCCACTGATCCCCTTTCTCTTTCTGCTACCTCCTTTTTACCCTTTTTAGGACTGTTTCACACTACAGCAGCGGTTCTCAACCTGTGGGTCGCGAATGACCCTTTCACAGGGGTCGCCTAAGACAATCGGAAAATACATATTTCCGATGGTCTTAGGCTCCATTCCCTCCTCGGTGGTGGTGCGCAAGCGCGAACCACGCGCTTGCGTCCTCCTGCCCCCTGTTCAGAAGGGACTGAAATCGCTCCCCTTCTCCGCTACTGGGAGAACCTCCCATCTGACGGGCCAGCTGGGGGGGGGCGGCAGCACGCGAAGCAGGCCCCCTCCTCACCATGGCCCCTGCCCCACTCGCCACAGAGGGGGGCGCTGCGGAATGGCCAGGGGGCCGCAAGATGGTGCTTTTCTGGGGGGGCGAGCTGCGTCCAGCGCAAAAGACAAAGGCACTGGGATTCCCCCCCCACCGGCTAGGGTCGACACTCTGCCCCCCCAGCAGAAACGAGAGTGAAGCAGAAGCAGAGCCCGGGGGGGTTCTCAGAATTTTTTCCCGGGGGAGACGCGTGGCTCCTCTTTCCCTCCTTGCCCGTCCCCCCGTTCCTGGCCGGCAAGGCGGCCTTTGCCGGGGAGAAGGCATTGTAAATAATAAATAATTTTATGGTTGGGAGTCACCACAACATGAGGAACTGTATTAAAGGGTCGCGGCATTAGGAAGGTTGAGAACCACTGCACTACAGAGTTGTAGCACTATGATTCCACCTTAACTGCTATGGTTATATCCTTTGGAATTTTGAGGTCAGAAGCACTAGAGCTCTCTGACTGAGAATTTTAAATACATCTCCCTGAACTGCAGATCCCATGATTCCGTAGGATGGAACCAAGGCAATTAAAGTGGAATCATAGTGCAATAATTTTGTAGTGTGAATAGACCCTAACTCTTCCACAGTCTTCTATTTCTGTCTCTTACATGTTTCACTCTCTTCTTCCTTCTCATCAAATGAACTGCTAGCTCAAGTATAGTTCATTCTGTGAAGATATGATCACTTCCAGAGGGCTTTTAAAATCAGGCCAAAGCCCACCTAGAGTTAGGCTAACTGCAGAGTTTACCCACCCTTGCGTTACATGTACAAAGGATTATCTGCATATTGCCTTTGAAAATGAAGAAGTTATTGTCACTCTGTTAATAAAATTGTAAGGCAGTTCTCAAAGAGTGCATTTTCCAGCTGTCTCAGAAGTGATGCTTTATCATTTCATTTGTCTCTGAGAGTCAGTGGAGCTTTAGCTTGGCTGTCTTCATATCTAATCTGTTTTAGATAATCCCAGATAGACTCTCAATCAGAGATATCTCCTTCTTCACTCCTTGGAATAGCTTTCTTGCATCTAACCAACTCTCAATCTATTTTGAGATCTTCTTGAAGATTCTTTCTTTCCCCCTTTGCTTTGGCATCCTGCCTCTTCTGCTTTTTTTTAAAAAAAATTTCTCCTCTCTTAAACTTTCTTCCTATATTGTTTTTATATTTTTTTTTAGGTGTGTGTGTGTGTGTGTGCATATGGAGGAAATACAGCCACCATTACAACTGCTGTTATTATCTCTTGCCAGTATGACCATCCTGACAGGGGAGATATGGGACTTATAGTCTAGACAGTAACTTTTCCCAGCTCTGTTTCTCACTGTTGGGAGAAAACAGCTGGGGAAAGGGCCGTTTTTAGCAAATGACAAGTGAAAGGGCTGAGCAGATGTTTTCTGTACCACCATTCCAGCTGTTTTGAGCACTGGAGGTCAGTTCCAGATGCATTGAGCATAATGCATCTGCAATACAGGGAGTCGACAACTATAGCTTGTTGGTGTAGGATGTTATCCTAGTAGCAAAGAGATTGTGTTACTGTGTTGCTTTTTTATCATATCATTGTAATTCAAATATTTTATATCCAATATTTAAACATTAAGGTTCTTTTAATTTTTCTATTTAGTAATTTATTCTTTTTAATGCATTTCATTAGTTTTTTAATCATTCTGTTTCACTCCTTTTGATTGCTTGTTTGTTATGCTGGTCATTGACTGAAATAAATATATGTATGTAATATAAGGGGTCTACTTTGGCCCTCAGTAGCCTGTGGGAATCATTTTTTAGTGACAAATTCAGATTCAGATTTTAGACGCAAATTCATCTCTTTTGTTTAGCACTAGTTGATGAAAGTAATATAATTGAGTGGAATCCTGCAAATGAAGATAACTTGTACAGTCATTAATTTACCTATATTTATTAATTAAAAATTTCTCAATCACATCCACAGTGTCATAATCTGTTATTAGTCTGTCCCAATGAAGGATTTATAAAATTTCCCAAAGAGTGTTGAGAACTTTGGCACGTATGAACAGGAACTTAGGGTACTTTTTTCAACCTTGGCTTAGTTTGTTTCCATCCCTTTCTCTGCTATTCATAGAGTGGCAAACTGAAGGCAGTCATTTTGGTCTCCCAGAGGGCATGGCATAGTGGTTTGTGCATCTGATTGTGACTTTGGCAACCAGAGGTCAAATACCTGTTCAGCCATGGAAACCCACTGGGCAAGGCTCAGTCTCAGAGGAGGGCAAAGGCAACCCCATCTGAGCAAATCTTGTCAAGAAAACCCCAATATAAGTTTTCCTTAGGGTTGCTATAAGTCAGAAATGACTTGAAGGTACACAGTAACAACAGAGAGAAGCCATCCTCTTTTCTCATGTTACTTTGGAAAACTCCTTATGTGTTGATGGTACAGCGCTAATCTTAATAATGATGTACAAGCCTACCTCTAAGCATTCATATCAGATTTCCTTTTCTAAGGCTAAATTGGTATTTCCAAGGGCTTTGATTTGAGATCCCCATCCTCAAATTAAACTGGAGGCATGCCTCATACATAATCAGGAACATGCCAGTTTACTCTAACATGAACTGCATTATCTAGTCTCTTTCTAGAGTTGGCTGACAACTTTGAAAGGTTGAAAACTGAATTGGACAGATTCATAGAGCTTAGTGACAACTATTAGTGACAACTAGTCACAATGGAGGTATATTCTTTCTCTGTGTCTCTGTATATCAGTTGGTGGAAAGCAGAAGTGGGTTGGTGCTGCTGCACTCATGACCTGCTTTAGGGCTTCCTGATGTGCAGAACTCTCTGTTTTTAATCCCTTGTGTGCCAGTGACTGGTATTGAATTTGTATTTATTGGGTACAGTTGTTTCTTTTTTTTCCTGGGAGCTTGGCAGGAGTGGCAGCTCATGGATCAGGGATTGGAATTAATCCAGCGACCACGACTTTGAGTAGGACTGCTGTAGGCAACTATTGGGTTACTACATGACTGAACAAAATGCTTGGTTTTCAGTTGATCTACATGGCTTTATCTATGTTTATCTGTTCCTCCTTTCCCAGTCAATCAGGGAAGGGTTCGTGCTTTGAGGCAGTGGTGGTTTCAATATCAATGAAATCCACTTCAAGTGTTACAATGCCCAGCCACATTTGTGAGGGTTCAGGGCATGGAATCCTTGTAAAGTGGAAAAACTGTGAATAACCCCCCCCCCACGATCCCGATTCCATTCCCCAGCCTTTGGTCCTGGTGCTCCTGGTGGGAAGAAAAAAGACCAGATAAAGAGCTTACTGGTACTTTCTCCTCAGTTGGAGAAGAGCAGAGCACTGAGTTCTGGCATTCTAGCTACTTCTGATCGCCATCTTGAGAAAGGAGATTCCTCCCAGAGGAGAGGAGTAGGAGCAAAGAGAGCACTTGACCAATCAGCAGCCATTACACAGCAGAATGTGCAGGCATGTGGCAGAGAGGACATTCCTCCAGCAGTGGTGGTGGGGCTTTGTTCACCCACAAGGAAAAAATGTCCATTTTGAACACAAGCTTCTCAAGCCTGGGGTGAGGAATGCAAGGGAATGGGAGGACAAGAAGGGGAAGATGAAAGCACATACCTTCTGAATAATCAAATTCGCAAAGGTCAAATCTGTGAATGTTGAAGGAGGATTGTAGTTTGAAACTTAAAGCAGCTATCCAAGGTGATCAAACTATTTTGAGGTAGGTTCAGCACTATTTTGGGGTAGGTTGGTGTTTTCATTGCACTAGTGATGCTTGTAAGGTCCTCTGTACCTGTTAGTTATACTTCAGGATATGTTAGTGGAAGCATAGTGTGAACTTGCTCACTAGTAATAAGACTAAGAATAACAATGCTTGTTTATAACGTCTTTTCCACCAAAAGATGGAACCTTAAACATATACAATCAGAGCCAAAGACAATAAAACATAATGCTATAAATATATATAAAATCCTCCAACATCCCACCAGCCATCACCCACTCCAGCAACTTCAGGTTGATCTGCTTAATCTGGCAAATCAAACCCTTACAAAAATGGGTGAGATTCTCCTCCAGCTGGAAGTCCAAAGGAAGACTGTTCCACAGATGTGGAGCCAGATCTTGAAGGGCTTGCAGCCTTGACTAAGTTGTGCATGTGAGTGGCATAGACAATAATCTTTTGCCTGTAGATCTTAAGTTCCCAGACCACTGCCATGCCAAGACCACTGCACTGCCATGCCAAGACCACTGTCTTGGTATGATTTTATTGTCCAGATGCTTTCCGTGCCACATGAAGTCTTGTTTAAGTTGAAGTGGTATACAATGATGGAAGCATCCACCTTTGTGTCTGTACTTTCTGGGACATATTTAATATGTTCTGGTGCCCAGTTTTTGAATCATTTTGGCAACAGTGTTATTTATAATTAGTTCCCAAGGCTGAGGAAGAGGCACAACAAATAAGAAAGGCATAAGTAATAGCAAAAGCATGACTAAATTATAATGCCACTTTTATCTAATGACACATAACCTCATACTCTTTGCAATGCACTTGTAATTTTTTCATTACAGTTACAGTGGTTTAGCCTCATTAAACAGCGGAAAAGGGATATCCAACGGTTCAAGAGCTGGCTTTTCCTGTGCCTTATACTTCTTACAATTTTTAAAGTAATGACAGATAACTATTGTAGTAACTTTTGAAAAACAGAAAGACAAACAGTTATTTTGAAAAAATATGGAACTATAATAGTGACTATTATTTTGTGTGTGCTTTGGAATTTAAACTGTAAGTGACTCCTTTGAACAGTGACTTTTCAAGCTCTGTGGACAAATTAATCTCTGTGTAGTGAGATTTGAAGTAGATCTGTACCTCTCACTTCACTGTGGGTGGAGAAATAGTAAATGCTGAATAGCAGGGCAAAAAATTTAATTTCCCAAGAGGTGATTGATTGCTGCATTAATATGAAGTGAACGTAAACCCTGCATGTTCCAAGTCACTCCACTTTGCTATCAGCCCCTTTTGCTTGTTCTTTGATGGAACAAAATAATTAAATAAAAGGAATACAACAGAGGGAATGGAGGGGGCAACTTTATTGGCAGTCTCCCGCAAAGGCTAAAGAAAAGTCTGTCATCTTGGCAAAAAGCATCCTGCAGTTTGATTGGCAGGGAAACAGAGGTATACCAGCATCAAACAATGGTCACGTCTATAAAACTGTCAGGCAGCAAGGTTATCTTCAGATACAAGATCACAACATGCAGAACTTTTTCTGCAGAGATCCATTCTTTCCATTCCCCTTCTCTTTTTTCTACCAGAAGAGAGAATTCCTGCTAAATACTGCCACCTGCTAAATGTCACTACCATTTTAATGCCATCCCCTAGCTATCTCTTCAGCAGATCAAAGAAAGAGGGCTGTTACCTTTCCCTTCCCATCTTTTAACTCCTGCAAGGTGAATGTTTTAGCATGTTCATCCTGCTGGAATTGAAAGATAAGCTGTGAATACAATTTTAGAGAAATAAAGCACAGAAATGAAAGATTGGGTTAGAAAGGAAAGATGTTACATGATTGAGAGACATGATTCTTTGGGTGTTAACCCTCTGTGTGGAGGGCTAATGATCATATATGGAATAAAACTCTGTCAGCCCTGACCCACATCCTATCTCTGCCCAGTACTAACACACAGACCTTCTGGTACATTTTTGAATGTTGGGAGTGGTACTGCTGACTCTCCCTTCAGATCTTCATCAATTGGGTGATGTTTGTTCCCTCCTTCCCTCCTTCCTTCCTTCCATATTCCCCTATATGAGACCCATGGTGGCTTACAAGAGAATTTGAAATGCAGATAAAACCATTTATAATACAAAAGTTAAAAAAAAAAACCAAATAAGCAAACCTATTAAAAGTGCTAATTTAAAACAGTTTTTAAAAGCATTTAAAAGATAGTAAAGATGATAAAAATACAGCATCCCTCCTTACAAGAAGCTTCTGAAACAGCCAGTTAACAGTCAAGGCCTTTCTAAATAAAAAGATCTTTGACTGCCAGCATAATTAGCAAAAAGAGACCAATTTAGCTTACCGTGGTAAGGAGTTCCACAGCCTTGGATCAGCTACCAAGAAGGCCCCCTCTCATGTCCTCACCAAAGAAGGTTGTAATGGCAGTAGAACTGAGAGAAATCCCTCCATCAGCAGGTAGAGATCAGAAGCTGGGTGCAAGTTTAATTCTTAGTGATCAAATGATTAGACTGTGAAACATATACCTTGCCTTGTAGAGGGGCTGCAGAGTTTTCAAAAAATGAAACTAGGTGAGGATATTTCAGCATGGCTGGAGTCTTTTTCCCTGCCTACTTGCAGCCAAATTATCTGGACATGAGTATAGTTGGGATGAAAGAGGCTGAAGGCAGTGATGAGCCATCCCACAATGGCTTGCCACCTTTGTCAGTATTTGCTGGACTGGTGGGGGGGGGTAAGCACCAGAAGCAATTGAAACCACAAAGACAGTAGAAATAATTGCTTCTAAGGAGAGTAAACAAAGCAGAGGGAAGAAAGAAACTTCTGTAAACTCTAACTGAGCAATTTGCAAGGTAATTACAGTGCTTGGGTGTTGTAAAAGCAAGGAAAAGAATTTAGGAGTTCTGAATTTAAAGATCTGCTGCTGAGGGTTGTGTTGGGAGGGAGCAGAAAGGAGTAGTAATGGAAAGAATATTTTAAAAATATTTGAGAAATGTTTTGAAAAAGGTGTCTTAGGTGCTGGAAAACTCTGATGAAGAGAATCCTGGAGTGACTAAAATCTTTGCAGTTCAGGGCTTATTGTGCACAAAATTTGAACATGGAGTTTTGTGCAGACAAAAATGCGAATTTTGCATAGAATAAGCCCTGAACAAAGAATAATAATAAAAAACTGCATAGTTTTCAATGGGTATCTCAAAGTGGCGCCCTGCTGATGCAGTGGTTAAATGCCAGTACTGCAAGCCACAAGCCTATGAGTTCGATCCTGCCGGGCTCCAAGGTTGACTCAGCCTTCCATCCTTCCGTAGGTCGGTAAAATGAGTACCCAGCTTGTTGGGGGCATGTATAGAAAAATGTATCGAAATACATGATATTTCTAAGTTGTTCGCCACCTCGATCCATATGGAGAGGCAGGATACAAATAAAAAAATTTAAAAAATAAAAAAATAAAGTGAGAAGAAAATTGCTAAAATCCCTTCTTGCGTCCTTCAAAAATGAATTTAATGAAGAATTATGTCCCTAGAAAAGAGTAAGCCAGGCATTGCATGTAAGAAGGAGGAGAAGTACCTTTAATAGGACACAGCTTGCAAAGGTCCTTTTTTTTTAATGAACTGTAGCTCAAATGATTTGAAGGCACACACTAATACCACCAACGACAACAATGCTCCACCAACCCTCAGCCAGCATATGGGAGCTGTAGTCCAAAATCCAGTGGCTAATGGAGACTTCCCTGTCAGTAGGGTGGTAGCTGTAGTTCAGGTTTTAGGCTGAACTTTAGAGATGTTATCCAAGCTGCTGAATTGTATCCCTAAAGTCTGGAGTCGATTTACTGCCTGGCTGACATGAGAGGCTTAGGCTGCTACTGCTACAACATTACCTATTCCAAGCTCTCGGATTGTATTTATAGGAAATTGCCACAGGAATGCCACAGTGATCTTAACTGTGCTGTAAAGGTAAGAAGGGCCAGCAGCATCTTTGAATAAAGAGTGTGGGGTTGGGTCTGAGGGCTTTCCGAAATGATTTCTTCCTACACAGGCATACATAGGGAGAAATGTCAGACACATGGAAATTCAAGAAGGAGACCTGGAGTGTCCCTTGGAAAATGAGGCTTCCACTGATACTGAAAATTTGAGACATTCTTCACGTTCTTCTATTGAGCCCTAACTCCTGTTCCTTTGGTCTCTGTATTTATTATTTCAGTGTGAAAGTAAAAATACCAGAAAAAAAAACTTATGGAATTTAGCATAAGAGTTAGAAATAACACAAGGTTGTTTATAAATCAAAAGAAACATGCATCAATAGTAAGCTTTCCTATAGAGGGAAAACCTTGACTTGGTCTGTTCTGTACACTGCAGTGCTGGAAGGAATTTGCAAGGAAAAAAAGGGAAGATTTGTCAGATTTCAGGCTGAATCCTGTTGGTAGTCCCAGCTGAGTAGACCCTATTGAACCGCTTCTTGACTAGTGAATCAATTGTTACCCAAATTCTACTAGAGTCCATGGACTTAACTTCGGTTGGAATAGCTTGTAGGATTCCAGCATGCCTATTAATTGATATTTTAAATCAATGATAATCGTTATTAGGTGTGGTATGGTAACCTTTCAATTTGTCTACAGCAGTACTGGGTAACTCTGGCAAGTGGAAGGGACAATTTTGTGTCCTTGGGACCCTCCAGAGCTGCACAAAGTGCCAAATAAAAAGTATCCACACAAAGTAGGCAGAAGTCTACTTCTAAGCAGGTCGATTTTTTTATATTTCAAATGTTGTTAGGTGGACAGGGGGACTACAAACAAGTTTAAAAATGAATCGCTACCATTGGAGGCTTCCAGGATGCCTTGGAGGGGGATAAAATGGCAGTCTGAGAAATCTGAATGATTTGAGGGACAAAGAAAGAGCCCTGAGGGCCCACACTTTGCTCTAGGTCTCCTGGACTACAGTAATGTGCTCTACAGTGGTACTTTTGAAGACTATTTAAGAAGTTCACCTGATCCAATGTACAGCAAGTATGACTTGTTGGGTGTTAGCCACCAGTATGCGTGTGTGAGAGAGACTGAGAGACAGTGTTTGTTTTGTTTGTCTGTTTTGTCTGTTTTTCAAGCTAAATTCAGAGTGTTGTATTTGACCTTTTGAGAGCCAACATTGTTTTGTGGTTTGAGTGTTGTATTAGGATTCTAGGAGACCAGGGTTCAAATCAGTGGTCCGCAATGGAAAACCATTAGGTGACCTTCGCCAAGTCACATTCTCTCAGCCTCAGAGGAATGGAATGGCAAGGCAAATGCCCTCTAAACAAATCTTACCAAGAAAACCCAGTGATAGGTGTACATTAGGGTTCATAAGTCATTGTACAAGTCACTGAATGGTTACATTTAGGGTTCTCGCCCTATTTCTGTCACCTTTTCCTTTTGCTTATCATCTGTCCTTAACTGCTTGAAGAGTTTCATTGAGGCTTTTCTTTCTTTTTGGCTGCAGATAAGGTCTTTCTTGTTACAAAATGTCTGACCAGGGTCTTACCCTTGACTTCTCCAATTGTATTCTCTTAGGTAGGTGGGTCTTTTTAGGAACATCACTACTAAAGAAAATAGACTTTAGAAAGTAACATGCAACTCATCAACTAACTTCTAACAAGATGAAGAATAACAATAATAAATTACGTTTCCATGTAATTACTATGACATTCAAATTACTACACTGACTAATAGGAACAATTTGTTTTTAAAAAGTAACTTGCCAGACACTGTCAAGATGCATAAAATGCCCTTATTACTGTTCTTTATCTCCACCCTGCACATGTTCATGAAGGTATCCAGAGAAGAAATGGTTGTTCCAGAATCAGACTCTAATGTTCAAACCACTACACTACGCTGTCTCCTAACTTTATTGATGCCCCACCTTTTCCACAAAATTGAAACTCAGTGTGGCTTACAAATTAAAAAGAGTAGAATGTAGCGAAAAATGTACCTTAAAGTTAAAGAAACGAAATATAGCCTTGTTGAGGAAATTGAAGGTGCTTCAGCATTTATGTGGAGGGAACATTGGGATGTGTGTCTTACTTTAGTTCTTGACTCTTGTGTCTGGGACAAAAATACAACAGTATTGCTTATTGCAGTTAGAAGTACAGATCTTTGTTGAGTTTGTTAATCTATGTCTGTATATATTCACAAATGAACTGATACAGATATAAAGGATGGGCCCAGACTTAGGCCCTTTCCACATGGGGGTTTAAAAACGGTGTAGAGCAACTTCTGACAAGGTCGTCTACACCGTAAAGTGGATTGGGGTGGACTACTTTTGTGTAGTTCCACACCCCAATCCGCGCTAGGGCGACTGGAAGTGGCGGCGCCACGTGCTTTTTGAAAACCACTTTTCATGTGGTCTTTAAAAAGAATGATCGTGCAGCCGCTTGCAGCCCCGTTCACAGTGCCCAGTGTGGATTTGCAGGCGCGTGCAAGGGCATGCCTGCAGATCTGCCGGGGGCGGGCTTTCCAGCTGGCGAGCTTCTCTGGTTGGTGGAGAGACTCTGCCAGTCATAAGCCACCATTTTGGGCCCCGCAGGACACCACAGGACGCCCAGGAGTGTGGAGCAGCGAAAACGTGCTGGTCCACGTGGCGACAGACTCAGGTAAGCTCCGTTTCAGGACGTCTCAGGACGTTTTTTCCTTCACATGTGGAAAGGGCCTTAGTCAAGCTGAAAGCCTACTCAATGAAACTGTTGATGCTTACATTGGACTTGATGGCCACTGTGGTCTCTTCCAGATCTATGATTCTATGATTAGTCATCACTCAGTTAAAATTTCAGTGAGCCTCTTCTAAGCAGGATAAATCTGAATCCAGACCTGGATATGGTCTGCATGTGTTTGCATATATAAGCAGAAATGTAACAAGTGAATTTATGTTAACAGAAGCTCATGAAGCTGTAAGCCACACTGAATCAGCTCATGGCTAGCTGGGATGAATGTTTTCTTCCCCATTCCATTTTAATCAAAAAATTAGTGATGTGGAATCGGGAAGATGTGCACTTGTGTCAAGATCTTTGTAACATTAAGTATCTCAGCTGTGATTCATTGAGACAATTCTCAGATTGTCCCTAAAAGACACTCAACACATTGCTCATAAGGATAGTACTAGTGTTATAATGAGTGATAAGCAAGAGAAGTAGCTTAGTACAGAATGATACATGCTTGAGAGCCCTCTTGCACCCTATTATGTTAAAGCTGGTCTTTGAGCCTTTCTGTGTGAGGAAAATGGTTCCACCATTTCTAAACCAGTAGATACCAAAGAGCTATCCACAGCAAGAGCAAGCAACTTACTTTTTTTTAAAAAAAAAATCAGTATTTTATGCTTGTGAATATCAGATTCTGAGTTTCTGAGTAAAAACATTACAGAAACATCTGACTAAAAGCGCTGCAACTGTTTTGTCTTTCCTAAATGTTCCATACCACTCTCTTAATAGGCTCGAAAAATTAAGATGTGAACCAGAGAAGAGGTTGAGTGATGCCCGTGGGAGGCAAGGAAGTGGGGAAATGGGAGTGAATGAGGAAAGGACGGAGGAAAGAGGATGCCTTTAGGGGGGTAAATTTGGGACTGGAGGGAAGACAGGCTGTGGAAGCTTACAACCTCCTACATTGCGGATTAATAGGAAGACGTTCAGAAATCAAGAGACTCAAACAAAATCAGTATTTGAGGAGCAAATGCTACCCAAGACATATGCAACAGTGCTGAAATGTAAGCTATGGTATATGTCCTACTCCAGCAATGTGAACAGCTCCCTGGTATGTCTTCCCAAAGTGTGTGTTCATTTCCCAACTCCTTTACTTTCATTAAGTTTGTTCACAGTGATTATCTTGGCAGGGTGGAGGAAAATGTTTGGAACAACTCTTCTACAACAGGCCTTATAAATTGTCCTGATCCAGTACAGCACTTTTTTTTTTGGTCACATTTGAGTTCAATGAACTCATTCCCAGATATGTACTTTTTCCTTAGAGTATGCCACAGCAAACACAGTGGGTTTTACCTATGACCATACTTGCACAAGACCGTTCTTTAAGACTGTGGGTACCTTCTGGACAGCAGCCTGTCCTTTTTGCTAATGCCTTGATTAACACAAATCAAAATGTCACAGAGTGGTCCTATTTGATATTCGGTGCTTGATATAATATTGGCCTCTTGTTGATCTTGGATTTTGTTCTCTAATGAACCAAATAGTGTTTTGTTTTGTTTTTTAATTAGGTTGCTCTGTAAAGTAACACATACTGGTGGTACTAAATTAGTAACATGAAATATGAATGGAATGTGCATATCAAATTTTGGGAATAGTGTAATGTCTGTGTGTGATATCGAGCAACATATTCCACCTCACTATAACTTCTCCTCTTTTATGTTTAGCATCAGCAATTCTTATCGGTCTTCTTTAACATGGCTACAGTTTAAGCTTACTTTTAGACAGGGTGGGCAACTGTGGTCTGAAGATAATTTTTTTTAGCCCCTGGAACTTGTTACAAGGCACATAGACTGCCAAAAATGCCTCCACTCATGAAAGATATTGATGTATTGATTTATTGATTTTGTGCGTGTGTGTCCAATCCCATATCCCAGGACTTCATGTCAACACGCAACAAAATCAATTGAAATAGTTTTTAAATGATCTAAAACAATAACAATTATTTAAGCAGATGAAAAGCCTATTTAAAAAATTAACTTAAATCAAGATGCTCATGCCAGTTAAAATAGTTTAAAAGGATCACAGATTCAGGTTAAATAACTTAGGCCTCAGAATCTTTAGTAAAAAGTCAGGTTTTTACTTGGTACTGGAATGACACTGGCATTGGTGCCAATCAGGCTTCTGAGGGGAGGATAACTGGGGTGATAGAGCAAAGAAGAATCCCCCAAGACCTCCCACAGTGTATTCTCCCCAGTGATGAGCCACTGAGGAGGGCTTCTCCAACAGAATTTAGATTTCTCAGGTAGGCATATATAAGGAGACATACTACCTTGAGTAGCCAGCATGGTGTAGTGGTTTGAGAATTGAACCACAACACTGGAGGCCAAGGTTCAATTCCCTGCTTGGCCATGGAAACCCATGCAACCCTCAGAAAACCCTGTGCGATAGGGTCACCTTAGGATCTCCATAAGTCGAAAATGACTTGAAGGCACAAGAGAACAAGAAGAAACTACCTCAAGTACTGAGGTACTAATCCAGGGATGTAGCTGGAGAAGGGACAAAATGGGGACATTTTCCCAAAATAAGAATTATGCCCCTTCCATAAGAAATTTTCCTTCAGCCCCCAAATTTATACCATTGCAATTACTTTAAAATTCAATTGAGCATTTAGAAATGGCATTTATGGTAGTTATCCAAAGGGAGAGGTAAAGTGACCAAGGAAATGCTGTGCACCACCAAGCCATTTCTGACTTATGGAGACTCTAAGGTGAACCTATCATGAGTTTTCTTTCAGAATTTGTTGAGGAGAGGTTGCCTTTGCCTTC
Organism: Ctenosaura bakeri; assembly: GCA_948474755.1. Taxonomy (NCBI): domain Eukaryota; kingdom Metazoa; phylum Chordata; class Lepidosauria; order Squamata; family Iguanidae; genus Ctenosaura; species Ctenosaura bakeri. The sequence goes on along the minus strand of CAOLHI010001039.1, from coordinate 344,305 downwards.
CTCTTAGGGTGAGAAAGTATGAGTTGCCATGGCTGAGAAGATATTTGAACCCTGGTTTCCAGCATCATACTTCAATGCTCAAGCTACTACACCAGACGGGCACAGCAAGTTTAAGAGTTCTAGATTTGAACTATTTTCAGTATGTCATTCTCTTAAGGAAGGAGTTGTGTGGGAGGCCAGAATTCCTGTTTGGAGAGGAATGTGTTCATTCTCTCCTCCCTGTAAGCTACATTGCTGAAAGACAATAGTGCTGGTGCCTGTTAGACCTCTAATGGGAAAGTATAAATTCTTTCTATTTATCTATTTAATATTCCACTTTTCAGATATGGAGCTCATAAAATGACATGAGAAATATGTTTTAACAGTTCCAGTTTTGAAAAATTTATTTTAAAAATGTTAAATGGCAATGTTGGAGGGCCTGTGATGTTTTTAAAAGGGGAAATGCAGCTTTTGGATTCATCTTCGGATTTTTCCAATTCACCATTTTTTGCTGGGTTCTTTTGTTGAGGTGAGGGAGGGGGGAATCTGGAGACTTGGGGAGAAATGGCCTTAGGGAGCAGCACATACGCCCAGCCCAGCCACACTTTTCCCATTCCTGATTCAAGAGAGAAAAATGTGTGCTTGTTCATTTTTTTTTTTTAATGACATATTCTCAGCTGCAACAGTTTTGAATCCAAATAGTCTATTAAGGTTTTACAGGGAACCTATTGTGAGGCCAGGCTGCAATAACAGCGTATTCCCTTGGCAGCTGCTCTTTTCAGCGTACCCAGCTTGTCTGATTTTTTGCTGTAAGTGTGACCCCCTGTGATTACATTTTGATGCTTATTTCAAGCCAAGGTTTTGAGACCCAAAAGAATATGAAGTAGAAATTTAGACAGGACCAGTGGAAAATGCTGCTGTCTCACACTAGAGATCTCTTCTACCTTTAGTAAACTAGTAAATCATGGCTGGAATTTTGTATGAGACTTGCATCTATGGAAATGGACTTACCTCTGTGAGAAATAGAATTGAGCAGTTCTGTGATGTCCATATTCAGCAAGGGGCCGCTGTGATGTTGCCACATAGGGAAGCCAGCAAAGTGACTGTTGCTCATAGAGTCTGAAATGCATCATATGCTCCCATTGCCCATCCAGACGACAGCTATTGACTGCTGGTTAATATTGGTAGAGCCCAATGTGTATTGGAACAGTCATGTCAGCACCCTTATATGCATCTTTGCAATTCACTGGGAGGCTTCCATAATGCTTCTACTATGAAGCTAAGCATGCATAAAATTATATAACACAGATTGCTATACAGAATTATGACCATGTCTTAATGTGTATCAACATAAAAACCATGAGTGGCATAGCTATCCTTCAGTCTAAGTGGGCTGAAATAGACATCCTCAGGCCTTCCTGGGCACAACTTCTCTAAGATAACAAAGGATGGCAATTTAGGATTAATGGTTAAAATATCCACTCATCTGGTTGTCTGCGGTGAGTATTCTGCAGTAGCCGCACAGTGTTTGGAAAAACATGAGGAACTATGTAAGGGTCATTACAAACAACCAAATAAAATCAGGAGATAAGCAAACTTGTCATTGTGCCTCTGTATATTAAAATAGCCAACAAATTTTGGAAAAATCTGTGAGCAAAATCCAGTTCTTAGTCCCCATGAGAGTATACTCATTGACCCAGAGGCACTTACATAAATCTTGAATTATTACATTTACAGTGTTTTAGTGCATCTAATTTAGTTGGGCCTGATAGTTGGATTAAGTCTACAGACTTTTCTGAAATGTGTTGGCAATCTTAATAAATGTAGGCACTTTGTGGATAGGTGAGAATCATGCAGCTCCAGATAGCTCCATCAGCCCTAAGGGTTTAATGTAATTCAGTGATGTATTATCCTTTACTTCTGGGTGCAAACTGGAGTCCTGCCCATATTCTTCTGAGACAGTGATTCTGTTCACATTACCTGTGAATAAGATCTGCTGAACTCCCTGCTTTTCCAGACCAGGGTAGTATATCAGGAGGTTGCATTATTTGTCATTGTAAGTCTTTCTCTGTATTTTTCATATAACAATGTTTTTGTTGTCTTGGACTATTTTCTGACAATACTCAGCACCAGCTGCAGTTTTTTATTCCTACTCTCAATTAAAAAAAATCTGAGAGATATCAGAATAAAAAAGTTCTAACTGGCATGTGTGCATCAGTAGTTGGGGTTTATACTTGGCTGTAGAAGGGTTACTTCCTCCATGGTATATATGGTTATATGGACAGCAGTCTTAACATATTGGCTGGGCTTCTCCTGCTTCTTTAATCCTCCTCTTCTCTTTTCCTTCACTGCCGCCAACTCATTGATTGCTCATTTGAGGGAGATTGCTCATTTGAGCAGGGTTGGGAGTAGCAGGCAGCTGCTTCCTGATCGACAAAGGAACAGATCCTTGTTGATTGCAGCAGCTGTTACCCAGTAAGTAGGGGATTGTGTAGGGACTGTGAATATATAACAATCATGAGTATTTAACTCCAAGTTACACATTTGTAATCGTCATACAGGATTCCGGCCATCTTCATCACCACCACCATTATTATTCCTAAATTGTTTATATCTTGCATTATTGGAAATCAAGATGGCTCACAAAAGTTGAAATAAATTCAATTAGAAATATTTACAAAAATAGATGCAGGATGTTATTAATGTTGTTAATAAAATACAAAATAAAATATATCAATATATACCATGAATCTTAAGGCTTCAGGCATACTGAGGAGTGAGGGAATTCATTGTTGTTATTCGGTTTTGTCAGAGAGTGGGGAAAGGGCACTTCCCAGAGTTGCGAGAGGCAGCTGCTGGGAAGATGTCTTGAGAAATACATTTAAAGACCTATTCTCTAGAGTCCATGATTTTTACTATTGTGGCTGCTGGTGGGTGGGATTATCTCTATCCGTTTGCAGTCTGTTCTTAATGTATGGGTTTTGATTACATGCAGATTTTAAGCATATGAAAAATACATAGTAAAAGCATGCAGATATTTACCTACACTTCATACTCTACCATAGAACAAGCTACAAAGGCAGCATGTGTTCACCTGTACCACATTTCCAGTAGTTCCCCCTAAACCAGAAAATACATTTCCTTTTTGAACAATGCTTTTGTAGCTCCCTTGATGGTACAAGTTGTCCTTGACTTTAATGATTTTTGCACTCGCTCATCACGAACAACTGTGCAGTGAGATGTCAGGATTTGATGGTACCTATTTGCAAACTTGGGGGATAATTATACTTGGTTGTCTAATAGCTTCTTGTATTAATGTTGTGCTGACATGTTTTTAAGCAACATTTGGTAATTATAGGTAGTTAATGGTACTGATTTCTGGGTCATTACCATAACATTGGTATTTGATTTGTCTGATTGCTGCAGGTGGAAACAATAGGCGATGCATACTGTGTTGCGGCAGGACTCCACAGGCAGAACCTGAATCATGCAAAGCCCATAGCCCTCATGGCCCTGAAGATGATGGAACTGTCAGAGGAGGTGCTCACACCAGATGGAAGACCTATTCAGGTAATTTCCTTTGCCTTGGCCTCCCAGTGGAACAGATGCATGGCATAACATTTGATCACAATGCAAATGCTAAGGTTGTGACTTGAGTTACAATCCATGGATGGCAAATACAAGCAACATGCTGTTAAGTAGGATAACCTAAATGGAGTGTCCATGTTCAAAGACAACATATTAATGATTTCTACTTGATGCTAGGCAACAGCATAGAAAGGCAGTTGCTTTTATGCTTAGCTTGGGAAGGCATCTAGTTGGCTACTGTGGAATACAGAGTTAAGTGGTCCCAGTGGTCAAATCCATCAGGATTCATCTGTGTGCACTTAATCGAGGACTTTATTATTCTCTGAATGACAGACCAACTTTTTGTTTTGCAATTTGAGTAATACTCCAACAGCGTTCCCCATGGCATGGAAAAAATACCAACAACCTTGCAGGTCTGTTATAAGAGGTGTCACTTTGAAGGTCTCTTCCTAGCTAGAAGATCTCAGGTTCAGCCATTGATGACTCTGGTCAAAGAATCTTATCTTACTGGGATGTCTATTTACATTAAGATCACATCTCACTTGAAGGCATTGATGTTCTCTTTACCAATGTAACACAAAACTATCACTATGTGTGCTTCTAAGAATGAACCCAGTCCTCCCTGAGTACCAACAGAAATAGCATTGGTTTAGTTTACTACAGTGACGGAACTTGGAGTGTGTGTGGGGGGCTATGGCGCAAGGGGCATGGCCACTGTCCATGGGGGCGTGCTTGTGGAGCATGAGGGCATGGCCAGGGCATGTGGGGCGTGGCCAGGGTACATGGGGGTGTGGCTATGGGCTGGGATGCCCCAAAGACATTGCCGTCCAGGGCAAACTGCCCCCTGCTCTCCCCCAGTTCCTATACGACTGATTTACTTGCATTCCTTAATGGCTTAATAATGTAGCACACTTATGTAACATCCCGGCATTTCAAATAAATTGGTGTTGGCCTGTTTGCATTGCCAGTTGCCTCCAAAACCTATCGTTCTTTTTAACTTGCTTTGCCTGCATATAGTCCTGATGATATGCAAGCGAGTGGAATTTAGGGTGGTTGCAGTAACATAGTTGCTATCATAGCCTAGAACTATGAGCTAGAATAAGTTTCTGGTCCTATTTCCCTAATGGACTTTGTGCTCCAAATTGCTAATCACTGCGATGTTTTGTGCACCTCTCAATAAACTGCATAATCACTTCTTATTTCACAGCAGGCACTGACCACCAAGATGTTCTTTAGGATATAATAACTACAGATCATTAAAGTTAAAATTCATTAGTGAATTTGCTTGGAATGCACATTGCACTATTATTTTCTAGCTCATCCTTTTTTTTTTTTCAATTTCTCTAACTCTTTATACAGTAAAGCAGATATAATTTCATGATCTTATCATTTATGGAGGTGGCTTCTTCAGGGATTCAACTGCTCACTAAATCTCCCGGGACTGTAACAAGAGACAGAATTTAAGACTGTACTGCTGAATGAGTCATGATGTGTTGAATTTCAAAACAGGAGATATGATACTGGTGAAAGGAAACTCTTATCCCCCTTTTCCTCTTAAATCAGAAAGAGGAGGCTAGGATATTAATGTGCAAGGAATGCCTAATTAGGGCTCTATACCTGTCCCATTTTCTTTGTGGGAAGTGAGAAATCACTGCACATGCTTTAGAGGGATGCCAGCTTTGCCTTAATGTACTAAATCCTGAGTTAGGTGGACCTGGGACAGGAGTGTATTTAGAATGGTGGTTTTCAATGTTGCACACAAGGAGCCTATTGCTTTCTGTGTAAGGCATCTTGGGTGATAGTTTGTAGAATAACTGCATGTTGCAGAACTTGGTTGGGAGTACAGCTTAGAAAAGTTACTTTTTAAAAATTACAACTCACAGTAACCCCCAACCTGCACTGTCAGTGAACATGCTCTTTGGAGGATTCCAGAAGGTATAAGATGCAAAGTAGCTTGGGGAGGAAGATATTTTTTCTCTCACTTTGCAGGATTGCACTTCAGGCTAGCTATCATCTCTGTGCAAACTGAGAGGCCACCATAGATAAGGGCTGGGAAATATAGGTGTCCCTCTAGATGTTGTTTAATGCAGGAGCGGACAACTGTCAGAGGCCAGGGAACTGCATTAATTCTACAGGAGACCTTGAAGGGCTCAGTCAGCTGCTGCACTCCCAATGCAAAAAATGGGCCCAGGAGAATCCTTTTTGAAACAGGAAGTAACCTTGGGGATCACTTCCTGTTTGAAAAAAGGGCCTCTCCTCAGCCTAAAATGGTGCAGGGGGACAAACAAGGCAAAAGTACCCCTGTACCCCCTAGATTTGAAAGCATTTTGGGCAAGAAAAGCCTTTTGGATTCAAAGGGCTACGTGTGGCCCGGGGATGGACTTTTTCAATCCCAGTGATGAGGGATGATGGGATTTATAATCCAAGAATGTATACATGGCCACATATCCACTCCATGCCATGGATCACTCCTAAGATAGCCCTCTTTCTCAGACTGGTCCATAATGGCATGCAGCTCTCTTTCAAACAGCATGTCCCCCACTATCCCTTTTCTTGGAATGCCTGATAATCTTTGAGGGACCCCCAAGAAGTTCCTGGGAGTTTGAAGGCTACTAACCTAGGATAGATCTTTTGACTGGTGTTGCCAGTGTTTGTTTCCAAAAGTACTGGAGCCTTGACTTAAATTCCCCCTCACACATGCACTTAAAATAAATGTCGGGATAGAATGCTTCTAAGCATAGGCAGAGAGACCTTTGTGATATTTAGAATGTATGTCACAGAAAGAGAAGAGATAATGACAAAAACTATAAACAGAGACTTCTCTGGTCCAGCCCACCTTCTTTTTCTTGCAACTGGACCAGAAAGATGAAATGTTCAATCATATACACATTGGCCGTAAATCAGTTGTAGTAGTGCACGGCTATAGTGCTACAGACCTTAACTTCTCCATCCACGTTAAGATTACAAATAATTAATAGAGAGACAGATGAGTTTAGTGATTTGAATGTTGGACTATAACTCTGGAGACCAAGGCTTGAATCCCTGCTGGGCCACGGAAATCCAATGAGTGACCTTGGGCAAATCATAGGTCATTTCCACACTACACTGTTATAGTGCTATTATTCTACTTTCAACTTCCTGATGAATCCTGGTGTTTGCAGTTTAAGGAGAGGTATTTAGAATTCTAAGCCAGAGAGCTCTTTGGCCTCAGTAAACTACTATCCCCAGCATTGCCCAGGATATTGAAAGTGGAATAATAATACTATAACAATGTAGTGTGGAAATGGCCATACTCTTTCAGCGTCAGAGGGACAGAAAAGCAACCCCCCTCTGAACAAATCGTACCAACAAAACCATGTGATAGTGTATCCATAAGTGGGAAATGACTCAAAGGCACACAGCAACAACAATAGTTCACATCCATATGAAGATTAGGGATGGTTCACATCCAGCAGTGTCCAGATGTAGCAGGAGAAAGTGCCACCATCATCTTTGCCTGGAGAGTAGTGAGAAATGATTGTGGCTGAGCCACATCCCTGTTAGTCCATCAGTCTCTATCTGTCCCATGTAGCTCTTACCATCCTTAGCCAACACACATGGACATTTGGGGGAATAGGGACAAATGAAGAAGCTGCTTCATTGGTTTTTAATTTTCTTTTTAATTTTAATTTTTAGAAGAAAAATGCCATCTGGAAACGTACAAAGAGTGGTTGCACCTTGCATCTGAAAATCCATACTTTTCTGGACTGGTGCATCCAGAAATCCATACTTTTTTGGAGTGGTAAAACAGCAAAATAGGAAAAACAGTGGCAGATTGGAAAAGTGTGTGTATTTGTATATGTGTGTATTTTGCAATTTTCAAAAATGCACAGAAAAATATTTTAATAAACATTCTGATGCATGACAAAATGCTCCCAAAGATGTACAGATTTTTAAAAATACACCCACACATCCCTATAATTTATGTCCATAAAAACAAGCAAAATATCCATACAGAAGTACCAAAGGAAAAAATGGTGGTGAAAAAAATTGGAAGTCTACAAAAATAGTTGTCAATGGACACATCCATCCCTAATCAAGTTACATTCAGCCAATGAAGTATGGTCACTGTCCATGCTGAGTTCTAGCCCAAAAATGTACATTCTCTGAGCTCTGGATGGGATGTGCTCAATGACTTGTGTTTACATTGACTGCACACAGTCAACGTGCACAAGGTTATGTCTGACTAGGGATGATCTCCTCGGCCGGTAGTTGGTGAAAACCTGGTTTTTCATAACTGTGTAAGCTGAAATTGCCTGTAACATCAAATAATGAACCTGTGTGTCTCAGAATAAAAGTAATTCAATTATCATTATCACATTGTGGACTGGATGCATCTGGAGATTGACTGAAAAAATGAGTTGAGGTCTCTGAGATTTGTCCCTGTTTATAGAACTGGTATGCACTGATATTGCCTCAGGAGGTGGAGGGGCAGAGGTATATATTATTTGTTTGAGAAGCCTTCATTAAATTGGACTTGTGCTAAAGTACAATGTAGATGTAGTTTCTTTAAAGTATTGATTTTTAGCTTCTTCATGCATTTAAAATGCCACTGATTAAACAGTGAATTGGAGTACCATCTAGGCTTTTTAAAAAGCGCTTTAAAATCCCATTAATTTCAATGGGAGAGTTCAGATGAATTGAAATTAGTGGTATATGAGAAGTGTTTAATGATGACTGAATCATGTCCCCTATTTCTTAGCATTGTTTTATTTAATTTCTGTGTCATAGCAAGATCGAGAGTTCAACTGAGGACACCAGGAACAGGAACTAAATTTGGCCCCAAGTTCCAGAATTAAAATACCACATTTACATAAGAGGTAGAACTTGCCCAGCATCCCAAGTGTAACTTGTTTAGTCGTGAGTGACAAAGAAGATCCAGTGTGGTTCTTTGTCCAGTGTACAAGAGATTTGTGTTAACTCCCCATGTCATCTGTATTCCTGTCACTCTAAGAAGAATCCCTGCTAATGACCTTTCCATCTCTGGTGCTCTTCTGTCTTTTTTTTTTTAAACATTTTGCTTCTACCAAGCATGGGACCAATGTAAGGTCAAGTGTTGGCCGTCTTTTAACTATTCCCAGCTATCTATGGAGATTAGAAACATTAATTTTGTTTTGCTTGTTTTTTTAACTGCAGTTCCCAGAATCACCAGGTAACATGGCCATTGACCCTGATAGCTTTGGAATTCTGGATGCTGTGATTCAAAAATGTAAAGTTTCCATACTCTGGCCATCTGTAGCAAAAGTTGTTGGTACCCTGTTAGCCTAAGACATAGGGGACTTTGAGATCCATCCACAAGGCCAGTGTCTCCTTAGAATTTGGGGGAATTATAGCTGAAAGGAAGTCTGTGAAAGGGTAATGGCAGGATCTTTTCACCGGTGTATACCAATACTAATTATAGAGAGGACTCCAGTTAAAAGTCAGACAGAGTATTTTATCTGGCATTAACAAACACACAAGAAATCAGACATTCTTAAGAACCATACAAAGCTATCGGAAAGTGAGGCAAGAAAGGTTGGATAGAGAGAGAGATTGGATGGAAAGGGTGATAGTTACCAGTCTTGAAGCAGAAGGTTGAAGCAGAGTGGCTCAGAAAGTGTCTGGGGTACTACCTGGAATGTAGTATGCCCGACATACTACATCCAACGTACTACAATTTGATGGGGTTGAAACAAGGGAATATTTCCTACTCTGAATGAGGATATATGGTCAAAGTGGTAATTGCTTTCTCACAGGGTTGTCAAAGGAGTCCAGAAAAGGCTGATCGTCTTAACTCTAGGTGACAAAACATTGATGAGAATCATGACAGTCTCTGATTGCTTCACCTGGGCAGTTTTGATTTCCATTGTTCTCAGGAGTGCTTGTAGCCTGCAGTCCTGAAAGGATTATCACAAGCCCATTAGCACTGGGCTTTCCTGCTTAATCATCTCTGAGCTTGTGACCTGACCAAGACCTGACCTGCTGACATGCTTACAGCCAACATGCTTTCAAACATGCATTTCAGCCATAAATATATCCAGTTATGAAAATTGGACATCTGGAAGAGCAGGGGTATATGGTGTGGTAACAACCCTCTGTCTACCACGTTGGTTGTCCTGTAGTGCTCTCACTGCTATATTTAGAATAAAAATGGCAAAGAGAGACCATCTATACCCTTTGCTATAGCACCACAAACACTAAAAAGTAATTACAGGTAAAATGTGCTTGTGGTTGCTGCCACCATAGATGGCAGGAAAATGTGTTTTATTTTATTTTAATTTTTTTCATCAGGAGCACTATAGAAAGAAGTCCATGGTGGACTTGAATAGAGTGCTTCCCTTTCAGGTAAATCTCCAGACAGGAGTGAACCTAGTTTCTCAGAAGAATCCCCTTTAATATAAAACTGGTCTTCTCTGGGTGTCAAGTCCTCGGAGATGGAAAGAATATTTGTAATTACTAGGTCAAAAAAAACCCCCACAAAATAAAACAAAATAGGTTCTCCTATAGTTGAAAAATCCCATAAGGAAGAATAATAAGACAATGCGAATTCAAATGCCTGGGAGGGTTGGAGGAACACATTTTTGGGAATGTTCCCCAAAACCCCATTTCTTACACAGAAGATAGGTTCCAGGATAGGAAACCTAGCTTTTTTGCACAGAAAACTGCTTATTTTGGTTTGCAGAATAATTCTTATGTAGGACTTCAGGATGTTTGAATATGAGAGGAATACTGTAGAGGAATATTTGTTTTCTCCCACAGTCGGAAGAAAACAACCATAATTATTTATCTTCACATGTGAGGGCAAGGCTTTACATCCCTACTGGAGACACTCAAAATCTTTAAAAAGAGACGTCCTTTTCCATAGTTAGGTGTGTTATGTCATCTTAGTGAGTGTGGGAGAGGGGGCACAGGAGAGTGCAGCTCCCTAGCATGCTTTGTTCAGAACAGTGATCTTTCCACACTACACAATTATAGTGGCTATGGCTTCATCCGGTGGAATCGCAGAGTTTGTAGTTTGGTGGTGAGGCATTAGAGCTCTCTGACTGGAAATTTCAAATACCTCTCTCTAAATTACAAGCCTTGAGATGCTGTAGGATGAAGCCATGGCAGTTAAAGTGGAGTAATAGTGCTACAACTGCATAGTGGAGGTCCAAGGAGCACCAGCATAACTGGGAGTCTCCTGGCTTTGGCAAGTGAGTGAGGTGATAGTGAAGCTTTGGAGCTTAAGCTATTCATGACAGAATCAGCTAGAGGTGGTCACACAGAATAAGGAAAATATTCAAGTAGAGGCTGAGTACTGCTTTCTTTTCCTTTAAAGGAATTCCTTCTTCACAGTAGCAGTTTACCTGGTCTGTTTTGTTTTCATTCCTGTTCAAAGGATTTATTTCAGCTGAAGGTCTTTTGTTAATCCTTATGTTTTTATGAGTTGAGAGATATAATCAGAGGAAGGTACCACCAAGTTCAATTAAGCTTACCCCAAATAACTGCAAATAACTGTAGATTTTATGGCAGTCATGTTTTCCTAATGCACTATTTATACTATGTGCTGTTGCTTTGGGGAGCTAGAGTGTTTGTGTTTGTGTGTGTTGTGTATCACTGTCATGATGAGCTGTTGCATTCAATGTACTGCTGCACCACTGATTTGTAGACACTGCACTGATTATTTAATAATGAGCTATTTGCACTTTCTCAGTTGGCTGGGAGCAAAATGCTTGATGCATTCCACTTGTTCTAGAGATTTCTGGTCCTGCAAGAGACGTCACTGCAATTCTCGGCTAATGAGAGTTTCCCCTGTAAGCCATTACCAGTGATCATTTGCATATTTTTAGCATGCAAAGGTGGGACTAATGGGTTTAAGGAGTGAGGCAAAGAACTACGGAGGCTGCGACGAAAAGCAAACGTCAGTTTGCATGAGGTTGCTAAAATTAACTCTGCAATTATACAGATTTGTTGTGTGCAGCTTCTCCTTGTTGAAAGCAGGATGGCAGGCCAGAAAGAGGATGAAGGGGAACCAAAAACAATTTCAGGCTTGCTTTACAATTTGGGCCTTAATGCTTATGTTGGTTTTGGAAGAGTAATGTTGAATAGTACAGAGACTGGCAATTACAGTGAAGAGGGAAATACATTAGGGAATAAATGCCTTATGTGTCAAGCCAGTGGTTCATTCTCTTTATTTGGTTAGGTTTTTTTTAATTGCGTCATGATTTTTTTCTTTGTACCCAAAGAACCTGTCAAACAAAACAATTGAAATACCAGTATTAAGTAAGAATTGATTGTAAAATAGAATAACAGCATTGATTTCAAAAAGGATTGTACTTGTCATAATATTCTTAACCAAGAAGTGTGGTTTGTAGAATCCTTCTAGCTCCTATCTGTCTCTTTTGACTACAGTGAGCCCTCAGTATCTGCTGGGGTTAGGTTCCAGGACCCTTCATGGATACCAAAATGCATGGATGCTCAAGTCCCATTATATACAATGGTGTAGTAAAATGGTGTCCCTTATTGTAAAATGGTGAACAACACAAAAGAGCACCAGATCTGTGAAATGGTGAGAGGCTACAGCAGGGTATGCCTATACATTAGTGTAGTACGGAGCGCATGGCAAAATCAAGGTTTGCTTTTTGGATTTTTTCCCCACATATTCTCAAGCTGTTGAATCTGTAGATGCAGAACCTGTGGATATGGAGGCCTGGCTGTACTTTAATTGTCTGTGGTTCTTCCCAGCATCTGCTACCCTAGCACCTTTTAACTGGAGAGGTCAGAGACTGGAATTTGATTTTTCAGTTGCCAGACATGTGCTCTAAGTTTTGACTACTGTGACACAACTAGAACACAAACTTGGCTGCTTTGTGGTTATCAACCCTGCATGTCACAAATTTTGACTGTCCCTTATTGCTGTTTTGAAAACCTTGCAACACTAGCCAGACCTGACTTGAGGTGTTCTTGAGGAATTGCTAAAGAACTTATAGGCTTGGAAGAACACAGACCAGAGAATACTATGGTGGCCTAAAAATTGCTGTTGAAATAGTTGTAATTTCTCAGAGACTGTATAACTGTGGTCTCTGTTGCAACAAACGGTTCTGCAAGGAGATATATAGCTTTCTTACTCACTTTTGACCCGGTGGGTGGAGAGTTAATGAGTGATGTTCAACAGGGGAGGTCAAGGACAAGGCTGCAGTTGTGCAATCAGTTGCACACCTGAGAAATGCTACACAACTCTGTCAGCATACATTTACACTGACCATAGTTTGAAACTCGTCATCAAGGAATCATGCCATGCCATTGAAAAATTTACTTCCTTCAAGATGAGTTGAGACCTGTGTCTCACCTTAGCAAGCCCTCCAAATTCTCTTCCAGTTTCACAAACTTTGATAGTAACTTTCCTTAGACTCATTGAACTCTCAAGATACAACAAATAAAAGCTTTTTTTTAAATGGCACTTTAAAGATTAAGAAATTTTATTTAGCACAGGAGAGCCAGTGTGGTGTAGTGGTTTGAGCATTAGACTATAACCCTGGAAACCAGAGTTTGATTCTCTGCTCAGCCGTGGAAACCCACTGGGTGACCTTGGGCTCATCATACACTCTGAGCCCCAGAAAACCCATGATAGTTTTCCTTAGGGTCACCATAAGTCAATAACACAGCAACATTTGTCACAAGCTCCTGTGGACTGCAACCCACTTCATCAAGTGCGTGAAGTGTAGCCTTGGTCAAGAGTCATTAATAAATCTTGACAAAAATCTCTTGAGAAATATCTGCCATTTGAGGTTTCCTTTATGCACTTAATGAAATATATTGGAACCATGAAACCTAATGCTCAACAGAATATGCTAGATCTGTTGCCCTCACATGCATTCTGCCTCTCACTCAAATTTCAGAGGCAGCAATAACAGTCTCCTCATCAAAATTTATTCATTTTTGAGGTACCACAAGATCCTTTTCTGGTTTTGCTATAACTGACTAAGTCAACTTCCCCCTCCTCAAAAATTAATCCATCAGATAACATATAAAACTTTGAGTTTAGGTTTCTTCCACACTATAGAATTATAGCACTTGGATACCACTTTAACTGCTATCACTGCATGGCAAAATTCCTCTGGCAGGGAATTCTAAATACCTATCAAAACTTCCATACTCTCCAGCACTTCACAGATTTAACTGGGACCCATGTGAGTGAACAGCATCATAGTGTGGTCAAAATGGCAGAAGCTATTAATGAAGAAGAACACACAAACTGGAAGAGGCTGTAGCAGTTTGCTTTTGCCTGAGCCTACTGGGAAGGACAGGATTCCACCCCCTCCTCTTCTGTCTCACCTGTTTAGTTAGTTTGCAACAGCTGAAGTGAGGTGAGGCCGAAGGTGGAAAGTGGGAAGAGGAGGCAGAAACTAGAAGATTTTAAACGCAAATGAGAAAGTGGGATGACTGAAGATTGACTTGGACTGTTCCTCCCAAATCAGTACAATTAGAAGGTGCGAACTACAGACCCCAAGATTGCATACGACTGGAGCCATGGCAGTTAAAGCAGTATTAATGGGCTAATGTAGTGTGAAGGAGATCTTTGTTATTTCCATGGCCATTTTAACATGTAGACGAGAAAAAGGATAAAGATAGGGTGTATTTTTAAACATGAGAGCAACTTTCTTCATTGCCTTATGCTTCACACTTTGAATGTTTATTCCTGCCAGTGGTACAGGCTGTAGACTTGACAAGAAAAGGCTTCAGTCAGTGGGGCTATGTACAGTTAAACCAAATAAACTTTTCTCAAGTAATGCAGAGCCCATACGTCTGCTGATAATTCCATCACTGGTTTGTAGAAATCTTCCTTGATTGCTCTGTGGTATCCTAGCAACTTCTGAGGTTGTTTTTTTTAAAAAAATTCTTTCTATTTCTTTCTCCCGTGTCCCCATGCCTTTCTAATGTCTAAATCATTCCCCAAAAGCTACAAAAGAGCCTATTTCAGGATGGCTAGCTTGAAATGAGAAAGTATTTGTCATCCCATGCAATAACATTACTACAAAAGAGTATATTTGCATACAGAACAACTAATCATGTTTTTAATGCCTGAACAATGTGGTTATATAACTGGATTTCTTCTGCTCTCTGACTCTCTTCCTTGATTTTTAGTGGATTGAGTGTGTGTTGGTGCTTGTCCTAAAGAAAGAAAGGCCCCGAATTAGGAAGAGGACATATTTGTGTAGACCAATCAGGGTTTAAAGATGTGGGCTTTCCAAGTGCACAGCAATGTTATTCTTCAGGTGACCTAGTGGTCAGTTTCCCTGAAGGAGCTTCAGTTACTTCAGAATGGTATCCAAAGTTTCTGATTTCAGGAAGTGCTTTTCCATGTTACCTTGTTTGCTGAGGGACCCCAGACTACTCTGGGCCGTGTTGTCAGTGGTGGGCAATGTCTAACGGATGGAGTTACCCCTCACTGGGCCTTGGACGGTGTCATGCTCCATGCCAGGACCTAGACAGACCCTTCCCAACAGCCACCGCAGAGACAGAAACAGGACAATACTTACTGCAGCCAACGTAGATAAAAAAGGGAGAGAGCCTTGGAGCATTTGTATATTTAGGACACATCAATTAGGCAAACAGTTGAGGGAGGCTGTCAGCCTATATAAACAGGTAAAGGGATGGGAAGAACCTGCTGCAGACAATAGATCTTATCAGTGAAAGCAGCACACCTCATGTTTGGATTCCTTGCTCATGTTCCTGGAAACTTTGACCCTCACAGACTATGCTACTGGACTGTCGCTCTGAATTTACTACAGACTTGGACTGCCAAAACAATGACTGTAAATGCCTACCAAATGCTTATAAGTTTTGCTCAGGGCTGCTGATAAAAGATGCTAATTAGAGAGCTGTAAAGGGCCACACTTGCACTACAGCTGCCATTTCCATGGTATCCATCCCAACTTGGTTTTGATCTAAAAGTGTGCAGTTGTGCCTCTCATTGCCATGCTGAGGAAACTTGAAGAAGGGTGGACATGAAGTACAAGTACCCTTGTTTGAAAAGTTGTAGCCCTTGTCTTTGAATCATTTGTAGATCCCCTCCATCCAAAACAAATTCAAGATGGAGTTCACATACCACCCCAGCTGCTTTGAGCCATCACCTCCCAGCCCCCCTGAATTATGTAGGGGAGAAGGTAATTGGTGTTGTGTTTGTGATAATGGGGGTTCCCATTATCCAGGTAACAGAGCTGAAGGGAGACAGTTCTTCCTCCAGGCAAATGGAGGGTTAATGAACTGCTAGGATTAGGTTACATTTTATTGGGGGTCAGCATCATAAGTCATGAGAGATAGTTGCCCAATCAGGAGGAGAAAAGTGAGAATCTTTGAGATGCTTTGGTGAAGAAGTTTTATAAAACCTCAAGATACCACAAGGCAAAGAAAGAACAAAGGCACCAACACGGTTTCAGGTAGGCCAAGCTAGGCCTCGCCTCCAAGCTCTGCCCCAGTATACCATCTCAGAAACTGACCAACGATGTGAGTAGCTTAGGATGTTAGTTAGTTAGTTGCGTTATGATTTCTGTTCTTTTGAAAGCTCTGGCTGATATGGAATACTATCTGTAATTTGTAACTATCAAGCAAACCTGGGAGGAAGTAGCCTCCCATGTATAGTGATATCTTCTGCTATCTACATTGCCTGTTCTTAGAATAAATGCTTTCGTACAACAAAAAACCTCCCTGCTTTCTCTCCATTCCCACGCGATTCTCAGCAACGCACATAGATAGGATTCCTCTCTCCAAGAAGTGGTGAGGGGAGGAAAGGGGTCTCTAAGCTTAAAGATTGGCGGCTCCCTTCTGGCCTCCTACTGGGCTATGAAGACAGGAATTTTGATTCAATTCAATGGGTGGTGACAGCATTTAATTAGTGGAACCTGGGGACTTTCCATCTGCTATTCAAGGGCAGAAGTCAGCATTGAGTGAGAGAAGGGCCCCAGTTCCTTGACATGGTGGCAGTGGTGGGATTTCCATGACAGTAATGGGCTTAAAAACTAAAATCTTGGTCATGTGTAGGAACATCAGTTCCCACTAGGATCATGGGCATTGGAAAATATTGTTTTCCAGGAAATTTGAAATGATGGGGGTAAAGTTCATACATCAGAGCCTTCTGAGCAACCCCTGGTAATTTTAGGGCTGGCGAGAATAGTTTCAGAACTGATGGATTGTGAGAAAAGGACATATTGGCTGCTGAATTATATTACTTGCTAAATGATGCCTGGCAGGTGTTGATGTTTTCCAAATAGAATATTTATTACTTTTCATATCCTCAGTGAAAAGGGGCACCTGGACACTTTGGAAACTCTCTGATTAAAAAGAGAACAGCCAGAGGATTCCTCACAGTTCAGGAGCTCTCTCAGGTCAATTCATTTCCAAAGACATATTGCTAGAGAGAGGCTGAGGCAAATGTTGGCTGTGCCGCCATCTTCCCTTCTGTCCCCCATTAGATGGATTCCTCATGTTTTAATGACTTAAGTCTTCCACTGTCCTTTTTCTGACAGTCCTGAGCCAGATTATTGTAAGATTCTCAGGGTACAGAGACAAATGTATAAGTTACTTATTGACGCTCCATTATTCAAGTGGCTATTTTCTTATCTCTTAAAATCAGAAAGAGAGCTGAAACTGCTATATCTTTGACCAAATTGTAGTGGGCAGTGGAGATTTTAGCATGTGTTCTTTTGTCATGTGTTGTAACCACTGTCTTGTATTGTGTGTTTCATATTTTTAATTATATCTGAAGTTAGTTTAACAAGAATGTCAAATGACTTACATTAATGACTTGGGGGTTATAACACTAAACTTACTTCATTACTCATTTGCAAATAAATATATATGGTATTTCTGCATGGAATACTATTGTTATATTTTCTGCATTGGTAATTGTACTTTATGCAAAAGAACTCATGGTTTTCTATGTGGAAAACCCATTTTTTCTGCAGAGAAAAATGTTCAACGCAGTGGGGAGAAAATGGTACAAATTATTTCCTGTATGAAATAAACAAAAATTTAATCCTTAATTCCAGATTGGTGTCCATCACAGGGTTTTGATACTGGCTGTCTTGATAGTTACATATGTTTTTATGGCATTTGACAGTTTTGGACAGCTGTTGCCTTGTATCTGTGCCACTATCATATCACTATGGAAGTTATAACAGCTTTGAGTATTTCCAAACATCTCTTGATGTGATTTGCTTTCTATGAAAAGGGGCCAAGAAGAGATTGACAAAAGCTTCTCTTGGACAGTGCTGGTTTTGAAAGAAGGAGTCTCCTGGTGTTTTTTGGCATTTTGTAAGAGAAAGAGCGCACAGGGAAAAATAAATAACAGCCTTGCCAATGTGCAGAAGCAAAGCCATTTATTTACACAGGGCCAAAGATGCTATTAAATCCTAGCGCTGTGTGGTAGAAGGTCCTGTGATGTACTGTCCCTGTGGAAGCAGAAGATAATACCTTAGCTTGAGGGCCAAGAAGGAGCACAGCGGGTCCATCCTTTTTTAGTAACCTCAGCCCACATTTGCTTCTGTAACAGATGTGATCAGAGAGGTGGGAGTATTTTACAAGTTCCTCCACCAAGTTGGGAACAGAATTTCCATAGCATCAAGCTGCAATGCTGTGGAGATCAGAAACATGAAGTTACTTCAGTGGACTACAATGAAAAAAAAAAACACAAAAAACCAAGCTCTGGATTGAATAATAGGGGAGAAATGGAGACAGAGAACAGTGTCTAGTATCGTCCACTCTCATGTTTGAAATCATATCCTCTTTTCCAACTTTGGTTATGGCTTCTTATCACCTTTGAATTACACATGTGGCAAGGCAATCTCTTATGTTGTTTATTAATAGTGGTATACATAGCAACAACTACTACTTTATTGTTACCAAAATTCAGTGCCACACAGCCATTAACATCTACTTTTCACAGCTTGTGATACCTAAATACCTTGGAGAAACTAGATCCTATTTGATCTGAGAAGCTGAACAGGGCCAGGCTTGGTTAGTACTTGGAAGTAGACGGCCAGGGAAGACTAGGGGTTGTACATTACATTCAGAGAGGAAACCAATGAGAAATCACCTCTGAGTGCCTGGTAAACACCATGAAACTGATAGGGTCACCAGAAGTTAACAAGAGACTTGAAGTCACACATATTACTTCATCCCAACAAAGTACAATATCTTTCATTAGCTATAGTTAAGCAAAATGATATGTAAAAATCTTGTTTTGGTTTTCTAAGCAGCAAGCCCATCTCCATAATGTTGTAAGTGCTTGCTGCCTTATTATTTATTTGTTCCTAATTAAAAACATAGACAATTACAGTGGCCCCTCCATTTGGCACAGAATCCTCATGACAGTGGAAAAACTGCAAATATTTCCCCCCTGCCGTTTCATTCCAGGCTTCCCCTCCCATTCTCTTGACTTTTGCCCTGGCATGTGTGCCTTTCTTCTCCATGCTTGGGCTAAAGGCAAGGGAATGGGAGGAGGCACACATGCTTTCTTCCTCATCCCCTTGCCATTTGCCCCAGCATACGTTCTCCATACCCAGGCAGAAGCCAAGGAATCAGGGCAAAAGTGATCAGGGCAAAGGCACATGCTTGTCAAGGTCAGAGACCTGGGTGGTGAGCCAGCCCAGAGAAGGGAGTGTGAGAGCCAGCAAAGTCCAGCTGGGAGGAGGCAAGCAAGCGTTTTTCACAAGGGAGATCATTTACCCAGAGTGTCAAGCAAAAGCCATAGTCAGAGTTCCAAAAGCCAATCAATTCAAGGTAGCAGGAACCGGGTCCTGGGAGCAAGGACCAGGCAAGAGGAGGGCTTGAAAGAAGTTTGCCACAAACAAAGGAAAGCTTCCAGGCAGGCAGTTATATAGCCCAAGACACAGGTGTGGCTGGTCACTGCTTCTTGAACTTAATCAAGGAAGCCTCCCTTTGCTCAGCTCTCTTGAGTCTCCACCTTGTTTGTGGGCTGATTGGCACAGGCTCCAAACCATCTTCAGAATCGGATCCCTGTTGCCCTGAAGGAGCAGGCAGAGGAACATCCAAGCCTGCTTGGTCCATGGCAGCAGGGGGAGCCCTTGAGCTGTAGGACTCATCTCCTGCCAGAGCCACAGGGACCAACAGCTGCTGCTCGTCATCTCCACCCTGAGCAACAGGGATCAGCAGCTCTGACAGGGGCTTCAGTTATCACAATGCTTCTCTCCCCCTTTCCCTGCCTTTTGCCCAGGTGTGCCTGGGCAAAAGGCAAGGGAATTGGGGGAGGCATTCATTCTCATTTCTTCTCTGCATGTGGTGCTCTCCCTCCTATTCGCTTACCAGGCACAGAGAAGGAAGGCACAGCATGCCAAGGCAAAAGGCAAAGGTATGGGAGAAGAAGAATGTGGGGGAAGGCAAGTGTGCGCCTTGCAAATAATCAAATTCATGAATGTCAGACCCAATGAATGTGGATGGAGGACTGTACTTAAGATGAAATCAGACCATTGATCCATCCAGTCTAACCTTGCCTATACTTAGTCACACTAGCTGTCCAAGTAAAATAGGTGTTCAGCAACTAAACCATGGCCTCACCCCAAATCAGTCTTCATAGTAAAGTCTTCTACTGGAGGGAAAGGAGAATAAGGAAAAGGAGAATAAAAACCAGGGTCCTTAGCAGCCTATCTCCAGGCCTGTACTAAATGAGGAGAAGACAACTGGACTAGTCTCAACTTCATGTGCAGATGCAGGTTTTCACAGAAGGTTTTTAGAATCATTAAGCCTCTGCTGGGGGAAAAAACATAATGTGTTATATCTTACACTAGAAGGAAAATATTCTTCAAAAAAAGCATGAGAAATAAATGTGCCTGGTTAAAATGCAGGTCAGCAAGTTCTGAGAATTAGCTGAGAGTTCAGCAGGGGTTTGGAATAGCTGAAGATGGCATTTGCCCTTGTGTTTGAAGCTGACAACATGAAAAACATTCGTCTGTTTTCAGATGATTTAGTAACCTGGGACTGAATGCATTTCCTGCTATAAATAAATAGCCAGGCAGAATATTTAAATTTCAGCTTCTTTTCCTGTGAGGTTTGTTATATTATGGACAAAACATTTTAAAAAACAAGTTTCACAGTGGTTGGGAATTAGACTAGAGAGCTAGCCTCACTGTATTCCAGCCTTTCCTCTTAATCATCAATTAAGGCTAATTTAGGTTGCAGGCCTGTACATCCTCACTTGGGAGTGAGTGTCATAGGAATGTTATTCTGAGTTAGACATGCAGTAGACCCATTGATTTCTTTGCTAGAGAGACTCAGTGATTCAATTTGCTACAAGCATCCAATGCAGCTTTCCACACAATTGCAGATTTTCAGTGCGCTTTCAGCGTGGGCTGTATAGTTGCATGTCGTAAGCATTCTCCTCACAACGTCCGCAGTGCGTAAGCATTGTCCTCACAGCAGTCTCATGTGCAGTTGGTACACAACCTAGAGACAGGGAAACTCTACATCTCATTAATATTATCGGGGCAGATTGTACCGATAAGGCAGGGTCAAAGCGAACAGCCTAGGCAACAGATTTTGAATGTCTTGAAAAGGCAGCAAATAGAATAGTTAATCTATTATTATTCTGTTTTTACTGCGGTGAGGTGAGGTACATGTGGGATTTTCAGCTTTACATCATAAAACATCTTGGCTGGTTTGGGGAGCACAACTGCAATACTGTGTCTCAGGCAGCATATTTCTTAGGTCATTTCTGGCTGCTGTGGTAATAACCATAATAGTGGTGAGATTAGAATTCTCATGGGCTCTGCTGGAGCACGGTGTGTTAGATTGACAAGAACGGGTTGAGGAAAACCTGTAGAAGATTGTCAGAGTGAGTGTCTTCTTTAACAGTAGTTACAATTAACAATGTTGCTGGAACTCATAATTATCTGACTTGGAATAATGGATTTACCTGGCTCATCATAATAAAAAATAGTATGAACTGAAGAATGTTTCGTTAAAAACTCACCATTGTGGCTCATGCAGAGCTGCACAAAACAACAAACACCCCCCACCCCTGTCAACAGAGAATTTTTGAGGGCTCTATGGATCAACGGGAAACCAAAATTATAGAGAGAAAGAAGCTGTAGTGCTCAGAGCTTAGTTAAGCAAGCTCTGAAGAGCTTCTGACATGCTCATCAAGTCTTTTCTTATCAGCATACTTAGCTCTGCATTTAACCTCCATTTTCATGACATCACTAAATTTTAATGAGATCTTAAAACATGCATTTAAAAAAAGATATGGCTTCAAGTCATTTCTGACTTATGACAAACCTAAGGTGAATCTATCACAGGGTTTCTCGGTAAAATTTGTACAGAGGGGGTTTTCCCTTGCCTTTCTCTGAGGCTGTGACTAGCTCAAGGCCACCCAGTGGGTTTCCATGACCAAATGGAGATTCAAACTATGGTCTCCCACTGTCCTAGTCCAACATTTAGACAAACTCTTGTGTTGTTGTTGTTGTGTGTGTGTGTATGTCAAGTCATCTGTTGACATATAGCAACCCTATGAATTTCATAGGGTTTTCTTAGGCAAGGAATATTCAAAGGTGGCTTTGTCAGTTCCCTCCTTTCCCTTGGTCTCCCATCCAAGAATTAACCAAGGCAGACCCTATTTAGTTTCCAAGGTCAGATCCAATCTGGTGCCTTGAGAATAGTCTGTGGAGATTGCAGTGCCAAAAATATATTAATCCTATTTAACAGAATACAAAGAATTATGAACCATTTTTAAGAAGAAGTTTGTTTTTTAAAAAAATAGAATTGAATTGTTATTGTTTTAAAAAGTTTTGTCAAAAAATCCCAACAAGCCTGGATACCCAATTTACTGGAAATCTCAGGAATAAATCTGGAAGTAGGGGGCTGGCAGCCATTTTGAATAACTACGGTAAACATTTCTGTTTCTGGCATGGCTGTGCTGCCTGCTGGGAACACACATCTGTACCAGCCAGTCAAAAGTACTGGTGGGGTGTGCAGGTGCCTCCACAGTGTGCTTGGAGAAGGGAGTTTTGACTTTGGTCCACCAGTTACCTGTTTAAACAGACCTGCCCCATATCAGTTGTCAGTGCCGAGGTGGACCTCCAGCCCACCCTTTTTTTAAAATCAGTTTAGTGGTTGCTGTGAATTCACATACAGTAAGGGTGTGTTTGTTTAACTTATTTGTTCCCACAGAGGAGAATAAGTAATTTTCTATGTGCTACATGAATGTCTTGAAAAACGACACTTTGTCAAGTTGTCTCACAGAGGGAAGAAAGTCTCTCTCAGCAGACTCACCTCTTTCCTGCCCTCCCCTCATGGAGTAATTGGCTGAAGGAGCATCCAAGTGGGGAGGCTCACCGGTTGCCAACTATAGCTTGGGAGCATCATTGCTCAGTTTCTGTTGCCCATTGCCAACTAGAAATGGGTGATCCTTCTTGCTTGGCTCCTTTGCCTCTTCTCTCTAGAATGCCACACATGTGGCTAGAGGGAAGAAGTGAATGACTGAGCAAGGAAGTTCATTCATCAGCTGTACAAGGCTTGATCAGCTACTCTTTCCTGCCATCCCCACCCACATGGCCACGTAGTGGCTGGGCAGGTGAGGGGGATGGGCAGCAACTGAAGGAGGAATACTGCTCCTCACAGCCAGCACACACCAATCCAGGAGCCCTTAAGGGCCTCCCATATGATCATGGTGGTTGGGCTATATTGACAGCAATCCTCTTTGCTCATCTATCCCCACCGTCCTGCTAGCCACTGAATGTCTAGGGGTGGTGGAAAAGGGTGAGTCTGGGCTAAAGTGCTTGGGAATTTAGTCTTCAAGTCTGTTTGAGGACTGGAAAAATGAGAAAGAGGCTTGAGGAAGATTCTTCTCATCTAGGTTTCTGGACACTCAAGAAGCTCCTTTCTCATTTTTTTCCTTGAGTCATTGAATATTCTTTCTATCCCTATCACACGATCACTAGTGAGCTGGTGTGGGCTGGATTTTTATCCTTTGTCAGAGCTGGCATAACTTTCAGTGTATACACCTATTTCATGTTTAGTTTCCTGTATATGTCTGCTATCAAAGCTGGTACTGGTGCTTTGTGGGGCAGCAGTGAAACAGTATGTGCTGTGACTGAGCATTTATGTCTTTCACCAAGATCCATTGTGTGGGCTAGGCAATGGTCTTACCAGAACCAGCCTTTATCCATAAACCTCCATCAGTAATCTACTTCATTTTTTTTCAAATATTTGTAAGGTGGTATTGCTGCTCTTGCAATCCAGATGCAAACCAGCAGTGCATGGAAGCCAATTGTGTAATCCTCTAGGTGTTGTTGGACTGTAACTCCCAGCACCCAATGAAGATGAATGCTAGGAGATATAGTCAACCAAAACTGGAGGGTCATCGGTTTTTACCTTGCAATTAAGTGAACCAATGGATTGGCATTCTCAGGGTGTTTTCACTCTACAAAGAGACAGTTTCTATGTACCAAAGCAAGGAAGGAAGCAGTTTGTATATTCCACATATTTTTCACACTGAATTTACTCCCTAGTGTATGTCCTAGAGGGAACCTTCATTTTAATGCAATCTGTCTTTACATTCAGCATTTCTTAATTCCAGGCACCCAGTTCCCCTTGTTAGTTATGCAGCTTACATCCCAGCTGAGATACGGCACAGCCAGCATGGGGGCTTTTGCTTCATGCACTCTGATCATATTGTCAATTTGCAATGACAAGACTCTGAAATGAGGAAAAGTCTAATAGGGTTTGTCGTGAGTTTGGGCTAATAGAAAATGATTTTGTTGTTGTTGTTATGATTCCATTCCCCTTGCCCTAGAACCAAGCCCCTGCCTTTCGGGGTCTGATAGAGACATATTTATTGCAGGCTTATAGCCTGATGCATTCTGAACAATAGTTCAGACCCTGCAAGACCCATGGGAAAATTGTTGCCAAAAATGTGTAAGGGATGCTTACTTCTCATGTCACTTTCCCTTTCTTGTAGTTTTGAAAACATGTAAATCACTAAACATTGCTATGGTCTAAAATTAGACTGATGTCTGCCACTGGTGCCAGATGCTGAGCACAGTTCCCAGGATCTGTCTCTGCTGTTCACATTTGTCAGACTCATGTCTGAGCATTCCTACATTCCAAAATGCATTCTGTCAAGTCATTTTGGGGTCACTTTCCTACACATTCCTAAAAAATGAAACAGAGGAAGAAGAGAAAAATATAAAATATCATCTTAAATTTTGTGGTCCAGAGTATAAGATTAAGGACAACCTTCATTGTTTAATTGTCCTGCTATGTGAATAAAGATGGAAAGAATATTTTAAAATGTTCAAAAAATGGTAAAAAAAAAATTCAAGTGTCAAGACATCGTGATGAGAAGAATCCTGGACTCACGATCAGGACTTATTCTGCACAAGCTTCAGATGTGGTTATTTTGGGCAGAGAACAGCATTTTCTGCACAGGAAACAGCACCTTCTGTGCCAAAAATGCTCTTTCTATGCAGAAATAAAAACATTTTTTTAAAAAAATCACATGCAAATTTTGCACAGAATAAATCTAGGATTACAAATAGTCTTCAAAAACTCTGTGGTTTTTGAAAACTTTTTTTGCATTGGAATGAAAATTACTAAAATTACTCTTTATTCCTTCAGGGAGAAATTTAGTGAAGAATTACATCCCTATGTGTGAATTGTGTGCATTTAAAAAACAAAAAAACTTAGAAAGTTGCCCTGTATACAGATGTATCCATTGGAGCACCTTTCAGCAGTGTTTATAGTAGAGGTTATTAACAGGGGCCATGTGTCCCTCCCCAAAAGCCCAATCTATCTATTCTTGCAGTATGTGTGATGCCTCTCTCCCTACAGACATTCAAACAGAATGCATGAAGTTGAGGCTGCGTCATGTACATGACATCCATACACAGAACTGCTAGGTGCAGCACTCATGCTGTTCAGCACTCAGTTTCTCAAAGGCCCGAATAGTTTCTCTCCTACATTTCCTTTTCAAAAAATTTTTTGCTTCACCATGGCTAGTTTAAGGTTAGTATGAGTAACATGGGAGGTTGAATTATCCTGGGAAGGTTCCAGATGCCAACAATATGAATCTGGTTTTTGGTACAAAGCATGCATTCTTAACACTAAGCTGTGGGCACTTGTCAAGGATTCTGCCATGACTAAGCCCCACCAAACATAGACTTGGTTCCAAGTAGGCATGTATAGGATTGCCTTAACAATTCCTGATTCAATTTGGATTCTGTATTGTGGGTCTAAACCTGCCCTGAACCATTCAAAAGTTAGAAGATGCAGAGGGATAATTCATTTTCCTAAATACATTTCAATGGATTTTTGTATTTGAGTGACTCTGTCTTAGGGCAAAATAGGTTGCCAGTAAGGATGTAGAAGAAAGCAGAGAACAGTAGCGCCACACACACACACACAGATGAATGGCTATGACGAGCTATGAATTATGATAGGGAAACAGATCAGCAAACCAAATCTACTACAGAGAAACTGGGTACTGGTAGTGGACCTCTTTCTGAGCAACAAGCATAGCACTAGACTGACAGTTTTACTTTTACTAGTCTTATTTCATTAAAGACAGCTACGTTTCTGTGCGCATGTGTCTTTAAAATATTCCTGTACCTGTAATTTATGGTTATTTATTTTGTAACTGTAGAGGCTGGTCTATGATCATAATAAATTTATCTAAAGAAAGTACAGATAATGCAATTATCTTCCTAGTCTCTGTGGGAAACATTCAATATGCATACTCTGAAGACTATTTCTTGACATTACAAACACACAGATATAAAGAGGGAGAACACAGAGCCATCTTGTTCCCTTAAACAACAAGTGTGGTCTGTATCAGCAAAGTCTGCAGAAACAAGACTAAAGGTGCTGGCAAGTCAGACCTGTCAGAAGTGAGGGACAAGGTGGCACCTTTCTGTTTCACAACTAGAATGGCAGATGACTCTTACTGCAGTGCTACTGGTGGGACACATCCTCCATTGTACCTGGGAGCCCCAAACTAGGTTATGGTGTATCTGCTCTTCACAGAAAGGACAGTTTTGTACCTCTTTAATTGCTGTGGCTCCATGCTACACAACCCTGGAGTTTGTAAATTGATGGGGTACTTTGAATTCTCTGCCAGAATGCTGATGCATTCCTTTGAACTGCAGAACTAGGACTCTATAGCAAAAAGTTTGAAGTACCTCACCAACCTACGTATCTCAGGACTCTGTAGGATAGGGCCAAGGTAATTAGATTGAGTCAAAGTGAAATAACAGTACAATGCAGATAATCCTTAGGGAGCACAGGACAGGTAGCCTAGAATACACCATTCCGTCTTCCAAAAGGAACAAATGGCTAGAGGCAGCCAGCATGAGGCAGTTTTATTCTACCTAATGAAAGATGCTCTGATGCTCCAGCATCTTGCGGAAGTACACTCCAGTCTAGTTATGTCCCTCAGTATGCAGGAGTGTCTTAGGAGTGAAGACTTCAAGTTTCATGTAACATCAAAGAACCCAGTGCAACAGCAATCCCAAGAAAAAGAATGAAGTAATGATGCAGAAACTCCATACAGAGTTTCCTTCTCTTGTGTATTTTGCTCCCCTAACTTAAAGTACACAACCCCTGCTAGTCGAAAATTTATGCTGCCTATTTTTCATTTGAGTGGCGATTTTTCTTTTAATGGTGATAGCAGACAGCTCTGAGAACAGAGCCAAAGGAGAAAATGATGACGGCTTTTTTGTTTTAGCTACAGCATTGAGGTCAATAAACTTGACAGTCTCTTTAGAATCAAGCAATTTAAATGTAAGCGGATTGACTAAATTAAAAAGATACAAGCCTAGGAATTTTTTTCTTTATACTGAAATTGTAGTCGTCTCAGTTCAGTGCTACTGAGGGCACTTAGATGAGACCTGACATGCTGGGCACCTTATAGGCTGTGGGTAGGGGGGCAACTGTAGTGGTTACAGGGGGCAGGTTTTTTTTTGATCCCTAGTACTCTTCAGGGTTCTGCCAAAGATGAATTGTCATTTTCTGACAGTACCATAAGAGACAATTCACTTTTGGGGAGGGGGACAAAAAAAGAGTGGTCCTGGGAATCTGGAGAAAAGAGCTTTGGGGGCGACCTGCAACCCCAGAACCATTTTTCCCACCCTGTTGTAAACTCTAGAGCAGGGTGGGCAACCAGGTAAGGCCTAGGGACTAATTTTGCTGCAGCCCCACCACCAGCAAGCTCAGATACTCTCATTTTCTTCTGCAGACCTTCTCAAGATGGTAACAGGAAATGGATATGCCCCTCTCCATCGCAATTGTGAAAGTGACTACAAAGGAAAATGGAGGTGTTTGACAGTAGGACAGGGTTCTCTGTGTGTGTTGGGGCAGTGGGAATATTTTTGCAGGTTTATTTTGCAGGTTTTTGTTTCCTGACCAATTTTAGGGCAAAAAATGCCTCAAAAGATTTTCTTATATTGTTTTGCAGTAATGGGGGACATTAGGGGCTACAAAAGTGGGGTACAGGGGCCACACCTTTTCTACTCTTGCTCTAGAGTGTGCTGTTGTTTCTGTCCTCAGTGATACCTGCAGTTTTGGCAATCTCAGTAGATAGTACATTGCCAGGCATCATGTTGAACCTGGAGCTAGCCTTGCAAGAAAATAATTTCCATTAAACTCAATGGTATCTTGTCTAAAATAAGTGTACACAAGCTTGTTGCCTGTGTGAAATACACTCAAGATCTGTGTAGAGTTGTTTGAACTGATACATACAGTGGTAGTGCAGTGGCTAAGAAAGAGCTGTGATCCAAGACCTAAAAATGGTTGCTAGTACAAGCCAAAACACACCTCACAGACTTAATTGCTAAATGGTAAACCAACACTTATGTATATCCCATTGATTCAGTAGATCTACTCTAATTGAGATTAGACATTGGATTTCAGTTCAGACATTCTTCAAATCAGCAACAACTTGACTAGGTGCACTTTTGAGCAAGGGAGATAAAAATGTTCTGAGCTCATATAGGGCCTTGACTCAAGGAGCATTCATTTGTCCTCCTAAAGTAAATGGATATTTTGTGGATATCGATAATAAAACAGAATAAATACATGACTTCAGGGGAAATATCATCAATGAGTATAGACCCTAGCGTGGCAAAAATGTCTGTTATGATTATAGTAGTGTGACAGAGTGGATAGTAAGGTAGTTTGCTCCTACCAATTTTGCATAGTTAACCAGCAGCTTATTTATTTATTTATTTATTTAGACAATTTATACCCTCTCCTTCAACCACAAAGTTTTCCAGAGTGACTTACAATTAGTTAGTTTGACAGTTCTCTGCCTTCAGTTTTACAGTCTAAATAAGACACAGAGAAAAAGGGGATGGTGGGGTAAGAAGGAAGTTCAGCGGTTCCTAGCTGCTGTCCTTCCTCCTCAGAAGCCACAGCAATGTTAGTCAGAATGGAGGGAGAGGTTCTAATCAGCTTCTAGGGATAAGGCATGATGAAACTCTACCTGGCTCTTCTTCTCTCCATCCCAGGCCACGCTAGTGGCATTTGAAATGGAGCAAGAGGTTCTCACCAGCTTGCCAAGGCATAATGGAGCTGTGACTTTCTGCTCTTCTTTCCCTCACAAGCTATAGTGACAGCAATTGGAACATGGAGGGGGGTGTTCAGTAGCTGCTGGAACTGAGGCATGATGCAGTAGTTAATGGCATTAAAGGGTGGCTGTAGAGCAATAACAAACAGGGACATTAGACACAAGCCATGCCATCATCTGCCAGTGCATCTACAGCCAAGTTAGTGCTTGTTTGCCATGTGAAAGGAAAAGAAAAATAATCCTCAGAGAACACGCTGTGTTAACTCCTGGCCTAATCTCTATATTTATTTTGTGTTTCTGGAGTACAGATGAACAAGATAGCTGATCAAAGCCTGGGAAATCAGGCCAAGATAATTTTGGATGAAATCCAAAGTATATTAACGTTGAACGTCTTCCTTTAAAGCTCATCAGAATAGGGGGAAGTTATTTGACAGGCAAACTAATGAAGCCCCAAATGTGTTTTTCAAATGAAAAGCATCATCCAGCAGCTATAAAATACAGCAGAAGTGTGATATGCAGTGAAGTCCTCTCCTCATGGCTGCCCACTCCTTGGCTCTGAAGTTACACCCCACAGAGCTCCCCACTGCACTTTTCCAATATATAAACAACTTTTTTTCCCCCCTAATCAGATATCTGGCAGATTTTGAGGATGGGAAAGTTAATGGGAAATAGGTTGAGCACCTTCCCTAACCACTGTCATTACAATCCCCACCACCACCTTAGCTCTTCTGTTTAAACTTTTGTTTCCTGGAGTTGCTGTCCTACTTTTTTTACATAGTTAAGTGTGGCTGCTGCTGCTCTCCACTTTTTATTCTTATTTCCAGTTTCTTTCTTTTTTCTTGCTCATAGCACTTTCCAAATGTCTTACCCCAGTCCAAAAGCAGAGTACATTTAAAACAAAATGGTGCGTCAACATACACTTACTCACACTACATAGATCTAAATGCTATTCTGCTTCCTTTGCCTTGGCTTTTTCAGCTTCCTCCAGAGGGGTAGTTATGGGGAGAGGGCAAATGTGTGCATCCCTTCCCAAATAAGAATGCTGCACTCTATACAATCTTTCTTCAGTCTCCAAATTTGTAGCACTGCAGTAAATTAAAGCATCAATTGAACATGTAGAAATAAAGTTTAGGCACCCCTGAAAAAAAATAGAGACAGGCTAAGTTATCAAGGGGGTACAAACAAGAAATAGATGTGAGTGATTGTCACTCTCATTCCCTACAAAGCTAGAAATTTGGGGACTGTTCCACACCTTGGATAAATTCCTGTAATGTTTTGACTAAAATCAGAAAAAGATGCACCATCCTACTCGCATGTAAGTCACCCAGTGCCACTGTTCTCCAATCTTCATCGGAAATTGTGCCATCTGCAAACTAGGGATGTACTTATTTACTAAATTTTTCACTGATGGAAGCAAGAACTGGTTTTAACAATTTTCCTCCTGCTGCAAGAAAGTCTTTGAAAACCATGCAGTTTTTAAAGCTTGTTCACAGTTTGGATCTTAGTCTGCACAAAATTCGCAAGTGACTGTTTTGGACAAGAAAAAGGATTTGATGCACAGGAAATTGCATTTTCTTAGTTTCCTGCACAGAAGCTGCTGTTTTCCAAGCAAATCAACTGTATGTGAATTTTACATGAATGAAGCCACAATTAACAGAATTTTGTGTGCAAGAAATACGCATATAAATATTGTTTTCTGCACAAAACAACCAGGATAAAATTTTGTGTAGAATAATTCCCAAACTGTAAAAATTCTCATCAGTTCTTATTGTTAGGCTTTCTCAACACTAAAAGAAAAGAAAAAAAGGTTTTCAACCATTTTGCAAATATTTTCAAATATTCTTACCATCTTTAGCACAGACACAAACTCTGTTTATTGTATTCATTTCTGGCTGAGTGATCTATACTTAATCTTTTTGCTTGCGTTTACATGCCTTTTTTAATCTGTAAGCCTCTTTGAGTCTCAACCCTGGAAAAAAAAGTGGGGTACAAATAAAGATGATGAAGATGATGATGATGATGATGATGATTGTCATACCTGCATTGGTGGGGTAGAGCTCGATAAAAAAAAGGCCATGTGTTCCAATTACAGTTGCTTATCCCAACCTTGTAGACAAGCTGATCCCCTTTAAAGCTTGCCTGGAGATGGAGGTTCCATTTGTGTTGCACAGTACTAATGCAGATGGAGGCTTGCAGAAGAGGTGAATCTATGAGCTGTTTTTAAGGCTGTGCCTCATAGACTCTAAGCCACTATTAGTCATCTGAGATTTTGAAAGAAAGAAAATTAAATTTTAGGGGAAAAAATAATTCCAAGTAATCCAACAAACTCATTCCATTCATGCTTTTGGATGGACTGTAAAGATTTTTGTATTCAGGCAGGCACTGGATTAATAAATTCTTTGTGCCGTTTTTAATTTATTTTATTGCTACTGTTTTGTTGTAATTTTACTTATATTAATATAATATTCTTCCTCTCATCTGAGTTTAATTTTATGTAGAAAAGTAGGACAAGAGAAAATGAAATTCAGGAATCTATAGTCACAGGAATGGGAAGACCAAACCTTTGATCTGCATACATTGTTCTATATAGAGAATCCAGATCTTCCATAGGATAAAATAAAGGCTGAAGTCCCACCAGTGTTATACATCTCTGTAAATCCTCTTACATCTATAGATGTACTGTTGTGGTCACTGTGTAATGGACATAGTTCGTGGTTGCATAAATGGAGTTGCACAAGTATAACCATTTCACATGGGCTTAGATCCTGTTGTTAGTCCCAATCAGAATAGAGCCACTCAACTAAATTGGATTTGCATATGCACCAACCAGCTACTCAATGATATAACAGATCTGCTTGAGCTGGGACTGACAGGTTTTCAGTCATGCAGTAACATATTCTTGGATGGTGCCTTCTTAATACCATTTCATTCACTGTGATTGCAGAAACAGTCACTATACTTCCCCCTTGACACAATGGGACAACAAACAGGAACACTGGCAAAAATATTTGCATAATATTGGTATTCAACAGAAAGATGGCATAGTGCAAGCACTGCATAAGTATGTGAGGGCAGATTTATCATATAGGCATGATTTTCATCCTGGAGAGAAGTGACTAGCGGGGTGCCACAGGGTTCTGTCCTGGGCCCAGTGCTGTTCAATATTTTTATCAATGACTCGGATGAAGGAATAGAGGGCATGTTCATCAAATTTGCAGGTGACACCATATTGGGAGGGGTTGCTAATATGCCAGAGGACAGGATCAAAATTCAAAATGACCTGGATAGATTGGAGAGCTGGGCCAAGGCGAACAAAATGAAATTCAACAGTGTAAGATCCTACACTTAGGTAGAAAAAATGGAATACAGAAATATAGGATGGGGGACACGTGACTGGATAGCAGTACATGTGAAAAGGATCTAGGAGTCTTCATAGACCACAAGCTGAACATGAGTCAGCAGTGTGATGCGGCAGCCAAGAAAGCCAATGCAATTCTTGGCTGCATCAATAGGAGTATGGTGTCTAGATCGAGGGAGGTACTGGTACCACTCTACTCTGCTTTGGTTAGACCCCATCTTGAATACTGTGTCCAGTTCTGGGCACCCCAATTCAAGAAGGACATGGTCAAGCTGGAGCAAATCCAAAGGAGAGCAACCAAAATGGTGAGAGGCCTGGAAGCCATGCCCTATGAGGATAGACTTAGAGAGCTGGGTCTGTTTAGTCTGCAGAAGAGAAGGTTAAGAGGGGACATGATAGCCATATTTAAATATTTGAAGGGATGCCACAAAGAGGAAGGAGAGGACTTGTTTTCTGCTGCTCCAGAGACCAGGACAAGGAGCAATGGATTCAAGCTGCAGGAAAGGAGATTCCACCTGAACCTCAGGAAGAACTTCCTGACAGTCAGGGCTGTCCGGCAGTGGAATCTGCTGCCTCGGAGTGTAGTGGAGGCTCCTTCCTTGGAGGTTTTTAAGCAGATGCTTGATGGCCATCTGTCGGGAGTGCTTTGAGGGTGTTCCTGCATGGCAGGAGGTTGGACTGGATGGCTCGTGTGGTCTCGTCCAACTCTACATATTGATGATTCTATGATTCTATGATGTAGGATCTTGACCAAGGCATTTCAAAATTAATTATGTATTAAGATTAGCAATTTGTATTTTAGCATGGAAAAAGTTGACTGTTTTATCATGAAGATAATGTCCCTTTCCTGACAGGGCCTCATGTTTCTTTTAATGATCATCTGGAACAAAACTGGCTAGGTGTGAATTGTAACCAACCTTGAGTGAAATTTCTTTTTGCACTCAATACAAGTGCTCACTGAAACCAGTAGGAGATTTTCAGTTTATGAAAGTTGCTAGATTAGCCCTGTAGTGTGGATAGATCTTCAAATTGTTCTTTAAATTCAAATTTTCTCCACCTCCTAAGGAAAAAAAAAGACTGCTTTTACATAATAGGTTGGTTCCAAAGGTGCCCTTCTGTTCCTAGACTGGCTTTTTCATATCACATGCTAGAATG
This sequence comes from Ctenosaura bakeri, assembly GCA_948474755.1. Classification (NCBI taxonomy): domain Eukaryota; kingdom Metazoa; phylum Chordata; class Lepidosauria; order Squamata; family Iguanidae; genus Ctenosaura; species Ctenosaura bakeri. Next base: position 310,655 of record CAOLHI010001039.1, on the reverse strand, counting down.
TTGTATAAGGAAAAAAAATGAAATTTAATCCAGAACTGTTACAATAACTGCTATAGAATCAACCGGTAACAGCACTGCATGGACTCTTTTAATAGCATATGTGAATGTTGGTGGTTCAGCTAGTGTTGGTGGAACAATATTTTCATTATTCTCCTCGTTCTCATGAGCTAATCGTAGCTATAACTGCTGGAAGATTTCAACAGCATTTACTTATATAATGTATTGTATTTAAATAATTCATAATTTTTAATTTTTAAAAATGTATTAGCATTAGGAACTGTCCACCCACAGAATTTCGAAGGAAGCACACTGCTGGGGCTCATTTGCAATCTCAAACTGCCTTCCAGCTTCTTGCTTTGAACAAGCAATTATTACCCAGAGTAGATAACATCATAACACCTTTTATCTATATTGTGCTTGTTTTCATGTTGGAAATCACCTTCTGGGGAGAAAGAGAAGAAAAGAAATAAATAAAGGTGGTGATTTTTTTTAAAATTTAAAATTAAATTCCTGATTAAATTATGTTTTATATTCTCCAGTGTTATTTACCATTGTAACATCAGTCTCAGGCCGTTTCCACCCTACACTGTTATAGTGCTATTATTCCACTTTCAACATCCTGTGGGATTCTGGGGTTTGTAGTTTACTGAGGCCAAAGAGCTCTCTGGCTGAGAATTCTAAATATCCCTTCCTAAACTACAAACCCGAGGATTCTATAGGATGTTGAAAGTGGAATAATAGCATTATAACAGTGTAGTGTGGGAATGGCCTCAGTTTGTAAGTTTCAGTTATATACAGTTTGGAACCAGATTAAAAATTATCGTGTAAATCAGCTTCTAATTTACTGGTTCAAAAAACAGTCCGAAAAAGCACAGAACATTTGTTTAAAAAATCAAGTGTACCTGTGCCTAAATTGCATAGGATTTTCTTAGGCAAGGAACAGTCAGAAGTGGTTCTTTGATGGTCTCCCATCCAAGTACTAACCAGGGATGACCTCACTTAGCATCCAAGATCAGACAGGACCTGGTGCGGTTAGTATATTTAAGGACCTTAAAATGATTCGAGGGGAAAGAGGCTGTATGCAGCCTGCAAGCCACACTCTTGCTTATTCCTGAGTTATACACAACTTCAGTATAAACCAACATGTCAAAGTTTGTACTTTGTTCCACTAGGATGGATGGATAAATGGATAGATGGATTGATTGATTTAATATCCTGCCTTTCTCCTGAAATAAGACCCAAAGTATGTTGCGCCCAAAATATAGCAGAGATTGCTCCCTCAGCTTTGGAAGCATGCTCAGAAGCAGAGACTATCTTAGCAGCAATGCACTGTAGCCAGGAAAAACTCACCCATGCCAATTGTTCTCTTCCATCAAGGAGGCAATTTATTCTTCAGTTACAATGTGCACATATTTACAAGAATCTCCAGAAGGCATTCCAGCATACCTCTGCTTGCTCTTTCTGACAGAGCCTCCAGCAGACACGTCAGGCACCGTGTGCAACTTGTTGGCTAGCTCTCAGCTACATGTATACCCACACTAGCTGATGCAATCCTGCCAGCCTTTGCATTCTCCCCGCACCTGATGCAACCTTCTCCCCTGATTGCTCATCAGCATGATTCAGCATGACTCAGCTAAAGTCACATGGCTCTCCACAGGTGCACTTAATGACCCACATCACAAGTATTTTCTACAGGTTTGGTCCAACATTTTCTTGACAAAGTAGCTTGTTGTCATTGTTGTTATGTACCTTTAATTTCCAACTTATAGTGGCCCTAAGGCAAGCCTATCACAGAATTTTCTTTGCAGGATTTTTTTCAGAGGGAGTTTGCGCTTGCCTTTCTGTGAGGCTGTGAGAATGTGACTTACCCATAGTCACTCAATGGCTGAGTAGAAATTTGATCTGTATTTTGACAGACTCCTAGTCAACAAACAAGCCACTATACCACGTTGACTCTCTACAGGGTGGCTTACAAAGGCTAAAAACAAGATTAGCCAAAAATCTGAAAATTAAAATTAAATCACAATTAAAGAAATCATCATGTTAGAAACATAACATTATTAAATGTATAAAAGCTCGACAGTTTTTTTTTTAAAAAAAGAACATCAAAAGAACCAATTAATCATCAAATGCCTGTTTAAACTTTTTAAAAAATAAGGTTGGAATAACCCTAAAAAGCAAAGTTGCTGGCTGGAGAGACTTTACACGGTCATATCTAATCAAAAAATAAGGAATTAAATAGGAGTTTATTATTGTAATTTTAGGCATCGTGTTTGGATTAACGTTTGCTGTTTGTAATGGAAGAGATTAAAGGTATTCAGATAACTACAAATAGGAGTGAAATATGATTGTGCAAGGCGAGAGAGAAGGTATTAAGCATTTTTCTTCCCAGTGCCATTTCGAATAAAAAGGAAACATATCCCACAGTTTCAGTCTATAGAACACGCCTGGTGTTGCATTCAGAGTGATTTGTTTATCAGCCAGTTCATTTTCTGGGAACTGACACATAGTGGATTCTACGCTATGAATTTTTTATCATTTTTTGTGCCTAGCTGTCATGACTCCTTCTGCCCTTCCCCACCCCACAACATTGTTATTGTATTTCTGAAAGCTATAGTTTGGAAATGTGCTAGGCATTGGTTGTTAGAAATCCCTTGCAACCTTCCCAGAATTGTTGTTACCAGTGATGTTTGTTAAAATGGGATGCGTTTCTTAAAGAGTAGGGTTGGTATTTCCATAGTTGTCTTTGAGAACAGTACTCACCATGATTCAAGCTACTTCTGCTAAAGTTTCATACCCTCCAACTGCCAAATTTGGCAGGGACAGCCCTTATTAATCCTCTGTCATCTCACTTTTACAGCTCCTTTTAAAATGTCTCAGAGTCTCTCTCTCCCTCCTACTTTCCCCCTTTGTCTTCAGTTTAATTTAGGTGTTACAAACTGAGTTCAAACTGCAAAAGTAGTTTGCACTCAATTAATACAGCAGGGGGTAGGGGAGAAGAGATAGGTCAAAGGCAAAAGCAGACTGCGGCAGCCTCTCCTAGCTTGCATGTGCTTCCTTTTTCATGAATTTTGCCATCTTGACCATGGTCTGATGTTGTTTGGGCACACGGTTCTTGGTTTTCATCTGTGAAATGCTGCAGGATATATTTAAGTGTTAACTTACAGGTAGATAGTATCAGCAGCAGCTGGGTGAAAAATTGTAAGAAACCTTCAGCTTTTCAGCCCTTTCTCTTAGGATTTTCACTGTGATCTTGGAAACCACCAGAATGTGTATTATAGTTTCCAAACCACTGCAAAAACCGCTACCCTGACACTTAGTTCACAAATTCTGCCCATAAAAATTAGCTGCTCAATAAAACAGAAATGTCAAAGTTATTACATCTGGGATTTTTTCTTCTTCTCTTATTCTGTAGTGAACCTCCCTTTTTCCCCTTCTGTGTATCTCTGCTGGAAGTGAAATTCTGTTTGCCTCAGGAGAGGACAGCAAGAAGCTGTTTTCCCCTCAGCAGGAGTCCAAAATACAAGCTCTCATGAGCTTTGAATTTTCAGCAATTAAATGGATCTTATCTGGTGTGAAAACAAATTGATTAGCTAGGCTAGCTGTTAGGGAATCCGTTCGTAATGGTGGAAATTCAGCTTATGTGCGGCCACAGCTGTTTTCATTTCCTGTGCAGGTGCTTTAATGAAAAATGTATGACTTTATGGGGGATAATGATGCAGATGAAGGTTTGCACTGGGGATTTTCATTGGATAATTTCTACACCCTCACCCCAGAGTTGGTACACAATATGTTTCAGCTGAACCACAGAGGTGTATTTAATACTGGCTTTTCATGGAGGCACTGGAATTTAAAAGAATTTTATAGAGACAATTTCTGCATATGATTGTGAAGGCTGGACCGTGAAGAAAGTGTATAGGAAGCGAATCAACTCATTTGAAATGTGGTGCTGGAAAAGAGTTCTATAGATACCCTGGACTGCCAAAAAGATAAATAAATGAGGCCTAAAATAAATCTAACCTGTACCTAGAACCATCAAATCTGTCTAAACTGTGGTATTTGCTTGAATCAAGCCATGACAATAAACATAGGGTGGTCAAAAATGAAAATCAGTGTCCCACTGTTATTTAAAGCCAACACACATCATTCGCTGGGCCATGTATTTATATCTTCATTGTCATTTGCAGAATAAAAAGAAGTTGCCCTTATCACTGCCTGTGAATTCAAACAGCTAGCGCACGTAGTGACTGTCATGTCAAAAGCATTATCGTGCAAGTGAGCTTCCTTCTGCATGGGCTGATATTGCTTGTACATAAAAAAAAATTGTTTCTATGGAAGATACAAGTTTCAGATTGTGCAGGCAGATCTTAGGGATTCAAACTGTCAATCCCCTGAAAACAGGAACAGGCATTCTTCTAAAGGGCTATGTTCTTTTTAATAGATTATTAGTGCAAATATAACACCCTTTCCTTGATTCTATTGAGATCTTTGGCTTTTACTGTCAATATCCACATTTCTTCAGCTATGATTTGATTTTTTTTCCACTTTAATTTGTAGCTCACATACACACCTAGCCCATAAGAGCTTACCTCCTTTTAGACATAGGCAGGGAATGGAAACCAGGTGAATGACCAGTAAATTTTGGAAATTTGGAAAAAGTGGAAAACCCTGTGAAAATAATGAAGTCAACATAAGTTGACAGGCAACTTGAAGGTGCATACAAACACACACACACACACACACACACATTTTTGGACTACAGCTCATAGAGTTCTGCAGCCAGCAAGCCTAGTGACAACACTCTGGCATCATCAGCTCCCTGGCTGAAATAAATCAATGAATTTTACACAGTTCCTGATCACGTGGAAGGCTTCCATGATCATTTAATGTTCTCCTTATCTCAAAGTCGCTTCCCACAAGGAATTGGGGAAAATATTTGAAGATTGGGGGGGAAGGAGCTTCTTAAGATAACTCTGACAAGGGGAATCCTCTTCAAGCCCCTTTCTTGTTTCTTTTTCCTTGAATCTTCAAATAAACTTGAGGACTACTCCCACTTCTCCCAACCCTAAACTCATGTTTCCCCATCCTCCTCAGCACATCCACATAGTGGCTAAGAGGAGGCCATGGGGAAATTGAGCCAGGATAATTCTTCCAGACTGTTCTAAAAAGCCAGTTCATGACAATGACATCATCCTCTGGGAGATCTGGAAGATTCCAGTAGGTCCTGGAGAGTCATCCACATAGTGTGCCAGTGAACAGACTGTAGCTGACAATGATTCTCCTCAATAAGCATTCCTCTCACTCTCCCACCCAGCCATAACACTGGGGGATGGGGTGAAGTGGAAGGAGACAGTTGAGTGAGGATCACCAACACTAACTATCTTCTTCTGAGATTAGCAGTGATAGCAAAATTCTTCCTACCTTGGCTGACTCACCAACAACCTTTACAATAGTCATAGAGAGAGAATCGTTTTCATTATTTGTGTAACAAATTTATTTGTGTAACAATAGGTAGAAGAGGCAATCCCTGCTTGGCTGCCCCATTTCCCCCTTTCACTGACCACTGCAATGGCCATGCAGGAGCCAGGGACAACCAAGAGAAGGTTGGTCCAAAGAAGATCGAAACTTTCTCTCCCTTTTGAGGAAATATTTAAGTACAACACAGTATTCAAGGACATAGAGCCAACATAGTATAGTGGGTCTAGGTGTTATGCTAGGACTCTGGAGATCAGACTGCGTACCCTCACTTTGCCATAGAAACCCACTGGGTGACCTTGGGTAAGTCTCAGTCTCAGAGGGAGACAATGGCAAACCCTCTCTGAATTCCTGCCAAGAAAACTCTGTGATAGGTTCATCTTAGGCTTGTCACAAGCAACTTGAAGGCACACAACAACAATTTAAGGACATGTCTCAGCAGGGAAAAAATTGATTACATTATTTATTTTCCCTGTGGGAATGAATAATTCAAAGAAGCACATACCTTTTTGCTACCTGTGGAAGCTGACAGAAGCAACAACAGAGCAGGTGATTATAGCTAGCCCGGGCCTGTCCCTATGTGTTTACTTTACTTGATTTTAGAACGTCTGAATAGAATTTGTATTGTATTATCATAGCTTAGTGACTCAAAATTGGACATTTCTGGTTATTAATTTATATCTGGGCCTCTGTTAGAGCAATAATAACAGCATAAGAAGAAGAGAAATAAGTCTGTCCTTACTTTGTCAGGAAAACAAGACAGTGCCCTGAATATTTCATTCATGCACTGAAACATGCTACCCAAGCTGGAGAAACCACTTCATGCTAAAGACAGACTTATTGTCTCAAGATTTTTCACATGTAGGACACACAATTTTTGACCATCCTTATAGTCACTAGGCTCCCTATCCTCTTTAAAGCACAGTCATGTGTATGTTGTTCAGAAGCGAGTTTCAGACATATGTTCAATATAGCCTGCTGTCTCTAACATCTAGTGCTTGTAACAGATCATGGAAGATCCCCTGCCCATTCAAGGTCAAGACTTTTATATCTTATGGATGGAATAAGCAACTTATTTGGGTGGCAGCCTCACCAACTAGAGTAGTGGGATTATCCAGTAGGATTCTAGGAAGAGAGAGTGTAAACTAGAGTTAAAAGGAATGGCATTCTCCTCTGTCTGGAACTGATTCACACTACATTATTAAAGAGGTGTTATTCTGCTTTAGCTGCCCCAGTTCCATCCTGTGGAATCATAGGGCTGGCAGTTTAGGGAGGAGCATTTAGAATTCTCACCCACAGCATCTTAGTGGCTCAACAGGTTATAAACCCAGGTTTCTTTGAGATGGAACTGTGGCAGTTGAAGTGGAATAATAGTACCTTCACTATGTAGTGTGAATGAGCATCCACCATGATTCTTCCCTCCAGTTCTTTTTAGCAGCAGTTGTCATATTTCTAGAGTCGACCAATCTGACACTTCATTTTTAAGACCCCTCTGTAATGCAGAGCTTAACTGCGGTGTTTGGGTGCCTTCGTGTCATTTCTGGCTTATAGCAACTATAAGGAAACTAATCACTGGGTTTTCTTGCCAAGATTCGTTCATAGGGGGCTTACCTTTGCCTTTCTCAGTGGATTTCCTGGGCCAAGTAGGGATTCTAACTCTGTTCTCCATAGTCATAGTCTAACACCTAAACCACTATGCGACGAACCCGGGCTGGAGGCATAGCCAGCAGAGCTGCCCTAGGAGAGAGGGATTTAATTTGATTGGTTCTCTGACTAAAGAACCCAGGTTAGTCAGAGGGAGGGGCTAGGTGGGTGAGTCAACAGAACAGTTAAATAACAGAAATAGGGTCTAGAGTGGGAGAAAAGTTAAAGGCTTGTTAACATAGGAAACTATTTGCCTGTGAATGTCTGGATGTTCTTTTCTATTTAACATTGAATTACCCAATAGCTTTTCTTTGTTAGTTCTGTAAATAAAGATTTTATTGTTGTTTTTTTTAGAGTGGCCTCAGTACAGTGTTTCTTCCATTTGAGCTCATTTATACATACTACCACAAATGATACGTTCATTGGGATAAACCTGAGAACACTTCACCCTATATCCACGAGGGTTGTGGACTTAAGGAAAGCAGAGTGGGGATTAAGTGTGGAGAGGGAGCCAGGGGGTGGTCATCATATAAAAGGGTGCTGCTTCTCCAGGGAGGGAGAATAAAAGCAGGCTTGATCTGTCACAACCCTGGCTGGCCCAGATCTCCACATGACACACTATACCATATAGACTCTCCTAATTGCTGTATTACTAGTAAGCTGTAGTTACACCCACCCTGAAGCCCTGGTGGTGCAGTGGTTAAATGCCGGTACTGCAAGCCACAAGGTTGTGAGTTCGATCCTGCTGGGCTCCAGGTTGACTCAGCCTTCCATCCTTCCGCAGGTCAGTAAAATGAGTACCCAGCTTGTTGGGGGCATGTATAGAAATACATGCTATTTGTAAGTTGTTCGCCACCTCGATCCATATGGAGAGGCAGGATACAAATAAATAAAAAAAAACTTATGCCAATGTTCTAGATTGTTGCTTGGATAAATAAAGCTGTTTTGTTTTTCTGTCAAACAACCTGACATAGTGTCATATGTTTATTCTCACACCTTTAAAGAATTGCTTGCCATAGCAAAACTTTCAGCTTCAGTTCAAACAGACCCTCAGAATGGTTTGATCTAAGAAAAGTTACAGAATCAGACAGAAATGCAAAAGATTCTTGCAGGCACATTTGCAAAATTAAGAGATGTTGTTCTGGTTAAAGTGGACAGTGAGATGTTATTCTGGATTAGTATGAAAAGGGGTCTTATGGCAGCTTTGAGACTAACTGAGAAATAGAAGTTGGTAGCATAAGCTTTAGTAAAGTCAAGTCTTCTTCATCAAATGCATGGAGTGAAGTGCCTATGAACATAGAGTTGGAAGAGACCACAAGGGCGATTGAGTCCAACCCCCTGCCATGTAGGAATATGCCATAAAAGCATTCCTGACAGATGGTCATCCAACATCTGTTTAAAAACCTTCAAAGGAGACTCCACCATACTCCAAGGCAGCGTATTCCACTGTTGAGCTGCTCTTGCCATCAGAAAGTTCTTCCTAATATTTAGAAGGACTTTCTTGTCCTGATGTTTGAAGCCATTGCTCCATGTCGTAGTCCCTGGATCAACAGAAAATAGGTTTGCTCCATCCTCCATATGACATTTCAAACGGATCTTTATGGCTGTGAATAAGCAGGTGGTATGTGTGAATAGCAATAGAAATACAAAACTTGTGGGTATGGTGATGAAGTCACAAGTTCAGTTTCAGTTATGGTCATTGGGGGACAAAGGCAGGAGGAGAACAGGAAGACACAGGGAGAACAGGAAGACTGACTGCTCTGGAGAGACATGGCAACTGCAACAGAAAAGCAGACAGCGGGGATTTGGAGAAAGCCTGCCCATATAATCCCTTGGAGTAGATCTTTGGAGTAGGATTCTCCAGAGCTTCTTTCCTCTATGGTGTCTTGGTCTCAGATTGGCCCCTCATGGGTGGAATGTGCCCCATATACTGTTATTTATTGTCTGAGGCAAAAAAGCCTGGCTGTACTCAGTACATTGATCCAGGTTAGTGTGTGTGTGTGTGTGTGTGTGAGTTATATCATTGTTCTGATCCAGAGATCTCTTATTTTCACTGAGGACATTGGCAAGGAGAGTTAAAAGTTTTTGTCCACAGACTGAATATCCACAAGAATTGTCTTTTCCTCAATTATGCAAGAGATGATAAACACTTTGTTGTCTGCTATATACAGATGCATAAGCAGCGGCTGACCAGTTGGAGCTGGCAAGCCTTCATTTTAAATCTGAGTATTTTAAATGCTTTCTTGGCTTAAGTTATGCATATTTAAATGTATGAGAATGCAGTATTACTCATTTATAATGAACATAAGATTGTTTATTTTTCTCATATTGATGAAGGATATCCTCTCCCAGCCTAATGGAATTATTTTATTAATCAGGAGTTTACATAACATCCTTTGCATCTTATTAACATTTCCAGTATCCTGTGAGTTATTCTTCCCAACTCACCCCCAGCTTTCCTCGTGTGTGTTTGTGTGTGTGTGTGTGTATGTGCGTTTTTCGAAAATAAGCAACATGTTCACTTTACTGGAAGGAAAACACGTTACCAGATTAAACTATAAATCTCTTTTACACATTTGTTACTATCCAAGTCTTACAGCTTTGCTCAAATGTAGGAAAAAATTGTCTTTGGTACATTAAAGAAACCACATAACCTTAACTAGGAATTTATTTTCCAACTTGGTCCTTAAGATTACCCAACCTTCATTAGAATCTAAAGCAAAATAACCATTGTTGTTGTAAATTGCTATCAAGCTGGCATTGACTTAAGGGAACAAGTTTATTTGTCGCTACATTTTATAGCCTGCCAGATGTCTATGCAGTGACTGAGCAAGCATGGTGTAGTGGTTTGAACATTGGGCCAGGACTCTAGAAGACCAGGGTCTGAATTCCTGCTTAGCCATGGAAACCCATGGGTTGACACTCTCTTATCCTCAGGGGAAGGCAATGTCAAACCTTCTGTGAATAAATCTTGGCAAGAAGACTCCATAATACATTCCCCTTGGTGGCTGTTGTGAACCTTCAAGACATTTCTGATTTATGGTGACCCTAAGGTGAACTTATCAGGGGACTTTCTTAGCAAAATTTGCTAGGGGGTTTGCTATTGCCTTCCTCTGAGGCTGACAGAGTGTGCCTTGCCCTAGGTCACCTAGTGGGTTCCCATTGCCGAGCAGGGATTCGAACCTTGGTCTCTTGAGCCATAGGCCAGTACTCAAACCACTGCACTGCACTGGCTCTCAGGTTCTCCTTACAGTCAGGCATGACTCAAAAGGCACACAACAACATCAGCAATAAGAACAAACTAAACATAAACAGTATGCAAAAGATAAAAAGAATGTTAAAATTCAGGCATAAAAGGGGAGAGACTTAAATATGAACTGTACTGCTAGCTGGTCGTAGAATCATAGAGTGGGAAGAGACCACAGGGGCCATCAGTCCAACCCCCTGCTATGCCGGAACACACATCAAAGCACTCCCAACAGATGACCATCCAGCCTCTGCTTAAAAACCTCCAAAGAAGGAGACTCCACCACACTCTGATGCAGCATATTCCACTGCTGGGCAGCTCTGACCGTCAAGAAATTCTTCCTGAGGTTCAGGTGGAATCTCTTTTTCTGCAGTTTGAATCCATTGCTTCTTGTTCTAGTCTCTGGAGCAGTGGAAAACAAGCCCACTCCCTCCTTGACATGACATCTCTTCAAATATTTAAACATGGCTATCATGTCCCCTCTTACCGTTCTCTTCTGCAGTGGAACTGGTGGAACTGATAGCTCAAGAGTATTAAGCTTTGGCACTCTATGGCCATTTCTGCACTGCAGTGTTAAAGTGCTGCTATTCCACTTTCAACGCCCTGTGGAATTCTGGGGTTTGTAGTTTAGGGAAGGACACTTTGAATTCTCAGCCAAAGAGCTCTTTGGTCTCAGTTAACTACAAACCCCAGAATTCCACAGGGCGTTGAAAGTGGAATAGCAGCACTTTAACACTGCAGTGCGGAAATTTGGACTATAGTGTCCATGATCTTCTTCCATTGGCTATGTGGACTAGGGCTGATGGTCCAAAAACATCCAGAATGACACAGTTGTTTGCCCTGTGATACAGCAAAGCCTTATTTCGAACTGACAATGGAAGAGAAGAAAGAAGAAGCCAAATCATTCTCTGAAGGAAGAAAATTCGAAGGATGAAGTGAAGCCACTAAAAAGGCCATCTCCCATGTTCCCACCAGATTTCTCAATAGTACATTAAAATGGATGGGACTAAGAGAAAATTGTCGCTAGAAAAGATTTTTAACCCCTAGACAGTTTATTTTTAAATATGGAGGGGACTGATTCACTTCTCTGTCCTCCATGCCTCAAACAAGCTGGACTTTTCCCTGTTGCTAAGAAGATAGGAGCAGCACCTGCAAAAGATGGGAAGATTATGAATGTATGACAACACTGTGTGTTTCTCTGTGTTCAATGTGAGTGAATGTGCCAGGGTGATTCCACAATACATCAACATCTGGAAGCATCCTGGAAGTCAAGTGACTATTTAAAAACAGTCAGAGTAAGCAAAATAAATCTTGTGTGTTCTGCTTCCACTTGCAGATTAATAATAAAGGTTTATTGTTGAGCGTTAGTATCACATTGGAAACTGAACAGACCTTTTGTACAGTGCAGATTAGATTTGCTTGACGAATTTTAACCTAATTGGTTTAGGTACTTATTTGGCTTCAAGCACATAACTCCAGGGCTGAATGTGAGTGCCTTTAATATTAATTAGCTAAGAAATGTCTTGTTTAAGTACAACTGATTGAAGATGCACTGAACATTTCCATAAGCCCTATCTGAAGCAAAGTCCAAATAGTTCCCCGGATGGATCTTGAACCTGTGCCCCAAAGAAGAACAGTTGGGGTGTCAACCATTGTACCACCACCAAACATTGTCCAAAGTAGTAAACTGTACAGCCACTTGTGACGTGGGTGAATTTAGACTTGCATCAAAGAAGAGTTGGCCTGCTCCTACTCTGACCATTATAATTGAAAGTGGAAGAGGAGAAAGAAGATGCCAAATAACTCTCTGAAGGAGGAATATTCTGACCACGTTGGGCAAGGCTTGCTTGTAGGTCTGAACTACTAAGATATTTGCTCCTCACCACCCCCCATTCATAAACAGGAATTATGTGGGACCAATAGCAACTCTCTGTGTGCCACTTCTGACCATTTGGTAGAAATGGGCAGGAATTTTCTTTCATTTCATTTATTTAATACCATGGGAAAGTGGGATTCAGTGGGTCATAGTCCATTCCAAGGTAACTTTCCCAAATTTGGATTTATTTAAGTCTTTTAAACCCTACCTTTTAACCAAAAAGCCACAACTGCCCCTGTTCATAGACCTGTTGTACTTGTTATGTGTCGTCAAGTCAGCTTCAACTGGACATGCAATTCTTCACTAAATTTCTTCTTAAAGATAGCAATGAGTAATTTCAGCAATTTTCTTCCCACTGTAAGCAAATCTTTGAAAACTATGCAATTTTAGAAGGCTATATGCCATTGAGGACTTAGTCCTGTGCAAAATTCACATTTTTTAATTATTTTATTTTATTTCACTTTTTGCACAGAAAACAACATGTTTTTGCATGGAAAATAATATTTTAATGCAGAAATATTAATTCCTGCACAGAAAATACTGTTTTCTATGCAAATTAACCATGTGCAAATTTTACAAATGATAAAACCCCAATCCCAGCATTTTCTGGATGGAAAACAGAATTTTGAAACATTATTTTCCATGCAGAAGATGCCGCTTCCTGGACAGAAAGTGTTTTTTTGCACACACACACACACACACACACACAATCTGCAAAGTTTGTGCAGAATAAGTCCTGAACTGCAAAGATTCTTATCAATTCACGATTCTTCTCATCAGAGTTTCTTGACACATGAAAACATGTTTTTAAACATTTTCTTCAAATATTTGTTAATATTCTTTCCATCTATAACTTCAGCTTAGGTGACTGTGTGAATGAGGATCTTCCAAGAGACATTATAACTCACAGCACGCCTCAGGTCTTGTAAATGCAGGGCTGCAGCTTCTTCGATTGACTCAATATATGTATAATGCAGTTTTCCTATCTTCATGCCTTCCATCTGTGGAGCACTGTCATCTTTTTTGCCCAATGGGTCAGGTCCTCTCATGATATGCAGAGAACTGGACAGGGGAGTGTGTTGCTGTTGGTTCTGCTGGACCTCTCAGTGGCTTTCAGTACCATCAACCATGGTATCCTTCTGGACCAACAATCTGGGATGGAACTGGGCAGCACTCTTATGCAGTGGTTCCAGTCTTTGTTTGAGGAATAAACTCAGAAGGTGATCCTAGGGGGCTCTTGTTCAGTGCTGTGGCCATTGGCCTGTGGGTTACCTTTCTTGTTCCCCATGCTATTTGACATTGGATCTGCTGGGAGAGGTCATCCAGAGTTTGTGGGTTCAGTGTCATCTGTATGCTGAGGACACCAAACTCTACCAATCCTTTCCATCTGATTCTGTAGGTCTTGGTACTGAAGCAATATCTGTTGTCAGTAATGGACTGGATAAGGGCAAACAAATTCAAGCTTAATTCAGATAAGAAACAGGCGTTCCTGGGCAGCTGAACAGCAGATCAAGGGACAGAGACTTTCCAACTGATGGGTGGAGTTACACTCCCCCTGAAATCTGTGATTGGGTATTCTTCTAGACTCAGTTCTGAGCCTGGATGTACAGGTTTTAGTAGTGTCCAGGAGTGCATTTGCACAGCAACATGTGTGTCAGCTGCTCTCATTCCTAGAGATATCAGATCTGGCTACAGTGAAACTTGCGTAGATTACATGTCAATTGGATTATTGTAACACATTCTACATGGTGCTGTCTTTGGAAACTGTTCAGAAACTTCACTGGGTTCAAAATGCTGCAGCCAGAATGCTGACTGGTGCCCTGGCCCAGCTTTAGCTCACCCACAGACCCTGCAAGGGAAAAGACAATTAGCTGTGCATTCTTGAGATAACTGCAGCTAAGGCAGAGGCAGTAAATCAACAAAGCTTAAGGAGCAACTTTTCCTGTGAGAGTCCATTTGCAGAAGCATGGTCAAGCCAGTCAGGGTTCTGGAATAAGGCTGAGTTCATCAGCTGATGTGAAGGCTTAAGTATCACACAGAGTCATCAGGCAGTCTAATGTCCAAGTGCCAAGAATGTCATGAATCAAGAAAGTCACAAGTATGCTAGCCAGAAAGCAGCCAATTGTTTCCAGCAACAGACATGGTCAAAGCTCTTAAATGGCTGGAGCCAGTTACCCCAAATAAAAAGCTCCTTCCACTTTTTGGCATGGATGCTCACTGATAATCTTTGTTCTTAGGGAGGAAGTCAGAAAGGCTAAAGCACAGAACGAACTTAGGCTGGCCAGAGACATTAAAAACAATAAAAAGGTTTTTTTAAGATATGTCCGCAGCAAAAGGAAAAAGAAGGAGACAGTAGGGTCGCTACGCAGAGAAGATGGTGAGTTACTCACAGGGGGAAGAGAAAAGGCAGAACTACTTAACACCTTCTTTGCCTCCATTTTTTCCCAGAAGGATACAAGCACTCAACCTGGTGGTTGGGAAGCAGGGGAGGAAGCAGGAGAAATGAGGCGCATAATAGGTAGAGAGGTGGTACAGGAATACCTGGCCACATTGGATGAATTCAAGTCTCCAGGGCCAGATGAATTGCATCCTAGGATATTAAAAGAGCTGGCAGAGGTCATTTCGGAACCGCTTGCTATAATCTTTGAGAAATCTTGGAGGACAGGAGAAGTTCCAGCAGACTGGAAGAGAGCAAATGTTATCCCCATCTTCAAGAAGGGAAAAAAAGAGGACCCAAATAATTATCGCCCAGTCAGTCTGACATCAGTACCCGGAAAGATCCTGGAGCAGATCATTAAGCAGTCAGTTTCTAATCGTTTAGAAAGCAACGCAGTAATCACGAGAAGTCAACATGGATTTCTCAAAAATAAGTCATGCCAGACTAATCTTATCTCTTTTTATGATAGAGTTACTAGCTTGATAGATGAAGGGAATGCTGTGGATGTAGCATACCTTGATTTCAGTAAGGCCTTCGACAAAGTTCCCCATGACATTCTTGCAAAGAAGCTAGTAAAATGTGGGCTGGACAGGGCTACTGTTATTTGGATTTGTAATTGGTTTACCGACCAAACCCAAAGGGTGATCACGAATGGCTGCTTTTCTTCCTGGAGAGAAGTGACTAGTGGGGTGCCACAGGGTTCTGTCCTGGGCCCAGTGCTGTTCAATATTTTTATCAATGACTTGGATGAAGGAATAGAGGGCATGCTCATCAAATTTGCAGATGACACCAAATTGGGAGGGGTTGCTAATACGCCAGAGGACAGGATCAAAATTCAAAATGACCTGGATAGATTGGAGAGCTGGGCCAGGGCGAACAAAATGAAATTCAACAGAGAGAAATGTAAGGTCCTACACTTAGGCAGAAATAATGGAATACAGAAATATAGGATGGGGGACACGTGGCTGGATAGCAATACGTGTGAAAGGGATCTAGGAGTCTTCATAGACCACAAGCTGAACATGAGTCAGCAGTGTGATGCAGCAGCCAAGAAAACCAATGCAATTCTTGGCTGCATCAATAGGAGTATGGTGTCTAGATCGAGGGAGGTACTGGTACCACTCTACTCTGCTTTGGTTAGACCCCATCTTGAATACTGTGTCCAGTTCTGGGCACCCCAATTCAAGAAGGATATTGACAAGCTGGAGCAAGTCCAGAGGAGGGCGACCAAAATGGTGAGAGGCCTGGAAGCCATGCCCTATGAGGATAGACTTAGAGAGCTGGGTATGTTTAGTCTGCAGAAGAGGAGGTTAAGAGGGGACATGATAGCCATGTTTAAATATTTGAAGGGATGCCATGTAGAGGAAGGAGAGGGCTTGTTTTCTGCTGCTCCAGAGACCAGGACAAGGAGCAATGGATTCGCTGCAGGAAAGGAGATTCCACCTGAACCTCAGGAAGAACTTCCTGACAGTCAGGGCTGTCTGGCAATGGAATCTGCTGCCTCGGAGTGTAGTGGAGTCTCCTTCCTTGGAGGTTTTTAAGCAGAGGCTTGATGGCCATCTGTCGGGATTGATTTGAGGGTGTTCCTGCATGGCAGGAGGTTGGACTGGATGGCCTGTGTGGTCTCTTCCAACTCTACATTTCTATGATTCTATGATTCTGTTCCTCTCCTTTCCATTTACCAGGTTGATGGACTTGGGGACTGTGCTGCTTCCGAAGCTGATTCCTCTGATTAGCCAGCTATTTATGAGTCCTGGCCTTGTGCCTCCTGGGGCTGTCCTTCAACAGGGAGAGCTGCAGCGCTTTCCTCAGACTCAGAGTCTGATTTCTGATCCTGGCCCATGACAAGCGAGACCAGTTATAGGAAGTATTTGACTCCCTTTTTAAAACAGCTCCACTGATCACTGGTTCATTTCTGGACATAATTCAAAGTGCTACAAAGCTCTATCTAGCTTAGGTCCAGACTATCTGAAAACTATATCTCATTATAGGAACCAGCCAGAGTTTTAAGATCTATAGGGGAAGGCTTTCTCTTGGTTTTGCTACCATCCCAGGTTTGCTTGGCGTGGACACGGAAGGGACCCTACTCAGTGGCTGCTCCCATCCTCTGGAACTCCCTTCTGTGCAAGGCTAGGCTGCCTCCCTCCAATCCCATTTTCCTTTCCACAGCAGGCAAACGTGTCTTTCTTCAAGAAGGGTTTTAATGTATAAGCTGGAGAGCTTTTTTGCTTGGATGTTTACCTGGACTATTTTACTTGGATGTTTTATTTATTTATTTTTAACTTTTGTATGGTTTTAAAAAGATTCTGTGTTGTTTTAGGAGTTTGATTTTAATTGCGTTCAAATTTTATCATAAAGTTGTTGTTTTTTTAATTGACTGTTTCTGGAAGCTGCATTCGGTCACATTTTGGGAGGAAAGTGGCATACTAATAGTGATGATGGTGATGATGATGTCTAGAATTCAATAGTCTCAGTGTAGCTTCTAGGGAGAATTTATAGATATAACATCTAAAATTTAGACATAAGAAATGACATATAAAAGACAGGAGAGATGAGGGAGGGGGAAAAAAGAAGGTGGCACGTTTTTTTGCAATGACCACCTGGATTGCCTGTTGAGAAGGGCTGCTGGGAAGTGACAATTGAGAAAGGGCTGAAGAAAGCCAGTTACTGCATTTTTGCTCTCGCTGACATTTCACAGATGAAAACTGGGACATGCATGGCCAAGTAATATCAGAGTATGATAAAGATGGCTAAAGCTATTATTGAGGGAAAAAATGCAAGCTATGAGGGAATGCAGCAGTTTGCTTTTGCCTGGGCCTACTTGGAAGGGTGAGATTCTTCCCTTTTCTTTCCTCTTCCTTGCTGATTTGAGCGTGGACTACTTTTGCACTTTGAACTTAGTTTGCGGCAACTGAAGTAAGCTGAAGACAAAAGAGGAACATGGGAAGAGGAAAGAGAAAATGAAACATTATTTAATAGCAACTGAACAAGTGGGATGACAGGGGGTTAATCAAACCAGGAAGGTTAGAGGGTATGTGTTTTAATTGTGTACAGCATTTTGATCTTTATTTATAAATATCTACTTATTTCATTCTGTTCATTTTTTGCATCTTTGTCTTCCTTATTGTTACTGTTGTGTGCCTTAAAGTCATTTCCAACTCATGGCAACTCTAAAGTGAACTTATCATGGGGTTTTCTGAGGCTGAGAGTGTGTGACGTACCCAAGGCCATCCAGTGGGTTTCCATGGCCAAGCGGGGAATCAGACCCTGGTCTTCAGAGACACAGTTCAGTGCTCAAACCATTATATCATGCTGACCTCTCCTTTTTCCTATTTGCACCCCACCTTCTATTCTTTTATTTCGCACTGACTTTGGAGGCTTCAGCATAACCAGCTCTGATTTCAGCAGCTACCTCTTGGCAGTCCCCATTTTAGTTTCCCACAGTGGCCATGAGTAAAGCCATAATAGATCCTGACCACTTTTGCTTCAACAGTTGAAAATTCTTCACTGAGAACTTGAGAACTTTCTACCTCTGGGACAGCAAATCCTTTCCAGTTTGCAGTCTACATTTTAAAAGCACTGTCCAAGATACTGAACCTGTTTGGGAAGATAGGTTTCAGCACCTTGAATAACAGCTTTAATATTCAGAGTAAAGCACAGGGAGTATTCAATGCCGTGTTGATACTGAAGCCACCATGTGCCATTGCTTTCCACATAAAACTACTCAGACGGTAATTCTGTTTTCAGGATGACAAAGATGAATGAGAGGTTTGGGTGTTTTAAATATTCAACATGTGGTGTATAGGGGCTAAGTGTTGTGTTTATCATTAAGCAACCAGACAGGGCTAATTCCTTCATGAAAAGCAGGATTCCCCACTCAGTTCTCCAAACAGTCCAGACTACTGAATTACTCCAGGAAGAAAGCAGGTGTGCCACTACAAGGGATCTGGCAAAATGGATTATTCCAGATGGTTCAAGCAAAAGAACCAACACAGGAGGCTGCCAGAAAATGCAAACTCTGAGGGTTGCTCTTAGCGTCAGAAGCAGTCAAAGTGAGGAAGATATATCCCATTCTTGAAGACTGTTTCCTAGGCAAACCAAGTAAGACTGTTGAACCATATCCAAACGATAATTCCTCTTTATGCAGAGAAGGCTTCTGATGGTGTTCCAATTTTTTCCCAGTCCAATGTGATAGCCTTTCATGCCTGACAGTTACAAGAATATATGTTGGCTGCAAGGTTGGCAGACTCTTGTCTCCAGCTGCAGCCAGAAGACTTACAGTGAGATGAATGGGTTCCTCTTTAAACACTGAAAACAACTAGTTGGCTCTGAAAGGTTTATTTATTTCAGTGATTCATTACATTTGTCTTCTGCCTTTCTTCCAGCCTGCACAGAATAGTGTACATCAGTGCTATTCAAAGGGATGGTCAGTGGACCAGTCCCAGTCTTCGAGCTATTGGCCGCTGGACTGTGGCAAATTTCTAGAAAAGAAATAAACAGTTGTAGTCAATGGGCACAGATATGGTGCTGGTCCCTGGCACAATTACAAGGAAACTGTGCTGGTCGGAAAGCTTAAGAATGGCAGTGTCCATGCTTCTCATATTCCTGATTTTCTCCTTGCAACAGTCCTTCTCTGTTATGGTGCTCACCATATGGAATGAGCTTCCTGTTGAAATTAGGCTGGCTCCTGGTGTTGCATGTTTTCAATGTCAGCTAAAGATCTTGTTGTTTACCCAAGCATTTTTCTGCTATTTACATTATCAATTACCTTTGGTTTTCAGGTGAATTATTTTGATAGATTACATCAGGTCTTTTTAAATGTTTTGTTATCATTTCTACTGAATATGTTTATTTGGTAATCCTCTTGAAAATGATTAATTGGAAAGTGATATAAAAATATGCTTCAGTAAATAAACCCTGTGAGGTAGATCAGCCTGAGAAGTGACTGACTCAAAGTCACCCAGCGAGTTCCATGGTTCAGTGGAGTGTTCAGCCTTGCTCTTCAAATGCCAGACCACACCAGCTTTGACCCTGTTTCTAAATCTCATTGCAGTGCAGATAAAGGGAAACCCCATCCCACTGGGAATCCAAGGAGTCATATGCACTGATGTGTACACAAATTTTTGTTGAGAAACTTCTGAAAGCAGACATAGTCATCAGCTACACTCACTGCAATTCACATGAAATTCAAGGTCATTTGGAGCCTGGTGGAGCCAAACCTGGGGAAACACTTATTGTGTAATTTCCTGCCTCTTAAGGCTTTACTCAGATGCTCTCCTGCATTTGTATAGACTTGGGAAGCATCAGCCATCAAAAGCTGATTTTGAGGTATTTATATGTGGTATTTCTTCAAGAAAAAAGTTCCTTGCATCTTATTCTCATATCTCACATACCAGGGGATTTCAGCTTGTGGTGGTTCCTCCACCCTTTCACACTGCTAACTGAAGATATCTCATACCTTCAGTCTTGAATGTTTGGGTGTTTTTAAATTACTCAATAGAAAAATCTCTGTGTGAGATAGCAAACATACCCTGAAGGTATAAAGTGTGAAATATAATCCATGCTGAATCATATTTATTGTTTGTCCTTAGTCACAATAGCATCCACTGATTGATTCTCACTTTCTTAAGGAGGAGAGCAAAGTGGGAGATTCTGGTGTTCATCCAAAGGAAATATAGTATCTTTCAGGGCCATGAAACATGTATATGCACAGATATATGCAGACACAGAACTTTTGTTGAATATTTTACCAGTGGAAAGTTGTGTGGAGAAATTCCTAATACTTGAAATTATAGCTACTAATCTAGATTTTGCATAACATTTGGAGTGGATTCTTATACACACCCTGTGTTTTATATTACCTAAGATAAATGATGGATAACATTGATTAATGGGTTTTGTTTTTCCTCTGTCCCTTAACAGATGAGAATAGGGATTCACTCAGGTTCTGTTCTTGCTGGAGTTGTTGGCGTGAGAATGCCAAGGTATTGCCTCTTTGGCAACAATGTCACCCTAGCAAGCAAATTTGAGTCGGGAAGCCATCCTCGCCGTATCAATGTCAGCCCAACAACATACCAGTAAGTGTTCAAATCAGCCTTTCTTTTCATCCTACTGTTTTGTTTTGTTTTGTTTTGAGTAAAAACATTTCATATTTAATTTTTAAATATATACTCATGAGAAAAACATATGAAAAATGTAAAAATAAAGAGAAAAGCTATATTCCCAAGTATAAATTATTGCCTATTTCCAACAGAAAGTTGACTGAAAGATAAATAAGATAATTTGCATTCAGCTAGAATTCAAATACATAGCTGTGTTAGTCTGTATCAGTATGCAAAGGGATCTTGTAGCATCTTTAACTGAGAGAAAGAAGTGGTAGCATAAGCTTCCATGGACTTAAGTCTACTTCTTCAGATGCATGGAGTGAAATTCCTAAGAAGAGGCCTTTATAACTATGAATGAGCAGGTGGTATGTGTGAACTGAACTTGACATCTCACAAATTTTGCATTTCTGTCGCTGTCACATATACGACCCTGCTCATTCACAAACTTCTGTTCTTAGGCACTTCACTCCATGCACCTGATGTAATAAACTTAAGTCAACTGCTACCAACTTCTTTCTCTAAGTTAGTCTCAAAGGTGTGACAAGATCCCTTTGCATTCAACTACATGAGCCATTAAATAGACCAATGCATGTGTTTACCAGTAACCAAAACTTTGATGTATGAAGTTTTGCTTTCAGACAAGCATTTAGACTACAGATGTAAATGTTTGCACTGTTCATCCTTATATACAAGAGCTAATCTCCTGATTTCCTCCTCCTCCTCCTCCTCCTCCTCCTCTTCTTCCACACTAAACATTAAGAAGAACATCTTCATTTAAAAACTGTAGAATATCTCAAGAAGTGATGGGATTTCCTTCTTTAGAAGTCTTTAAAAAGAGGTTAGATGGGCATCTTTCAAGAAAGCTTTAGTTGTGTATTCCTGCATGAACCAGACAGCCCTTGTGATCCTTTCCAACCCTAAGATCTATGATTCTATGAAACAGTATTTTCTGCACATAACACAAGCTGCAATCCAACATCCTCTGACTATAGCCTAAGTATTCACAGAGAGAGAGATGTGGTAGTAGATAAAGTAGGGCTTTATATAATGTATAAAAAGGTTTAGTTGGAAAGTGGTGTTCTTTAGGTTCTTTAAGATGACCTGATCCAAAATCAATCAGGGCTTTCAAAATACGAATGTGAAAATCTCTCTGTCTCAGTTTTGTTGCACTTCTCCAAATCCCACTTGAATTTTCTTCCTGTCTGTCTTTTTTATCAGTCACTGATACATTGTGGGGCATTTTACAGGACAATTAGTGCGCATTTTTGCGTATTTTCTGGATGTGGGTATTTATTTACAGATTTCATCTAGTTCACCAATTTATAAAGAGACTTTTACTAATTTGTCAATTTGTCCTTGTCTTTGTGTGCATTTTTCTGTTATATTGTATTTTTAGCCATTCACATTTCAAAATGTTGTATACTTTATTTTTTCCAAATTCCCACACCAGCCCTGCAAATATGCAAATTATTGAGGAGAGATGCATTTTTTTCCCTTACAGCTGGCCTCAAGAGATTTGAAATGGCTGCTTTCATTGAGATTGTCTGATCCAACAGAATTCTTCTTCATCTCTATGTATAAGTAGCAAAACTTTGTATTGGATCTAGAAACAAACTGGTAACCAGGGCAAATGAAAAGCAACTAGTGTAATAGGTAAAGGGATATGTACACCAGGACAAAAATAAAAAATAAAAAATGATTTCACATATACAGTGATCAACTGAAAGAAACTACCAAGAAGAATTCTGGAAGTGTGCAGATCTACGGTGATAAAGGCAAATTCTATATTATCAATAGTGAGAGCAGGAACTGAAAATAAAACTGCCAGCATCATATTACCCTTATAGAAGTGACAGGACCACGGCTGCAAAACTGTGTAAAGTATTCTTGTTTCCACACTTGAAAAAGTATAGAGTAGGACTGAAGAAGGGCAACCAAAACGAGCCACAGTGTAAAGCAATTCTTATATGAGGAAAACTTACAGTATTTGGAACTGTGTTGTGGAAAGCCAGTGTGATGTAGTACTTTGAGTGTTGGACAGGGTTTCCAGGCGATCAGGGTTCCAGTCCTTCAGATCAGTGGGCAATTCCACATGTGCTGTCAGGCTTGCAGTAGGAGACTCATTTCACCTTCTTATGTAGTAACAAAATGTGGTATTGAACGTCACTGGGGCCCAAAAATAAATGCACTGATCATCTACATTTCACCTCCTTAATAGCATATTGGTAATCTACAGAGGACCAGTGTGGAGTAGTAGTTTGAGTCTTAGACTAGGACTCAATAAAGCTAGGGTTATCATCCCTGTTCAGCCATGGAAATCCACTAAGTCACACTCTCTCAACCTGAGGCAAAGGCAAAGGCAATCCTCCTCTGAATAAATCTTGCCAAGAATGACCTATGGAAGGGTGGCTGTAGGTTGGAGTGGCCCGTTTATTAAGGACTGATACAGTCTATCGCTTATCCAAACTCACCCTGCCCACCCCAACCATAGCTTCTTTGGCATTAGAATAAAAGAAGAGAAGGAGCTAAATACTATCTGCCTATGGATGGCACCCAACTTCAAATCTTCAGACAACCCCCCACCAGCACAGGGTGACTAAATAGAACCTGTAGTCCCCCAAATAAACTGAAAAAGTAGCTGTTACTCAGTACCAGTTTCTGGGACCTTCTCCATAGGTAAGCCAAGAGCCATGCAGTTGATGCTACTGGGGTTTACTTTTATAAAACCTGTTTTTAAAGAGGAAGTTCTGTTTAATTTTTTCCCCTTGGGGTAGGTCTTTATACTTTCTCATTTGTAAGTGAGTAGACTAGCATTTTCATCTTACTTCCTCTCCCCACAGTAATTTTGGAATATGTCTTTTTTTTTCTTTCTTTCTCCTGGCTTGGTCATTGTTTACTGGAATCTTGCTTTATCTTTTCAACAACACAAAGCATCCCTGCATTTATATTTCCCTGTAAATCTTTGTCTAATTTTCTTCATCCAGGATGTGACATGCCTGATGTGCTAGAATACAAAGCAGTTAAAGGTTTTAGTTTTCGAAAGTAATTAAAAGCTGACCACACACACACACATACAAAATGAAGACCACTTACTTCAGATAAAAATCATACAAGGAAACACATTGGCTTGAACAAGTTGCAGGCATGTTAAGCAGAGGTTGAAGGCAAAACAGGCATGGGTGGATCATGATAGATGAACAGCAACAGAGCAGAGAGTTGGGAATACAAAGTAGTTTGATTTTTTTTTTCCCGAGAAACAATTCCTCTCTCTTCAAATGCTATTATCCCCCAATTCACTCTACTGAAGCAATTTCTGAAGCAGAATACTAAAGGTCTAATTTCTCTATTGAAATTCTGAAAACAGATTGTTTTGATCTCTCCTTCCTTATAAATTCATATTCTTTGGTAGATCCCTAGAAATTGGAATATGATTCATGTCACCAGAATGTGAATTGCAATATGCAAATAATGATCTTAACTATAGATGTTATCCAGTTTAAGCAATGTAGTCAATTCATCAGAACTACCTGAGGTCTTTTGACTGGAGATATGCAGGGATTAAATTTAAGACCTTGTGCATAAAAACTGTGTCATCTGCCACTGAAGTGTGGTTCTCACCTCCACATGGCTGGAGCAGAGCCCCCTGTTTTGCTTCTACAGTAGAATAAGAACATTCTGACCTGCAGGCAAGATAGCAACCAGGCAAAACCAACAGCCAGACAAAATGCATTCACTATTTCTCTACAGAACTCATGAATCATGTGGCATGTGTCATCTGGCAGGTCTGCTATCTTTCTCATACTTGAAGAAGTAAATGTTTGGACTAACAATTAAACGACAAAGCTGGATGCACCAGTTTTGACTTCTGACACATCATATGGTAGATTTATTTAAATCTCCCAAATGATGAAAATCTAAATGTGATCTCAGCATAAACTAAACAGAAGAGGATTTTTGTATATACATTGTACCTAGAGTGTTGGACTATGACTCTGGAGAACAGTGTTTAAATCCTTACTCAGCCATGGAAACTCACGGTGTGACCTTGGGCAAGTCACACTCTCTCAACCTCAGAAGAAGTCAAAGCCAAGCCCCCTGAGAATGAATCTTACCAAGAAAATACTGTGAGGAGTTCTTTTTAGGAATGCCATAAGTTGGAAACGACTTGAGGGCGCACAACAACAAACCCAGAGTAAAGTGTGTGAGCCCATGCATGTGTATACACTCATACCCTCACCAGAGCATGGAAATGTCACTTTTCCATGCTCTGGGCCACAAATATACATACATACCTATCTTGCACCCTAGTATCTTTAGGTGTGCTTTAGATCTGTGAAGAGAGAATGGCCATTGGTATAGGATATTAGTTAACCCTAAAAGGAAAAAAAAATATGTGTGAACTAACCCAAGACAGGGAAATCTCTGGCCATAATATCAACAAAAGATTTTTTCTGGTGGTTTATACTGAGCTGCACTGTAACCTATAAACCTGAAATGTGTGTTTAAAACATGCAGAGCTGTTTAATTATAATATATAATTAAATTATAATATAATTTTTCACTAATTTTATTCTTGAAGGAAAAAGCAAATAATTTTAGCAATTTTCTTCCCACTGCAAGAAGGTCTTTGAAAACTTTGGAGCTCCAAAGACTATTCAGAGTTCTTGATTTATTCTGCACAAAATTTAAACACACAGGATTTTGCACAGAAAACAGCATTTTCTGTTCAATCAAAGTTTTTTGCACAGAAAATGCTGTTTTCTGTTCAAAAGATTGTGAACTTATTTTTCATCAAGTTGAAATTGTGAAGATTCTCATCAGTCTAGAATTCTCCTCATCAGGGTTTCCCAGCCTTGAAAAACATATTTTTGACCATTTTTCAAATATTTTTGATTATTCTTTCCAACCTTAAATTAAAATAACATGTATAATTGAATTTGAAATTCCCTCTTAGGAGAAGACCTATACAGTATCACAACTCTTTTTCACTTTGAACTCTTTCTCCAAAGCCATCTTTGCTGTTAACCCTTGCTTAATGCCACCATTGGGAGCCATGTGATCTGTGGCAAATATGGGAGAAGACCTTCTCAATCATGGCACCCCAACTGTGGAATGTCTGCCATTTTGAGTCTCAACTATTTGCCTCATAGCAAGACCAAGCTTTTTGGCCCTTAGTGGCTATCACTTGGCTCTGTCACAGTGAGCTGAGGATTTTTTTTCTTTTGCTGAATTGTTCTAGGTTGTTTTATAATTGTTGTAAGTTTTTGGCATCTCTACCGACCCTGAGATCACTCTGTAATATAAAATTTCGGTGAATTGAATGAATTCTCCAGTCCTCAAAGTCTTTTTTACATATCTGCTATCTTCTGCGAGGAAAGAAGAAGGAATTCTTACCTGTTAGCCATTACCTCAATGTCAATCTGAAACTATTTCTGCACAGCAAAATCAGTGTCCCCCAGACTGAAAAAAATATCTTTAATGTTAACTGTTTGTGCTGTTGTACATGTGCAGCACCCAGATAGCCTATAGTGCCAAAATAAATAGTATTTTCTCTGTATTTCTCTGGTCGTAGGGTATAATGCCTTATCACTTGTGAAATATAATACTGCAAGTGATAAGTCTTAGTATTACAGTCTTGTAACAATTTTTGTACCAGTTTGCTCTTCAGGTTCCTGTCTGGCCACAATGGAGTTCTGATACTTTTGTTAATGTGCA
This sequence comes from Ctenosaura bakeri, assembly GCA_948474755.1. NCBI lineage: Eukaryota > Metazoa > Chordata > Lepidosauria > Squamata > Iguanidae > Ctenosaura > Ctenosaura bakeri. Next base: position 284,157 of record CAOLHI010001039.1, on the reverse strand, counting down.
CAGGCTAACGCTTCCTGACACAGTAACCACAATCTAAGGTCCTGTGTGGGCATTAAAAGTCTCCATTGTTGGCAATTACAGATAACAAAGTCCGCTGTCTTCAAAAGGGCTCTTTCCCTGGACCATAATAAGTGATATGCTCTGTTTGTGGAGACAGACTCATTCTGCTGAGTTGTGGCTGCCGGTTGCAATCAAATAATCTCATGCACTGCAACAGCAGTAAGCTATGCATAACTCCTGTTGCAATCCAGGGATTCCCCTAAGTGCTGCCAGAACCACATCAGTGCTATAACTCTCACAGTGCTGACCACATGTCAGCTGAACTGGTGGGGGCATGTGTGTGGGGGGGGGATGGGGAGTATATGTGGGGGGTGGAGGTATAGCTTACCTGGGGATTCTGAGAGTTGTAGTGAAAAGAGTAATTTATCAACACTTTGCAACTGACTACCTTCTCACTGCCCAAAAGAGAAGAGAGGAAATTGCAGCCTGAAGCCCAACTTTTTCAGCCACTGAAATGCCTCACCAATCCCCTACCCCCACCCCTATTTTTAAACCTTTCTTATATGTGACTTCAAGGCTATTTTCACCAAAAGACAAGAAACCACAATCACACTCCAAACTGACTCCTCTCCCAAAATGCCTTACATCAGATATATTGTGATACAGATAGCCAGATGTGATGTGTGTTGTGAGATCAATGGCAAATTGTCCATTATTTGTGTTCATCTGTCCACCCCTGACCTGACAAATGGACACCATTGTGGTGCTGGGAACACTGATGACTTGTAATGGGGTAAGAACAGCACTGATCGATCCCAAGGAACTGGATATGGTCATGTCCTGCCAGCAGACTTTATTATAAGTGCATGGAACTGCTTAATCTTGCCAGTATTACTGCTTCCATTTTCCTTTACCAATAGCTAATCTAGCAGAGGCTGATTGGAATTTGAGTCCAACATGGAGAGCCACTAATGCCCCAGCCCTGCTTTTGCATCTAGGGGACATGATTTTGGACTTCTGGAGTGAAATTTCTTCACCTGGCCACCCAAGATAGACAGAAGGCCATGATGGTATATCAGGGATCCAACTTTAGGAAGAGATATGTACCTCTGATAGACCAGAATCTGAAAAGAATAGGAGCCCCAAGCTCATTGCATGTGTATCTGATATAGTTTTCCAAAAGTTGCTAATCCACTCATCCTTCCCAACAAGCTAACATTCCTATCAGATGTTTGGGTGGTTATCTTTTAAGACAGACATCAGGCTGGCCATTTACAGTCTTCTTTCATGTGAAAAGAAAGAAAGAAAGAAAAGAAACCTTTCCCACTTCCCTTCTGTTAGGAAGCCCCCAACAAAATATGCTAGGAGGAACAAGTATGCTAGATGTAACCTTTGCTGCATCAACTTGTTTTCCTGAAGGAAATTCCCTAAAAACTAGTACATACAGTCCTAAAGGGAAGTCTGCATTTTACTGATCTAACCCAAGTGAATCTGTATTAGTTTCTTCTTCACTTCTGATAGGGCTCTTGTTGGCTATGTTAGAACCAAATACTGGACTAGGTCTTTGGTCTGATCCAGCATGGCTGTTCTTACAAACTTATGATATAGTTCAGTAGCAGCACATATGCTTTGCATATGAGAGCCCCCACCAGTCCCCCAAAACCCCCTCCTCCGTTTAAAATAGGCACAATTTTCAGACATTTTGCCTCCAAATTGGGGGAGGGAGTCTTCCAAGTGTGTGAAAACACTCCATCCAGCTGTAACTTCCTGTCACCATTTTGAGAAAGACTGCATAAGAAACTGAGCAAAATTAGCTCCTGATACCCATGCTGTTGCTCACCCCTGCCCTAGAGACATGAGGATGGTCAGAAGACATGATTATGGGAAGATCTATAGTTAGATTCTTACTGGGCAAATCTATACTCTGGCTTTTACTGGGAAGCTTCTTATATTCCAGATAGATCAAGTCTGATGGGATGAATCCCCCTGGCAGCACTTACTTCAGAGCCTGGAATGCTCCTCTTGAATCAAGCCACCACTCAAATGCTTGTTTCACAGTCCATTGTGAAACAAAGAGAACAGAGCTCTTTAACCTAGGTGCACTGAAAAATTCAATCTTGAAAAGCCTCCTCTTCACTAATATATGTGCAATACTCTAGCTACCTTTGTAAACAACCCAATCCTATCAATTTTTTAAAAAGAAAGACACAATGCAGGAGACTGCTTTTCTTAACCCCCAGCCAGTGAGCTGTGAAACTGAAGTAATTTCTTATATTTATTGATACTTTCTCTGGTTTTTGAGAATTGTAAGGTCTGGTGGAAATTAAAGGCTTTGCTCTCCACAATACCTGTAGCAGATTGCTGGACACCAAGGAGGGAAACGGGCATAATCTTTAATTGTGTTGACATTTGATAAAACTCAATAGCTAACTCTCCCACTCCATTTGCTAATCTCCGGATGAGCAAATGGTTGCTCGGATTGTCTGGAATCCTGTTTGTTTTCAAACATGTATTAAAATGTTTAAATCTGTATTAAAATATGAAAATGGTTAGGCTGAGAAAGAGACCTGGTGACCCTTGAGCTCCCAATTTTCCATGACTTGCAGTCAAACATGCAGCTGGTACCCTTGAAAAGTGTTGAGTGGGCATTGGGTGACATCACAGTTTTGCCTGGACTCTGTGAAGACTCACTCCCACATGCAAATTATCATCTTATTCTAAATTCAACAGCAAGTTCACCCATGTACGAACTAACATATGTTATTCTGTCTAAGATCAACCAGTGAACTTAATTATTGAGCAAGGATTTGCACCTGGATTTTCCACAACCGTGCTGAATGCTGTTCACTGCACCATATCAGCCAGTCCACTAAAATTATTATTTGTTTAATTTATTTAAATTATAACCTGTTTTTCCTGAAAGAAGCTCAGAATACATTATTCTCCTCTTTCTTTCTATCCTCAGAACAACCCTATAAGCACAGGAAGGGCCAAAGGTCTTCCTGTAAGATTCACAGAATAGGGATTTTGGATCTAGGCTCTCTCAGTCATGGCCCAACAGTAAGTGCCACACCATGTAGTGATGACACCTGTCACACTGCAATCAAAAGGCTACTCCTGACTATAGTTTTGTTGTACTTAAGAGATGCTTGATGCACATAGATGCATCAAGTAATTTCTCATCACACAATCACTTAATACTTGATAGTGTTTTTGTGAAGACATTGCTATTTTCTGTGCAAACTATTGGCAAATTTTGTGCAGAGTAAGTGCCCAGTTACACCATTTTCTGTGCAGTCCCCCCAGCATTTTCTTTCCAGAAATATTGTTTTCTGCACACACACAAAAATGCTATTTTCTATGCAGGAAAACACATGCAAAGAATAATTCCCAAACTGTGAACTATCTTCAAAAACAGCACAGTTTTCTTGATCACGGTGGGAAAGAAATTGCTAAAATTACTAATTGGGATCTCTGGAACCTACATGCAAAACTTATTTTCTACTACATATCTTTGCAGACCACACTTCTTGATTGGGAGTAAAGAGGTAGAAAAGATGAATTGATTCAATTGCACAGAAAAAGTGTTCTATGTGTACCCAGACACTGTTAAAAAAATTAGATAAAGAATTCCCCACTTGTGATTCACTAACCCAGCTTTGTAGCAGCCCATTTGTTTCTGCACTTGAAGCAGATCAGTTCCCTGTAACTGAAATAACTCTTTATTAACCTTTAACAAACAAGGTATTTGAAGACTAAGTAAAGTGTCCATATCGCTGAGGGATGGAAACAAAAAAAGAAATGCAACTGAGTGACAAACTGAATTGGTTATAAGATGAGATGCTATGCCTTTGGCCAGGCTTCCCCAACCTGCCATTTCTCAGACATGATGAACTCCCTCCACTCCTAGGCAACAATAATATGATGGGTTCTGTAGTCTACATGGGGAAAAGGATGCAGGTAAATGTCTTATTGTACGTTCAACAGAAAGTTCATAATATGATGAAGATTGTACTCCATGCAGGAGAGAATTCCGGATTGAAGGAAGGCAATTTTAAAAGGCCAAAAGTGACTATTTGGAGGAGCTTGCCAAAAACCAACAGTTCCATGCTCTGTAAAATCCACAGTCTGCCCCTACACCAAAGCTTTTAACAATTAGTCAGTCAATGACAACTGAATGAATTATTGAATTATGAGTGTTTATGCTAGTGTTTTGTCAGGGGTGCCAGCTGGCATCCTGTTGATTAGATCCAAGTACAATAGGCCCATTCAGTCAATTTTTGAATGGTGGATCAATGGGTAGATAAATCCCAATGAATCAATGGAGTTGCTCTAGTCAGGATAAACAACGGGATTCAGGACACTGCTTGTACATCATGTCTGTGGGCTTTCCAGAAGCACTTGGTTGGCCCCTATGTTGGCTCTGTCAGAAGCAGCATAGAAAATTTGGCTTAACTTTCTAGGACTCATCTCATATCCTTACAATTTGTACCTTTGCAGGGCTGCGAAAATTGTATTATATTGCTAGCTGGTTTGGTATTTTCCCATTCCTCCCTGTGAATCAATGAGGCTGATCCTATAAATGCATGGCTGTTTATTTCTAACCATAACCACTATGCGGATTATAAATGTTAGCATTACACATAGCCAAGGAGAGTTTCTCAGATAAAAAAAAGTTGTCCTACAATATGTATCAGAAGCAGCCATCAGCTTCTTTCACATGATAATCGCATTTCAAAATGACCTTTGTTAGCTTTCAATGTCCACAGTATGACTGTTATGGAAGTAAGTTTTTAAAACTATAAATATAACATTTGCTGTTGCCTAGTAACTGTGCTGAACTTTGGGCAGCCCTGCTCCAATTTGCACCTCTCTAGAAAGTCAAGATGTAAGGCAGAAGGATTTGCATTAGTCGCCTTTGAATCTCTTCAGAATAATAATAATAATGAAAAAGCCCAATTATCCACAGAATAAAACTGGATGTCTCATTCCTGTTTTCTATGAGTCAGGCTCTAGTTCCCACCATCACTTTATCCTTCTCACAAAACAGAACTCAAGAGGCATGTTATAAAATCCAGCAAAGGTTAAAATGAATTTTAGCATACTTTCCTCTTCTGAATTTAATTGCTATTCTTAGATGAACATTAAATTCTTCCCAATTCAGATGATGGAACCATGGCTGAGATTCTATTCAGTGGTTGCAAAGCATAACATTATGTCAGCTAATTCTCTGAATTTCTATACTGCAGTTGTGGACTGAGACATTGAACAACCAGAGGTGCCAAAAGTAACACAATTATGCACTCTCTGATTGTGAAAAAGTCATTCCTCACTCATCACTTAAGGATCATACTTAATGGATCCTGCTAGGTAATGCTCCTAAGGCATATGCCAAGATTGGCATCACAGGGCTTGTACAACCCTGAACAGGCTACCACCCCGACCAAGTATGACCACTTTTATGGTAAAGCCAAAATGTGGGATTATCAAGAAAATGGTCATCCTATGCCAGGTCTTCCTTTCTTCCTCCAATTCACAAAGAAGAAAGATTGGGAACTGTGGAGTTAACAGTTTGTCTGTGGGCCTTCAAAGGATGCAGGGCAGCTCTCTGGGATCTCAACCAACTCCCTAAACATTCTGAAGACTCAATATAATTTTGGACAGAAAGTGTTTTGAAGTTGAAAAATTACATTAAAAGGATTTTCAAAAAAAAACTTTATTGAGCTAATGTATGCTGAGAGTCAGTTGTAATGGTGGGCGCTTCCCATCTTGAAACAGCAACAAACCTAAAATGGCTCAAGGAGTGACCAGGTATGACATGTTGTCACTTCCAGTCATCCGGCTGGCCCCTCCCTAAACTGCAAACCCCAGGATTCCATAGGAAGTTGAAAGTGGAATGATAACGCTATAACAGTCTAGTGCGGAAATAGCCTAGGACTCAGGGTAAGTTGTACTCCACTGAGCAGGAGAGAGGAACACAATGCATGTTGACTGTGTTGATTGCTGCTGTGTTTCTCACATGAAGTAACTCTACTTTGCACTCTCTTCAGGTCGTAGTTACCACTGTCTTCAATCCACTGTCCCATGCTAGGAAAACATCACCCTTTAAAAAGCAAATACAGTGCAATTTCTTCTTGACAAGTAATGTTGCTCCAGGTTCATTTTTTTTTAATTGTACATTTTACAAAACAGAATCCAGGTCATTAGAGCAATATGCGGTATGCAGGGAAATGATACAGACCCACTGCCAATTGTGATAGCGCAATAGAAAGTGTGTAGGGAAATTATATTGCCCCATTATCTTTATACCTCCTGAGGTTAAATTAGAAAAAAAAGGGGAAATAAATTCCACAGACCAGTATCTCTGTAGCAAACTATGAACATTTATTTATGCTTGTTAATTTTTTTTTCCATAGAAACATAGTTTCCTTTCGGTAACACTGTACTTTCTACAGGAAAATGTCTACAGGGGAAAAAGAAAAAAGAAAATGTCAATGTCAACCAGTTCTGTGTGCCTCCTATTGAATTCTTCATCCTTTTGTAAAACTGTATTACGTATAAATGCATTGTGTTTACTTATCTGGGAGCACCAAAGACATATGTTTGTCTTTTTATCTTTTTGAATTACAAAGCTCTGTAACAGAAAAGAAAGCAGCATTTTTACATGATTTACAGAAAAATAGGAATGGAAAGGTATTCACAATTATTCTTCCAGTGGTCAAAAAAACCTATTTCCCAACGAGCAGGAAATGCATCAGGAGGAAGAATAGACTGTGAGATCTTTGTGGATCTATACTGACATCTGACTATTTCTCAAGTACCTGTGTTAGGCCAACAACAACAATAACAGCAGCAGCAACAACAACACACTTCTAATGGCATCCCAGGGCATGACTGGCCAAGAATACATGATACTGGCCTATTTAAAACCATCTCAAATTTCATGAGAAGAAGACTTCACACAAGATCCCCAGACTCTTGCAAGATCTCAAATCTCATGGAAGCCCCAAAGTCCTGGAAAATCTCATGATAAGCCAAGATGAGATGAGCAGGAAGAACCTGTAGAGTTAAGAAGAACAAGCATGCCATCCAATCCTTCCCCCAAGCATTTACTATTTAATTTGAGGTCATTTTTCTGTATACCAAATGCTTGGGAAGTTGGTCTGTTTGTAAGAATGGCTGGTGCCCACTACTTCTATTATCCAGGTTCTTACTCCTGTATGGCTGTTTCTCCAACAAAAGTAACAATTCCAAGCTCTGGTTAAAAACTAATTGGTTACACCTATAGTTCCAAGGGCCAAAAAGTAGTTAATTGCTCTTACAGATACATTTTGAAAAAGCAGCCTCTCCCCTATTGAGTTACAATGTAATTTGGTTATATCTTTCATATTGGGAGAAAAAACTATCTACAAGCAGCTTATTGTGACCAGTTACTTCCATATTCCGGAATCTTACACTCTAGAAGGTAACAATGAGGTTAGCATATAGGAAGAGTGGGGAAATTCTAGGAATCATTCCAGTGCTCTGGGGATCCCAATCATCCATTCTTAGCTTCCCCAAATGACCCTCTCCAGTTCCCTGATACCATCATTTGATGATTTTCCAGTTTTTAAGTCTGAAATGACTCCCATTTGCATTAAGTGTTTTACATATGGGCTTTAAGCTAAAATATGATGGTATATTTTTGGTTCCATCTTCTAGTTTTAGCCCTATGTAGCACTTATGAACTTCTTTGTAATTGAATTTAGTTCCCAGAGGCTAAAGGGTATCATTCTCCAGATTTCTATGGCTACAGCTCCTATTACCTACAGATAACATGGAAGTAAATCAAGACTTAGTCAAAAGCAACCAGTACTCATAGTTATAGCCAAGGAACTCTGAGACAGAGACTGGGAGATGTGATGATGCTAACTTGGAGTTTTGTGAAATAGCACTCTTAACAGTGCCAGACAATGCTGAAGATCACAAATAATGTGTCCATGGACCAAGCAAGCAAATTTGCATAGGACTATATCCTTTCTGTTATTGCTGCTGTCAGGAAGCAACTCACAGATGTACTGAAAATGACATCCCAGTCTACCTTCTATCTACCTGTGCTCCATCTGAAGGGCTGCCCAGTCCAAAACTGTTTTAAATGTAAAGAGCCACAAGAGCCAAAGAGAGCAAGGGCCTTGAAGTTGTTCACCAACTATTGTTATTACTAACTTTATTTGTACCCTGGATTTTTTCCAGAACCAGGACTCAAGGCAAGTGACAAATTAGAACAAGCACAATATAGTTAAAATGTACAAAAGGTCAACATAAAGCTTAGCACCTGAACGGACATAACCCACCTGACCACAGTCTTCAGCCTTTCCCATGGGGAAAGGTAGTATATTACTATTTAAATTATACTTTTTAAAAATAAGTTATCTGTAAAAATAAATTATAGTATGTCACATTTATGCAGATCTGTGTCACCCTTTATCTTCTATTTTCAACGATGCATTTCTTCTCTTTGAGGTGTTGTCTTAGTGGCCATTCTAGGCATGAAGCGTATTGGGCAACATAGGACCAAGGGCTAGTGAAGCATAAGACATTGGGCTAGGATAACAAATGTGATACCCCTATCCACTTCATGCATGCACTAAATTGTTACTGTGCATATTGTAATTGTGAACATATGGAACTAAGCAAGGCCTCCCCTGCAAAGCTAGATTTTGGGAAGAAAGTCAAAGGAAGATTTGTGATGATACTATGTAGCAGTTCTGTAATGTGGTTCCATGAACATGCAGGACAATGAGGAAGGGAGAACATTTAAGAAACAACAGGGCTGCAGGAGGCAGAGATAGAAAGAAATTGTAGTATACCATTATTTTATTTTATTTTATTTATTTATTTATTTATTTATTTATTTATTTATTTATTTATTTATATCCCGCCTCTCCATATAGATCGAGGCGGTGAACAATTTAGCATGTATTTCGAAACATTTTTCTATACATGCCCCCAACAAGCTGGGTACTCATTTTACCGACCTGTGAAAGGATGGAAGGCTGAGTCAACCTTGGGGCCCGGCAGGATCGAACTCACAACCTTGTGGTTTGTGACTTGCAGTACTGGCATTTAACCACTGCGCCACCAGGGCTCCATTACATAAAGTTACTGGATGCAACCAAGTTATCAGATGTACATTCAGTCCTCTGCATGGAGATAGTTAACTATACGATATGGTCTTCACTTGATGACTATACAATCATGTAACCACAGACAGATATCATTTGACTACCCCAAGTCTAATGCAACTTCTTTATCATTTAAATTTTAGATGCATGTGTCATTTGATTAGCAAGCTAATATAAAGTAATGGTTTTGAGTGTTGGGTTAGGAATCCAAGAGGCCCTGGGGTGAATCCCCACTCACCCATGGAAACCCACAGGATGTCTTTGTCACACTCCTTCAGCCTCAGAGGAAGGCCCTGGCAAGCAGAATAAATCTTGCCCAAAACACCCCCTGATAGATTCATATCCTAAGTTGGAAATGATAAAGTTACATAACAACATAACAACAGTCATTTAAAACCTCCCCTTTTTTAAAGATACTTTGGTACTCTACAAACCATGCCTAGCACTCAAAAAGCATGTTTTAGACTCTAAATCGGGCGAGGAGCCATCTGGGGCCAAAAAAATGGGACTCAGGCATGACAAAACATGGTTCAGCCCTCCAAGATCTTTTTGAGAGGTAATATAGCATGCTAGCTCCTAGTAGTTGCCCATCCCAAGCTAAGTTATCCCTTTCAATGGCTACAATTCTCAGATTCAAATGCCAGGCCCCAATCTAAGCAATGCTTTTCAGTGGCTACAGTTCTCAGATTCAGGTGCTAGACATCACTTGTATAGTACTGCAGGTCTAGGGCAATCAACCTGGGTATGTGCACATGAATGTACTTCCACTATAGTCTTTCCAGATCCCAAAGCACAACACAATCATCTGTGGTTTTATTTTACAGTAGAGAGATTTTAAAATAAATAGGGAAAAGATTTTGTGTGTTTGAGTGCTTGTTTTTGGAATCGTGTAAAATTCACCAGTCTGCATTTGCTTATAGTAGACTAAACTCTTAGAACTTTATGAACAAGGAGTGTTTAAATTTCAATAACATATTTTAGTTTTTGAACTTGCAAATGTGCAGCCCTTAATAGCAATAGCAATAGCATGTGTATTTCTATACTGCTTATCAGCTAAGTGCTCTCTAAGCGGTTTACAATGTGTTAGCTAATTGTCCCCAACAAGCTGGGTACTTATTTTACTGACCTGTGAAAGGATCGAAGGCTGAGTCAACCTGGGGCCCAGCAGGATTGAACTCACAATCTTGTGGCTGCAGTACTGGCATTAACCACTGCATCATCAGATTTCAGCTTCTAGGTCAGAGGTGGGAATTGTGCACACATGAAATGTTCTTGGGCTGCAAGTACCAGCAGTCCTAGTTGGTGGTGAAGAATTCTGGGAGTTGCAATCCAAGAATACCTGGAGAACTTCTCAATTTCCATCCTTGTTCCAGGAGGACTTCAGAAACAGTAATGCAATAAATGATGACCCGTCATCTGTCACTTAAGAGTCCCATAGAACTGTCATAAGATATATATATCATAAGATATATATTCAAACTGTCATAAGATATATATTCCAATATTACACATTCCAACTGTATCTTTACTCAGTGCAGTTTTCCATATGGCCTGGAGTAGAGAGAAAAGCTTATTGGAATCCAATACTAAAAGAGGCCTTGCAGAGAAATCGAGGCAGTTAATCTTTGCTGGAACTGCTAATTACTGGCTAACAATGATATCTATATTGTATAACCAGCCAGCCAGTAATTACTCTATCGTATTGCATTTTATATTTAACACTTATGTATTATTCAGGGGTGGCGGTGCATGAATTGTTCAGTTCCATGAGAAATCTAATGAGAGATAAAACATTTTTAAAAACACATCAGCGATCATAATGGATCGTTTATTATCATACAAATAACTTTGGCTAGCATAGCTTGCTTTTACTTGTAATTTGGGATCTAACTTTTGATCTGAAACTAATCGCCTGGCAACATTGAGTATAACAACTTCTGCTTGCAACAAAGCACAGTGTTTTGGTCGGTTAACAATACAACAGCATGCAACAAGTGCACGCTGTCTGTGGTGAGCTACAAATGGCTTCCCATTCTAAACAGTGCATAGGGGAAAGTTAAGAGCAGATAGTGTTCCTATGTGCCAAGAGAGTGGAATTTTATCTATATCCATATCTATGTCTGGAAGAAATGGAGAGTCTCTATCCATTTGCAGTACGTACTGGAGGAGGGCAATTTACCTGTAGACATATTAATTAAAAGTGGGTAAGAATGATGAAAGTTTAGCTGTTTTCTTCCTCTTTCAATATATGATGAGAGATCAAGAGGGGATTCTGAGAATATTTTATGGCCAGATGTAGCTTTTAGGCACTGGAAAACTGGGAGCAGTCCTCCAGCAGCTTAACATTGCAACCTAAGGGCCACATGCTGTATCCAGGAGATTTATATGGATCCTCGGGCCTTTTGAAAACTCCCCCAAAGTCCTGCCCTCTATAAAAACACTGGAGTTATATTTGGCCCCAAATGGTAAACTGCCATTCTTAGATTCAGAATCCAGCATCACCACAATATCATATAAATACAGTCAGCCTTCCACAGAGCCCCCACAAAAGTAGAAAAATCACAAATATCAAAATGTGTGTGTGTCTGTGGGAATGGGGCCAAGATATGGTGGGGGGAACAGGTACCCAGTGTCTAAACCTGGTCAAGGAAAGGAGAGGGAAAGATGGTGGGTTAACATGGTGGCCCAATACTTTCTCTCTTTCGCCCATCTCTTTCTTTGGGTGTGTGTGGAGGGGGCATCAGGAGATAGTTGGTGGTGCTGAGAAATCAGCCTATGAGGCAACCTTAGCTGGCCAGGCAGCACCTAGTGGAGGAGAGAAAGACCAGAGATGAGTTTTTAAAGGGCTGTGCAGCCTGATCAGAGCTGCTGGGAGTGAAAGTTCCCATGGAAAAGAAGCACCTGAGATGGGGGGGTGAGGGGTTGGAGAAACTTGCAAATAATCAGATCCATGAAAATTAAACTCACAAATGTGGAAGGACAACTGTATCTCCCTTTGGAGATGCGTTCTGCCAGCAGCCCACAACCTCCATGTGGAACAGCAACATTATACAACATATGTCAATGACTGGGTGTCTTTGTTAAATAAGCAATGTACAATGCTCAACCACAATGCACAACATTGCAGTATGTGCAACTCCACTTCCACAGCTGTTGGCAGAATATGTCTATTATGCTATGACAACTAACTCATGCATTGTGGGATTTATGCATACAGTTGGCCCTCCACATTTGCAGCTTTCACTTAAACAGATTTGATTATTTGTGAGTTACTCCAACCCCTGACCCCCCCCAACGCAAGTGCTTCTTTTCCATGGGAACCTTCCTTTTTTGCAGCTCCAATCAGGTCACACAGCCCTTTAAAAACCTGACTTTAGTCCTCCTCTTCCTCCACCAGCTGCTGCCTGGACAGCTAAGGACAGCTCACAGTCCAATTTCTCAGCATCACAACCCTCTCCTGATGCTCCCAACACCAAGGAAGGAGGTGGCTGGAGAGCAAATATCGGGCCACCATGCCAACTTGTCTCATCTTCCTTCCCTCTCCTCTCCCTGACCTGGTTTGGACCCTGGGTGGCCATTCTCCCCACCATGCCTCAGTCTGCCTCACACACAGACATACACACATTTTGATATTTGCAACTTTTCCACTTTTGCAAGGGTCCTGAGCCCCTAACCCCAGCAAATGTGAAGGGTCAACTGTACATATATGCCATTTTGTCTATAGTCACATTTCCAACTGTTCCCTACAACACAGAAAAGTGGCCTTATGATAAATTATATGTCTGAACAAAATAATTTTAAAACACATTCCTTGAACAATAACAGGATATAGTCTAGACAGACTTCCTTTGTAGAGGATCCCACAGAGAAAGCTAACTATGCTACAGTTACATAGCAGTTTGATACCATTTTAACTGTTATGACTCCATCCTACAGAATCCTGGGTATTTGGTGACACATTAGAATTCTCTTACAGGGAGATTTAATATTCCTCTAGTACAGTGGAAGGGGTTACAACTCTCTAGCAGAGAGTACCTTAATAAAGTACAAACCCCATGATAGCATTATTACTGTTCAGGTGGTATTAACTGCTTTAAACTCTGTAGTGTATGGTAGCTCTGACCATCCACTTTGGAAATTTTGCATGGCACATTGGTTTAGAAACTGAGGAAGCTTTCAAAAGTATGTTGTGATATGATATAAGGACTGCTTGTTGGTGGGGAAGAATAATAAAATACCCCACAGAACATGTTAAATCCCTTGGACATGCTTGAATTAGCTGTTAAAGATACCAGTCCTTTGCTATAGTGTTCCTGATCAATAATAGGCTTATGGAAAGAAATATGTGGGAAATCCCCTTTAAACCAAGACAGTTTTGGAAGGAGACTAGATGGCCAGTATGGCTGTGGGAAAAGACCATGAAATAGAGGAATAAAAAAAAACTTCTCACCATGAGATTGATAGCCAGAAATGGATGAAAGGAAAGGAGCTTGGATGAAAGAGAATGCTAAAGGAGAAAAATTAAAGAGCAATATAAAGAGCAATATAAAGGACGTGCATACCCTTCAAGTGTCCCAGTTCAGCATGGTCAGTCCTGATTAGTCCTTTGTCATACCACTTTTTTCTGCTGTACACTTTTTCTTAGTACACTTAATAGTAGCAGACTAGTAGATCTAGTCTAGACCAAAGCTGTATAAGACTTTATAGGTCAAAACCAGCACTTTGAATTGTGCTTAGAAAGGACTGGCAACCAGTAAAACTATTTCAGCAAGGGATATATGCTCCCTATATTCAGCCCTGATCAACAGTCTCACGGCAGCATTTTGAAGGTGCTGAAGTTTCCAAATAGTTTCCAAAGGCAGCCCCAAATACAGTGCATTATTGTAATCCAACTGGATGTAATCAAGACATTACTCACCATGGCCAGATCTGGCTTCTTAAGGAATGGGCACAACTGGTGCACTAGTTTTAACTGTGAAAACATAGTCCTGGCCACCACCAAAAACTGGGCATCCGGATTCAGGAAAGAGTCTAAGAGTATGCCCAACCTACAAACCTGAGATTTCAATGAGAATGAAACCCTGCTCAGAAGAGGTTGAACCTCTGTTTTCTGATTTGCATTCTGACTGACCAGGAGTACCTCTGACTTGTCTGGACTAAGCTTTAATTTGTTTGCCTTCATCCCGTCCATTACTGACAACAGACACTGTTTCAGTACCAAGACAGTTTCCTTGGAATCAGATTGAAAGCAGAGGTGCAGTTGGGTATCATCAGCATAGTGGTGACATCAAACCCTAAAATTCTGGATGACCTCTCCCAATCAACAATAATTGAATTTTATACTGATCTGAGCTTTCTCTTTCATAGAAATGTTTTCACTTATGAAAAAGCACATCTATTTTATGTTTATTTTAATAGAAAAATATAGACAGAGGAATGCTGCAGTGAATATATATATGGCCACTCTGTCAATTTTGCTTAGAACAGTAGAAGCAGCAAGTCAAAATGGGTATGATTAATGTCGGCATATTTGATAAACACGTTGCCAGTTTGTTGGGGTCATATATCATCATATGCAAGCTATATGATTCATTCGAAGTACACTGAGGGATTAGAACTGTTTGATGCTGAAATGTAAGCTTCCGTATAATGTTTTCAGCTGAAGGAGTAGATTTTGCTGTCCAGTTTGAGGAGGACTGGTGTCTTGCTTAGATTCAGCATAATGCTGTGAGAAAGGTGCTTGGCAGAGACAGCTGGTTCCAAAACACATAATCCCCAAGCAGAGTTGCTTATTTAGCCGATGCTTCCCTTCTGATATAGCTTGTGCATTCCTACACTGGACACATTAACTGTAGTCTTTGTTTGTTTGTCTGGCCTCAGCATGGGTGACACATAAGCTTTCCTTTACAGTGGTGAACAATGCTCTACTTATAACAGAGTGACAGTGGAAACCACACTTTAAGACCCTTTCCAAATGGTAAAGCATTTTCTTTTTTCAGGAGTAAAACCTTCACAAAATATTGGTCTCAGTCCTATTGCTAATCTGAACTAAAGTTGGCCCATTCAGTTAGTGGGATTTACCTTTGGAAACTGACCACAATTTCAACAACAATAACAACAACCTCCTCCTCATCTTCTTCTACCTTTTTCACAGTTTAACAACAGTTAAAATAAACATAGTTAAAACTTAGCAACATATAAAAGTTAAAAAGCAATTAAACCATCATTAAATTTCAAACCAGTTAAAGCAGCAGCAGCAGCAGCAGCAACAAATAAAGTCGAGCACCTTTATACAAGGCATTTTCCCCCTGGAATATTGAATGTCAAAGGCTTGGTGGAATAAAAAGGTCTTTAGCTACTTGAGGGAAGACAGTAAGGGAAGTGCCAATCTAACCTCTCTGGGAGAAGAGTACTAGAGGCTGGGAGCAGCCACTGAGAAAACTTTTTGCTCCATTCCCACCACATGTACCTGTAAGGGTGGTGAGACAGAAAATAGGACCTCCCCAAAAGATCTCAAGATACAGGCAGGTTCATACAAGAGAGCACAGTCCTTCAGATAACCTGGTCCTGAACTGGTCTTCATTAACACTTTCAATTTTACCCAGAAACAGGCAGGCAGCCAGTGGAGCTGTTGCAACAAGGGAGTTGCATGCTCCCTATAGCCATCCCCAGTTAACAATCTGGCTGCAGCTGTTTGGATCAGCAGAAGTTTTTAAACATCCTTCAAAGGAAGCCCCATACAGAACACATCACAGAAATCCAAATGGGATGTAACTAAGGCACATGTCCCCATGGCTAGGGTGATGTCTCAAGAAACAGGCACAACTACTGTGCAATGCACTCCTGGCCACTGCCAAAACCTGAACTTCCAGGCTCATGGTTGAATTCAACAGCACACTCAAGCTGCAGCCCTTCATCTTCTGGGGGAGTGTCACCCATACAGCACAGGCTGAATCCCTGTTCCCTACTCTGCCTTTTAACTCACCAGGATCACCTCTGTCTTGTTTGCCTCCATGAGTCCATTACTGATAACAGGCACTGATAATAGCTTCTTTGGACTGAGATTGAAAGGAGTAATAGAGTTAAGTGGCATCAGCATACTGGTGGCACCAGACCTCAGCACTCCAGATGGCCTCTCCCACTGTTTTAAGTTAGATGTTAGATACATGAGGGATAGAACCAAGACCTGAGGGATCTCACAGGTCATAGGTGAAGAGGTTGGAGTGTCCCAGCACCACTTCTGAGGTCACCCCTACAGGAATGACTGAAGTCCTGGTAAAAGATTTCCCAAGTGCCATCTAAGAGAGGTCCCAGAAGGATACCATGGCTAATGGTATCAAAAGTCACTGAGAGGTCCGGCGGAATAAAAAATGACATGCTTCCCCTGTCCACTTTCTGGCATCCATAAAGGCTTGTTCAATAATGGTTCTATAACTGCCTCATTTAGGCATGTTGGAACTCTGTCTTGTTTGGGAGGGGCATTAACCACTCCCTTACCCACTTGGCCAGTTTCCCTCTAAATAAGCCTGGAAGAGCAAGAATCTAACACTCATGTGGTGGCTTTCACCCACATCATTAGGTTGCACAAATTGAAATGTATCCATTGTTACTTGACAGGCAGGAGCCAAAATTATATCCACTAGATCTGTATCAGTTACAGCATCCAAGTCAGAACGGATTGGAGCTATTTTATCTGCAAAGTGTCAGGCAAGTTGTTCACAGCAGGCCCTCAAGTGTTCTGGATTATCCTCTCAAGGGTCCTCATGTAAAACACCCCTGGCTACTTGATATAGTTCTGCTGGCTGGCTCTTTGAGGATGTAATGGAGACAGAAAGGAAAATTATCTTACACATACCCTCCAACATTTCACAGATGTAAATTGAGACATATGTGGCCAAGCAACATTGGAGTATTGTCAAGAGGGCAAAAGTTATTAAATAAGGAAGAACACACAAGCTGGAAGAGGTTGCAGCAAGTTTGCTTTTACTGGGATATCCTACCAGCTCCTCTCTTTATCTCTGCTGAGTTAATTGAGTGCAAACTACTTTTGCATTTTGGACTCAATTTGCAGTAACTGAAGTAACCTGAGAAAAAAGGGGGAAAGTGAGGGGAGGAAAAAGAAATTGGGACATTTTAAAAGTGGCTGAATAGTGGGGTGACAGAGAATTAACTGAGACTTTTCCTGCCATTTTGGAACAGTTGGAAAATATGCTTATGCTAATCCTATCTGGGATTTCTTGGCAAGATTGAATAAGGAGGCTTGCCATTGCCTTCTTCTTAGGCTGACAGAGTTGCTATCCTAAAACGTGAGTGAGTCAGGGGGGTGCCCATGATGTCAATGCCTCCATGAAATAGTGGTGAATATTAGCTCAAAGGGGAGGCCTGCAAGACGGGGGTAACCTAACAGGATCTTTTACACCTAATGCAGGAACACCAGCTGGAGATTCAAGAACATTTGTTTTATTGGGGGAATTAACAATCACACATACACAAGATTGAAGCAGTCTCACAATCACACAAGGCTAGCTGAAGGAAAAGGGAGGAAAAGTTTGGATAATGAGAATTTAGGGCAACATGGGTGATATTTACCTGTCCAGAAATAAAGAGACAAAGTGCAGTGGCTCAGACGAAGGGTCTAAGGGTAGTACAAAATGGGAACTGGAGTGGCAAAGTGATGGCCAGTATGCCAAGGTACTACTACCTGTCTGGCTTAGAGCCAGGATTTAAATACTCTTTTTCTGCCCTGAGGGAGAAGGCGTTAATGGCTCTCTGGCAAAGTAGATAATGGAGCTGGCAGAGTAGACAGTGTGGTCTGAAATGTGCTAATGGCATTAGCATTAGGTGACAAAGGACTGATGAGAATCATGATAGCTCCTTAATGGTGAGACAGGTGAGGGAACAAAAGGAGAGTTTTGATGGACAAAGGAAGAGGGTCGAAGACAATCAGTCATTCCATGGAACCAAAGTTGGGCACTACTGTTTCTAAAAGGTCGAGTCATTGAGGGACATCTGCAAGTCCCTTATCACTGGAACTTCCCTGACTATGACCTAGCCATGCCCTGAGATCCCAACCTGACCTAGTTTTGCAGTGCATTTGTGCAGCCAGTTCCTCTTTGCGAGCAGGCTTTCCACCCATATCAGGATATAATTTATATTTCATGCCAATTAATATTTGCTAATTAAACCGTATCATGGAGAGGGGGTATACAGCCTGGTAACAGAGTGTGACTCACTCAAGGTCACCGAAGGGATTCCATGGCTGAGCAGGGATTTGAACCCTGGTCTCCCAAAATCTCGGTCCAGCACTCAAACATCATGCTAATTCATATACTGACTCTCCATTTAAGAATCCATTCAACTGGTCTGCTTTAATTCAGACTAGCAGCCTTTTTCTTTGAACAACAACAACAAAAGGAGGGAATTAATGTTTCATCAGAATTGTGCTGGCAAAATAGGACGCTTGTAGAATTCAGAGTCAAAAATATTGGGGTTTATCTCCAATCTACCTGTGTTCATTCTTCAGATTAATTACTAGTAGGCTTTTTTAAATTCTCTCCTCTTCCGTGAATGAAGTTGAGCTCCACACTCAGACATGGCTCCCAATTTCTCTTTTAAGAGACACAAGTGGAAAAATGAACCCTTCAGAATCTAGAGTAAAATCTTTCATACTTCACTGCATAAGCTTTTCAGCATGCCTAGCCACTTTCCTGCTTTAGTTTTTCACTTTGACAGAGAAAAGCAAGGTGTTGCATGCTGAGATAGTCAAACTTGACTAGTTTCCTCTTTGACCAGTGTTGAAGAACATCACTGTAATTAGTTTTTAAAGGAAAACCCTCAGTGCTGTACTCACAGTATGCTTTATCTAACAGAAATAGCATGAGACCATGGTTATGTTAGAGAGCGGGGACAATAGTCTGCAGGGGGGAATCATCTCTTTAGCAAGGCGGCTGTCATTTATTTTTTTAAAAATGCCACATTTAGAGAGCCAACATGATGCAGTACTTTGAGCATTGGACAAGAACTCTGGAGACCAGAGTTTGAATCCCTGCATAGACATGGAAATCTGCTAGTTGACTTTGGGCAAGTCACATTCTTTCAGCCTTAGAGCAAGGCAACGGCAACCTTGCCAAGAAAACCCCATGATAGGTTCACCTTGGAGTTGCCATTAGTTGGAAATGACTTGAAGGAACACAACAACAAAGCCAAAGTAAACTGTGTGAGTGTATGCATGTGCATATATACACATGCCCACATCAGAACTTGGAAATGCTACTTTTTAAAGCTCTGGTGCATTCATATACATAAATGCCCATCTTGCACCTAATAGTCCCTAGATATCCTTTAGGTCTGTGAAGAGAGAATGGCTAGTGGCATACAATACTAGTTAATTCTAAAAGGAAGACCAATCTGTGCATAAACTAACCCAAGATAAGGAAATCCCTAGTCGAAACATTAACCAAAGAAAGACTTTTTCTAGTGGCTTGTACTTTCTTAGCGGCACTGTAATATTTTACATTTTCATCAGGAGTTGGTAATTGCTGGAGGCTAGAGGCTTCATTAGCCCCTCAGGAGACTTAAGAAAACCAAATGTCTTTGCTGTACATCATAAAAAATATGAAATGTTTGCCCTCAAATGCCCCAAACACCTTGTAGGAGGCATAAGAGCATTTGATTTTTTTTGCTGTATTTATGTGGGATCTTGGTCATTTGGGCACAGAAGAGGCCTTTTTTTTTTTACAAGAGGAAGTGACCCAGAAATAACTCCTGTTCACTTCCTGTTTTCTTGGACTTAAAATCAGCTAAGGAGGCTCTGCACATATGCCAGTCAGATAGCAATGATAGGCTGCTGGGCATGAAATATTAATCCAATACAACAGAACACTAAAATCTTGACCTTTAAGGAAGTGTTTTGAGGGTCTCTTGGACATGGCAAAGAGAGAAGGGGCAAGAAATTCTGTTTTCTCCACCATCTTCCAATGTAAAATGCTGGATCCAAAGTACAGATTCAATTTCTGTTCTAATTAGCATCGTAATAAGTATTTATTACAAAATTTTAAAATGAGCAAAAGATAAGTCCAGTAAAATTGAACTGCTTTTGTGTTACATTTTTTCTGTTTTGCAACAAAGAAACTGCATTATGGGGCTACCTTGACCTTTTTTTTAATGGGAAGGCAGAAAATAAATGTTTAAATGGATAAATGTCAGATCAAACCCAAATGCATGTTTATACACCAGTCTTATCAATCAAATTGCTAGTTTAATTGAAAGGCCTTTGTTTACCCTCAAAAACAAACAGAACAATAGTAAAAAAATCAAAAGCACCATTTTCATTGTTCACAGCTATCTAATAATCTATTTCAGTGTATATCTAAATGAACAGATATGTAATTAAAATTCAATACCAAGGGGAATTGCCATCTGTTTTACATCTATTATTTCAGCTTTTATCAACTGATTCATCGTTCTTTCTCCTCCCACTATCTCTCCCATTTCTCAGAAAGACTGAGAGAGAAAGAGAGAGAGATGGATCATAGTTAAAAGAAAATAAGACACATTGTTCCTGTAGTACATCTTAACTGCATTAGAGGAAAGATACGATTTACTGTCTAAACTTTTCCTAAATAACTAGCTCCTTTCAACCGTATTATCAATATCTTTACTATGGAACAAAAATTAAATGCACAAAAACAGCTGATCCTTCTTTCCCTCATGGTGAGAGTGGGTGTTTGGCTAATCAAGTGGCTCAAGATTTCTATAATGCATATACCTGCCCATTTAGTTTGCTTCTTAAAATTTGCTAGAAATTTATCCAGCAGGGCACATCTTCAAATTTGGCAGGAAAGAACAGATTTGTTGCACCGCAGTGATCTGCATAGGTAGTAATTTCTAACCAAGAAAAAAGTAAAAGCCAAGTAAAGACTACCAGCTATTTGTCATGGTCTACTACAGAGGTGGGCAACCTTGGCTAGACAAGGGACCAGTTTTCTACCCCAGGGCCCTCCATGGATTCACACATGCCCTACCAAAAACCAACAATTCCAGAACCTGAAGTTATTAGTAGCCCATTTCCAAGGTTTTTTTGATGTTACTTGGTGAAGGAAGCAGAGGTATAACTATGAAGAGGACCAAAATGCGAACATTTCTCCTCAAAGAATAATTCTTCCCCTCCATTAAATTTTCCTTCAGTCCCCAAATTCCTAGTCTTCCAAAAAGCAAGACACTGAAATAGCTAATATGTAGAACTCTTTTATTTGCTGTGTTTCCATCCTTGTGCTAACTTTGTTTGCTTCTTTTCTTTGGATGCCAAAAATGTTTCTAAAGGCTCACCTGAAGTTTGGGTACTGAAGAAAAGGTTTATTGAGAGGGTTCAAAATTCTCATTCTCATCTCAGCCCACTGTAGCTTCACCTTTGATAGGGAGGGAGGTTATGACTATTGAAAAGGTGAATCACCATTCCTGGAGGCTTCTAGAAGAGCCTATTCACTGTTTTTGCCCCCCTCCAAGGGATGTTCACAGGGAATCAAGAGACTGGGGCCACAGATGCAGACTTGAAGGCCTTGTTATCCAGCCCGAGGGCCACAATTTGGCAATCCATTCTACCATGTGCTTGACAAGCTCCAGTGTTCTCTTCACATAAGGCGATGCAGTCAGCTAAATTCACATGGAATTAAGTTTTCTGTAAACGAATCTCCAACTTTATCAATAATACAACCTGAACTGCCAAGAATTAGAATCAGTAAACTCAGAGAGGTGAATATTTAACTGTAGAAGGATAATAAATGGGGTGGACAAAGTGAAAGGACTGTGTAAAACTAGACCTTCCAGGATGCAATTCAGAATGGCAGAGGACATCCTGAATTGACTTTCCTTATTCTGAGGTAAAGTGATGTGAGCTGGAATAGAAATTCTACCTTAGAATGGCCAATTAATGCAAAATAACAAATATTGAACTCTGTCAGCTGAAGACAGTGCTCCAGAGGAAATATTAAAACAGTTCTAAATTCAAAATACTACAGGGCAAAGTAGCAAATACGGTACCAAAATGCTCAGCTGGAGCAGAAAACACATAAACATACTATGCTGCAGTTCCAGGCAGGCAGTTTCAAAACCATGTCACCATCACAAGTGATGGAATCTGTTCGGCTTTGTGTTTCTGGCTGTGCAAAGTTGTTGTGGAGCATTATTAGACTTTGAGAAAAACTTGAAACATATATGAGTGGAAATTATACTTTTTTTCTTGCATTTTTTTTCCACCAGAGAGTTTAGCTGACGTCATATTTCCTTTAATTCTGTGTCTGTACTGTGCTGTAATGTGCATTTGTATTTGAGATAAAGGGTAGGAAGTGTCAGTGGACTCCAGATTTTTTATTTATTTATTTATTTGTATCCCACCTCTCCATATGGATCGAGGCGGCGAACAACTTACAAATAGCATGTATTTCGAAACATTTCTATACATGCCCCCAACAAGCTGGGTACTCAGATGCTTGCTAAGGAGCACTACTACTCTCTTCCTCATCTGGGATAGGAATTGCCTTTTTGTATCTGATTCCAAATGGGGAGGGGAACCTCACGGGGAGAATCTAACACTGTCACCTTTGATTAATAGGCTGTTTTTTTCCTATCATCACATGATAGGAAAAGATCATCCCAACATTCTCTGTCTGCACCAACTTATCTTTATTTTCAGCAGCATTAACCTGGATCTCCTTCCTTGCAGATATAGGAATATTCAGACACACTTCTTCATGAAGTAAAGTCTATTATCTCCTTTGTCTTTGTACAGAGCCAGTTGGAAGTCTGACAGCATCCAGAGTAGTAGAGAGCATTTCTTGATTGCAAATAAGCCAAGGCTGCTGCTCTTCAGAGAGCCATTGTTTTCTCAGCATTAGGCCAGACTGATACACTTATGGGTGTAATATTTTTACTTCCACAGGTAGCTTTGCTGGCACCATTGAGGGTCACATTTGGAAACACACATACCAATTTGCAGCTTCCTGTCATACTAGCACACACAAGAAACAAGGTTATGAGTACCTGATATGTCTGGGTTTGTATTCCCTCCAGCAGTCTCAATTTGCTCTCTGGAACTCCTTTCCCAGGGAGGTCGGAATGGTTCCCTCCTTGTTGTCCTTCCAATGGCAGACTAAAACCTTTACATTCAGGCAAGCATTTAATATAGAAAGTTTTAAAAGAATGAGCTAGAGAGTACTATACTGTTTTAATTTTAATTGCTATCTTTTAATCTCTTTTTAGCTGTTCTAATTCTTCAATAGTTTAATATTGTCTTAATATGTACTATTTATATCTTCTTAAATCGTATTGCTTTAATGTGTAAACTTCTGTGAGGCCCAATTTTGGGCAAAAAGCAGCAGGAGGAGGAGGAGGCGGTAGCAGTGGCAGCAATTTGCAGCTTCTTTGGGCTTGTCCGTTCTTCCTCATTAATCATGTTTGCCACTTTGGCCATGCTGTGATGTTACCATAAGCATGGTTTTCGTCTGTGAAATGTTGGAAAGTATGTAAGTAGTGAATTGAGAGGCAATTCACAAATGCTTTATTTAAATGCTGGGAGTGAGTGTAGATGATATTTATCATTCTCAGTCATCTCCTTAAAAGTCATAAGAATGATCTGTTTCCCTGTGTGAGGGCCATCATTCAAAGGTGACCTTGTCTTATCTCTTTCCCACCCGCACCTGACCCCCACCCCACTCCCAGGCTTCTGAAAAAGGAAGAAAATTTTATCTTCATTCCTCGGTCCCGTGAAGAGCTTCCAGACAACTTTCCAAAGGAAATCCCTGGGATTTGTTATTTCCTGGAGGTCAGAACTGGTCAGAAGCAGCCAAAGTCTTCTGTCACATCTGCCAGAGTGAGAAAGATTTCCTACAACATTGGCACCATGTTCCTCCGGGAAACCAGCCTATGAGGCCCACTGCAGATCAAAGACTCATCAAAAAAGCACAAGCCCAGAACTGGGTCATGACAGGAGAGAGGAGATTCTTTCTGTTTCACTGCATTGTTCCAAGCAAGCAGTAAAAGCTCCGTGAAATGTCAGGCAATAATTCTTTTTAAAGGTGGGTGACTGCTGTCAGTAAACAAACTGGAAAGGGGCAAGGGAGGGAGCAGAGATGTTTAACACACAGTCAGATTAAACGAAAAGACTACTGCCTTGCTAGAGCTTCTCTTTGTCCTAAGGGTCACATGGGGTGGGCTGGGCTGGGCTGGGGTGGGGGGATAAAAATGGAATTCAAATTGATTTGCTGTTGAGAAGGAAGGGAGATGTGTTCCATTAAGCTGGGGTGACTACTTGTGGCTAGATAGATAGTTGCTAGGCTATGATAACCATCATCCCTTCGCCACTATGGCCAGGGGTGATGGGTTTGTAGTCCAGCATGGGGAATTTTTTCACATCAATGCATTGACCATTCAGAGGCTTCCATCAGTCCAAATAGAAGAGTCAGTCTCCTTCTCCCCGGGAGCTACCTTGTCCCTGAAGACCTGTTTCAGCAGTCTGGGAAAGCTGCAAAGCAACTTTTAGGAGACATAGAGGGCTATGGGAAATAGAGGGGCACATCACACTTACATTTTGTCTCTGTCAGTACATTGGCTTTCGACCTTGGTGTCCTTTACAAAATCCACTGAAATAAACAAACTGTGTGCTTGCTGGATAGCCTTATCCTGTTTGGGAATTAGAGAATAGTTGCTTCTGAAGGGCATTGCTTCCCAGCTACTGCTTTAAACATCCTCCATTCACGTCAGCCAAATCAGAGAAGGCTCCCTTCACGTGCACTTGTAAAACGTTTGTAAAAGTTACAGCTGCAGGACTTGGTGAATACTTCTCTAGAATTTGCACCAGCTAAGCAGATAGGTTCAGATTAGACTGCAGTCATGCATATAAAAGTGTTACTCACTAATGGTTAGAATGCTTTTGAGTAGCTTTTTAAAATTGGAAAGAAACACTTCATACAAATACTGTAGAGATCATTTCTAACCTTCCTGGCAGAAGGAAATATAATTCCATATATAATATTGTAGGGATTTTACCTATTTTTTTATACATTTCATTTCTGGACCATATTCCATATGCTGTAAGAAATGTGAGGCTAGCTTGCTATTGTACATTTATGGTCATCAATTCAATTTTCAAAGATTATTATTATTGTTGTTGGTATTATGATTAGTATTATTATTGTTCAAACAATGAAAGCTATTTTATTGGGGTTCTGCAAGAACACCACTTGAGTATTTATTTTTCTTCTCAGAGATATTTATGTCTTGCATTTCTAAACTAATATTCAGTAACTAAAGAGCAAAGCAAGCAAAGTTCACCATGTTCCATTTTCAGTATGTCATTGGAAGTGGAAACTGCTGAGCCCCTGGAATTCAGGACTGACCCAAAAGTTTTCTGTTACCTATGGCAGAATTCAAGCCATCTTGTCTGTTAGCATGCTGTATCAGGAGCACATCTTTTTTGTGATTTACTGGGTCTTCATCCATAAAGAGACATTACCTGAAAGTTAGTGGCTTAATGTCACAAACCCATAGTCCTCTCAGTGCATCCCAGGCCATCATGTAGCATCACATGCATAAGACCACCCTCTGTTTGTACTTATTGTTATTGATTTTCTTCTGTTGTTTACCAAAATGAATTAGAAACTCCAGTGGCTAACCTTGTTGGTTTTAGAAAAGGCTCAGAAAGGAGAGGAGAAAAGTGACACTCTTATCATGTTAATAGTCATTATTGTTTCACTCTTCCCAAGATTGGATACCATATTTTAGAAGTAGCCCATAAAATAAATGTTTCTGGACATCTCAGTGTCAAATGCCAGAGGAGTAGGTAGATTTCAGCTCTTGGTAGTTTTGTTTCATGTCTGCAAAGCATAGGTTCCGTGTCTACATTAAGGGTGCAATCCAATGCATGTCTCTTCAGAAGAAAATCTTGTTATGTTCACTGGTGTTTGCTTCCCTGGTTAGTGTATGTACATCGTCAACCTAAGTGATCCTGAGGCCATACCTTCCTAGCTGCTGACTCATAAGAGATGGAATAGTACCATCACTGTTGATATGGCTACTCCAGAGTAAACATTTTGAGGATGGATGTCTAATAATTGCTTTGAACAGCAGGAAAATATTAATTGAACATTATAATTTCATGTCATATTTTCATACAGAAATAATTCAATGAGAGCTTTTTATTTTAACACTGTAGTTTTCATCTGGGTATGCTATAAGCTGAGTGCTTTGAATCATTTTACAGAATGCACCTATTTCGTTATTGTAATATGTTAAAATTTTCTGATATGCTGACCCAAGCCACAGTGTACAGAGAAAAACAAAAAGCCATAGATGTTAAGCTATATGGCTATTCAGAACCCAAGACTGGCAGGATCAGAATTTTGCATCTTGAAAAATTTCAAAGGGATTATCTGTTAATCTGTTGCAGAATAAAACAACGTGGTATAGGTTTTCATGGAGCAAAGCCCAGTTCATCAAATGCAGTGCTTTCAAAAGTTGCTTTTTTAACTAAAGCACCCATAATCCCCTAGCGAGACAAGACAGTAACTTTTCCAAACTCTGATCAAATGTATTATATCCAGTTAATACTGAAAGAGAGAGAGAGGGGGAATATTTCAGCTAGCTTATTTGTTTTTATTGGTAACATTTATTTGTTTCTCTTTTTCTTTATTTTTTTCCTCTTTTTTATATTTGTAAGCCACCACAGGGGCATTTGCTAGTTGCATGGCAGCTAAACAAATCAAATGGTTAAATAAATAAATACCGACATTAGTACAGAGGAATTTTTTAAAAATCTTAAACATAGAGAGATAAGTGCAGGAGAAGGAAACTATGTGCACCTTCTTGAGTTCCCTGGAGGAAAAGGTGAAGTACAAAGTTGTCTCTCTCCCATTTGTGCCCATTTCTATGATTTTCAATCTTGTTTTGATGTGGTGTTCAGAAGTCATGCAAGGGGTTGTATTAGATTCATGGAATTTCTATACTGAAGGGAAATATTCAGAAGATGGACGTGGCTTTTTTATGGACCAGAGTCCCATTTGGCCTTTGAGCTGATTCTCTGTCATCCTTTCATTCCATCCCCATTTTTAAAAACCCTAATTATTTCTGCATCTCCACGGCAGCTGAGATCTCACCATTGCTTCAACATAATGCAAATATCCACTGATGGAATTATTATGCAAACCCTGTACTGAACACCAAGATAGCATAACATATGTCAAACAATTATCCATGTGCATGGCTACCAACCCATTGAGCCGTTCCACTGCACTTTCTGTAAAAGCAATGAATAGAAGCAATGTGCTTTCACATGCTATTCTTTGTGCTTTGATTCACTACTGCATGCACAATACTCCCACACTTATGCCCCCATCAACTGGATACAATCACTGAGCGTTCTCCAAAAAATCCTTGCTTGTGCACAGTGTGATTTATGCCTACGTACATTCTAACCACACATACAGAGAAGAAGAGAAAGAGAGAGCAGAGTGCTTCATTCGCCAAAGAAAGTGCTCTCTAGCCCACAGAAGCCAATGCCACAATAAATCCTGTGAGTCTCTAACATGTTGCAAAACTCTTTTTGGCTTCCTTGTGTGGTGTAATTCAGACCAATTCCAAGGGAACCTTGATGATTTATGCCCAGGGTGAGACCTGACGCCTGAAGGTGACACTTAGAAGCATACTGTGCTTCTCTGTATTGTGCCCCCAGAGCTTTCTTGACAGCTAAGAGATAGCTGGCAAATCAGTTCTGCAATGGTGCCCATCAATGAATACTAATCTGGAGCTAAACATTTCCCATTGTCTTGCAGCTAAGCACTCAAGTTCATCTTTGTACAGCCATTCTAACATTAAAAAGCCAAACAGGAGTTTATAAGCTGAAATCAAAGGTGGGAGGCAAGGTGCCCTCATCTGTTAATATAATAAAATAAAATAAAATAAAATAAAATAAAATAAAATGAATTAAAATAGTGTGGTGATTCTGAGAATAAGTCACACAAAACGGTCTTCTCAAATGGTAAGATGCAGATAGATGTCAGAAGCACTATCTTCTCCTAGCCTCTCTTCCCATTTGTGTTGGTCCAAGTCACACATGGCTTTGATTTTTCCAGTAACCAGAGTGGCAAGCTATTCTCACTCTTTTTCAAGGGTATGGGGCAGCTCCCTATAATTCTTAGCACTGTGGGAGAACAGTGAGCCTAAAAAATATGTTGCAGCCTTGAGGCCTCTTAAAACATATTTAAAGAGACACAGACTGAAGGACACTATGGTCCTTTTCGCATGGTATTTGTCATGCGAAAGGGCCTCCGGAGCATCACACAATTGTGAGGAGTGTTCCACATGATGTCCTCACAATCATGTGACCCTGCCAGGGCCAGCAGGCATCGATCGCACAATATATCATTTTTGGCTTTTGGCCAAAAATAATGCACAATTGTTCGTCAGCCCGGGGCCCCACAAGCACTTACCATCCTTGCAGAGCCTCCGAAGCCGTGGTTCTCGCGCTTCCTCCCCCAGCGCAGCCTTGGAAAATACCCAGCTGCACTGCAGAAGGAAGAGGCAGAGCCTTCATGTTGCCTGCCAGCTGGCAGGCAGCTGCTGCAGAGACGGAGCAGAAGGCACGCGAGTGCCTCGTGGAAGAGGCTGCTTGCGTGATCCCCACGCGACTGTGCCAGACACAGGTAAACTGCAGAAAAGCCTATGTTGCCAATGTGAACACTGGAATCAGTATCCTCATGTGTTATACAGTGCCATTTTTTCAGAACAGCCTGGTTCCTGCAATGGTTCTAGTGATATTATTTAAGATTTAGTCATAAATCATCACCTACCATTTAAGAGAGTAAAAGCAGCTTTATAGCCTTGGACATTCACAAGTGTCATCTTTGCTTTCAAATTTTGAGATATCAAGCAAAACATGAAATATTTAAGTCTTTACCTTTCCCATACATTATAGCTTCCCAATTAATTATTAAGTCAAGATTGCCTTTTAAAAAGGTTACTTCACCTGTAATCTAACATAGCCTGCGTATTGTTGACTTTTCCACCCACATGTAAATGAACAACATACAGCTATTGGTTCTATCAGTATTTGAATCTGTAAATCAGATCATGGAAATAGCTTTGCAATGGAACATCTTCTTTTAGATATAAACTTTTAGAATTCATTTTTAATATTTTGCTTCTAACCTTCCAATATACACACAGATATAGACCCAATTATAAAAATTATTGTGATTTTGGAAAGTCTAAGGACAGTAGGAGGAAAACTCATCCACCAATACTGCTCTGCAGTCTCCATTCCTGGCAATCTGATCTGCATGGGACACCAGCTCAATCCCAATTACAATTAAGGGATGTTGCATGGCAACCTTGGTTGGTGAATTGTTCCCATTGTTTCCAGACAGGTAAAGTGAAAAGTAATACTAATTAATTTGAACAATATTGTCCATAAGGTAAGAGCTGTGGTCCTGAGTAAAAATGCAAAACCACCATTTAGGTGTCTTTTCAAGCCCCTAATTTATGGTAAGAAATGAATTCATAATCACAGAGATCACTAGGAAACCTAAACAATTGGTGTCAGCATCTCCATGGAGATAATGACTGTGTTTGCAAATAAATCAGCTTGCTCTCAAAAGATAGAATAGCTTCCCACAAAGAGTATATAGACAGTCGGGGTTTTTCACAAAGCATGTTCAGAGGTGATATATCCCAAACATCTGTTTTCAATGCAAAGAATTGTGTTGTGTGCTTCTATATTATGACACATAAGGTTCCACTGGGGTATATTTCTCCAGCTCATTCTGTGAGGAAAGCTTGTGTGCATTGTTAGGATTTTGGGGGGGGGGGAGTTAGACTGCCATAATTCCCTGTTTATTTCATTCTCACCTGGATAAAAAGATAAACCTTTCCCATCAAGTCAAGGATGAATGTGGCTGTTTTACTATAGCTGTTTCTGGAAATGCATGTGGATCAACTGCCTATCCTTAAGGGGGACATTTGAAGCTCAGTATAGGCATCTGGTGTATGAATTATTCAACTACTGTTGTTTGTGGGACATGAGCAGACAATGTTTGTAAAATACCAGAGAATGGAAGGCAACATTTTAGAAATGTAAATAAATGGAATTAAATGTTTTAAAAGTATAAATGAATGCAGGTCAACTATCTGAAAGAAAGATGCAACAAGAAGTTATCTCAATTTTGGGGGACAGATCATATTGTTAGTACCTTCTGGTGGCAAACCATCCAGATGTTGAAATATAGGTCCATTGATGTGGCCTCTTATGTTCACCTGCTTGTTTGATCTCTTCCAACTTCTTTATTCTGTGAGCTCATCTGGATGTTGGCTGGCTACTTAAAGTAAAATCAAAATTAAAGTAAGACTTTGGTAAAATCAAAGTTTTGATGTTCTTGGCAACTTCTTTGCTATTTCATCTTTCAGTCCTAAATTACAATAATACCTGAAGACTTTTCTGCTATCTGTAAAATTGCAAGGAAATCATTTCTGTACTGTGTGGAATGAAATCTGCTATCTCACTTATGGTTTCAGGTAGTAGAATTTAACTTCCTCAAAAGTCAGTAAGTCTTTGGATAAAACTATTGAATTATAGCTTACCAAAAAGTTTAGTGCAGTTGCCTACAGCCAGAATGAGATTGTTTTTGTTGTTCTTTTCTCCCAGAAAAGAAGCCTGCCAATTCCTGGATGTTTGTGTGTGTGTGTGTGTGTGTGTGTGTGTGTTTTGTGTTCATATCATCACTGCTTTGTGAATGATGATTGTGCTTATTTTACATATATTTAAGCTTTAATATAACTATCACATTTTGTACTTTTGCATTTCACGTTCCTCTGATTTTGGTGCTTGTTGTTAGTCTTTAAGATGCCATAAGACTCATTGCTGTTTTTGCTGGAACAGATCAGTGAGGCTGGCCCTTTAGACATAGTTACAATCGGAAGGCTCCACATTTATTATATATACTACCGTGTCTTTTCAGCCAACCCATACATTTGCTAGACACAATGAACAAAAGGATGGTTGTGACTAGGGGTGTGTTCCTACAGATACAGACTTGGAAGAGAGCCCCAGTGAGTTCACTGGATTTGATTTTTGTGTAAATACACATAGCATTGAACAGTGGGTCTGTAGATGTTTATGGTGTTTAAAGTTAGTTCCATTTCTATTGCTTTTAAGATGATCTAATCTAGCTTTAACTTTTGTACTTTCTAACTTGTTTGTAGTCTTGTTTGCAGTTTCCATCTTTTTAACCATCTTTAGTTTTTTCTTTGCGCTACAACTGTACATTACACCAGGGGGAAGCATTTGATATAGATTTCATTTCCATTCTATAAAAAAAATCTTAATTTATCTAAACTATCCTTATGTTGGTCTTAAATGTGGGTCTGAAAGACTGCCGCTGGCATCAGAACAATGTGCAAATAATACCCTATAAAACCTCAGCTCAAATGTGTCGAAATATTCCAGTTATACATTCCTTAGATACTGCTGTTTAGATTATGATAAATTTGGGTGGGGGTATTTGTGAAACAGTCTGTTTTTCTTAGAAAGAGGCACAATATTTGTCACAGTGGGTAGCAAACCAAAGATTTAAATAGCCTAAGGACAATTCACAAATCTGTCGCTCCCATGTAACAGGAAACTGTATTAAAATGCAGGTAGTTTTGCAGGATTTCTTTCCTTGAAGATTTCCAAGTAATCATCAAACAGGCATTATTCTTAAAAATTTTGCCAATGAAGTCTTTTGTCTTCAGGCATGGATTCTTTGAGTACCTTCCAGCCCTAATATTTTTGACCACTTTGTAAATTGTAATTGATATTCTCTTTTATTTCACAAAGGCCGGTAGGGTTCAAGGGCTGTTCTAGTTCATCTCTGTGCCTGTAATTAAACTATTTCAAGAGTAGCTGATGGGCAGCATTTCTTCCAGATGGTGCCAAGACTGAAATCTAACATTTGTTGCAAGTAAAACCTATGATACGCTGCCAAAATCAAAGGGAAAGAAATTAACAAGGTGTTCACACTAGCCATCTGTCCATCTTAGACTACTGGCATTTTTATGCCACATTTGTGTATACCATAGCCTTTCAAATATTTAAAAACCATTTGGTCATCCTTTCTGAGAATTCATCATAATATTTTAAGCAGTCAGCAGTGCAGCAAATCTGCCTAACCTGACTAGCAATTTCCATTGTGTTGAGCCAACACATTCTAGACAAAGCAAATACAACTGAGGAATAGTAAACACAAGTTAGAAATGAGTAAGTAGACCACTTTTAAAAGATATTTTGATAAAGTAAACTATTCCCAGCTTTTGTCATTTTATGCACACTGTCTATTCCAGTGATTCTTAACCTTTTTTTTACCGGAGACCTCCTTTAAATATAATTTGTTCAAAGGACCCCCATACTATACAACTGTACTATCCATTCTATTCCCAATATCTCTATTTTCCTCTGCAGTCCCTCTCAAAACAGTAACAGGAAGTGATGTGATGTGGTGTCACTTCCTGTCACTCTTGTGAGACAGACCGCAAGGAAAAGCAGTGATATTTCAGCTTGGTGTGAGGAGGGGTGGTCCACAAGAGTTTCTGTGGGAGGGCAGTTGCACAGAAAATGTACTTACTATGTAATGCTTTCTGCACAGCAAGCCAATTTTCAGCATGGAAAAATAGCTTCTTTGCACAAGAATCTTTGCACACAATCTTTCCTCTTGGAACATTTCAGGACATTTGAATACCAGTAGAAAATTGCGCTGAATTATGTTATTCTTCTGAATGGGGTTTCCCAGCTATCGGAAAACCTGTTTTCTTTTTTTTTCCAACCTGGGAACAAATCATTGCAAATATTATTTCTATATCTCCTTCAAGCTCAGGAGAGAGGCAAAATGAGAGAATATTTTGTTGGGATTAGTTCCTGTAAACCATGCTCTTGTGCATATTCTATGATAGCCAGAAGGAAGTATATAGCAGAGAAGTAATGACTGGATGGCATGAATAAAGAAGAGCTGTTGGCTAAGTGTGTGCTTGGGTAGTAGGTGATCTTTATTTACTTACCGTTACCTTTGTTTGTTTTCCTCTTTCCTGAGCTGTCATGCTATGGATAAGAGGCAGTTGTGGTCTAGTGATTTGAGCATTGGACTGTGACCCTGGAGACCAAGGTTTGATTATCTGCTCAGCCATAGAAACCCCCTAGGTGTCCTTGAGTGCATCATACAATCTCAGCTCCTAGAAAACCCAATGATAAGGTCACCATAGGAACACAACAACAATATGCTTTGGATATAATGTCAAAGAAAGAGATCAATGTGTACTCCTTTTCAGCCACATACTGAGGCAATGCTTTATAACTTTCAGCATATGTCAGAAAGGTATGCAATGTAGCCAGACATGAGAAATAGTTCTACAGTCAGCCTTCCACATTTGCGGGTTTCACTTTTGCTGGTTTGATTATTCACGGATTATTTGCTGTCACCTCTGCTGCCTCCCTATGCCATTTTTAACAGGGACTGTAAGCGTCCTGAGGCTGAGAAACTGCGAATCAGGCTTGTAAGTACCTATTGAAAATGGTGTGGGGCAGCAGTGGAGGTGGCAGTAAGCCCCACCAGCCAGCCACTTCTGCCTTGAGAAGGGACCCGGAGGCCTCAAAGAATCCATAGTGGGTTGAATATGGTGATCATACTTTTTTGTGTGTTAAATATGGTTTGGGAAGGCCTAGAGTTATTCATGGTTTTTCCACTTTCATGGAGGTCCTATCCCCCTAACCCAAGTGAATGTGGAAGGATGACTGTAGCTGGTGATGGCCTACCCCTGGTTTAGATGCCTTTAAAAGAGAACTGTTAGCCAGAGCCAGGGAGGAGAGGTCTATCAAGGTCTATTAGCCACCATGGCTAAAAGTAGCTTCCATATTTAGAAACAGTCTTCCAGCAAACACTATTTATTGAAGAAAATAGCAAAGGAAAGCTGTTGCTTCCATGCTCTGCTTCTGATCTGCTTAGGAACCTGCTTGGTAACTTTGGGGAGCAAGGTTCTGGTAGGTGCGGCAGGGCACTTATGAAAACCGCTGTGCATCTCATCCCTGGGAGAAAGGTGAGGAATAAATCGAATCCAACCTATCCCTCAAATCAGTCAATAAATTTCCAGCCTTCTCCCTGTAGTTTTAAAGGGTTGCTGCAGGTACATACAAAAGGGTGAAGTTCATAATGTCACCTCTGGCCCAATCCACCTTTCAGAAGCCTGCTTAAATATTTGCCTGAGTTCATCTTCACCTCCGTGTGATTTCATCTCACAGAAAAGCCTAACAAAGTATGTAGGCTTTAAAAAAACAGATCATTTGCTAGGAGCAAATTACAAATTAAATTTTTGGGAATATCATATTGTATTTGCATTGGGCTTTGCTATGAATTGTGTGTGTGCATGCTTGGATAAATAATCCTAGCAATAATTTATGAAAACAAGCAATAAAAAAGCCATAACTGCATTGGTATATGTAGGTATATCTACCAAAGTGTGCTTGTGGCAGTTTGCTGTTTCTAATTGGAAAACAGACATTTAACTGTATGTAAGCAATAAGTATGTCTAAAAATAGCTTCTGTGACACACACAAAAGCAATGTATGGATTCTGAGATGGAGCAATGGCTACAGAAAATACAATAACATTTACTCTATCTCGGTATCCATTCTGTGCCAATCTGACCAAGTCATTTCCTGTTCCTCTTCCAATGCCTTCCGCTTTAAATTCTGATTATTAGGCTGTATTGACTACAGTATTATGGGTGAAAGGGGTATATAAAAATGTGAGAGATTCAGGTGTAATATGATTTAATGTGTAGCATGAGCTTTTGCTATAAAACTTAGGATGGCCATAAAAGGAGAAGAGCAGCTGGCTGTATTGATGTTTATGACAGGCTTAGGTCTTATTAGGATTTGGTCTTGCTGTTTTAAAATGTACTTTCATTGAAATACAAGGTTACTTTGTTGTTCAAGTGAGTTGAAAAGCACCACTTAAAATATATAGGATTGGACTCCCAATTGTCATTTCTAGACTATACTCAACTGAAATCAGTGACACTTGGGTTAATGGCCAATTTGTCCCAATGATTTTAATTGATCTGCTTAAAGAAAAACTAATCTAGATATAACCCAGGTATAAAACTGAATGTAAGACTGTCTTCAGCAAAAAGATGGGGCACTTTTAGGCAACCTGAAAATTTCTGCTCTTTGCATTTACTTGACCCTAAGCAACTGCTATACATTTTTATAAGCAGTTTCTTTTTAAGTCTGTTTGTTTATTCCTCATGCCAGGAATTAAATTTCTGGTTTGCAAAGGAAAACTTAAAATATGTGAAGTTATGTTCAAGATGTGTGATTTCTTAAAGCTGTGACCACAATCCTGTTGGCATCTTATGCATATAGCATCGTCTCTCCTACAAAAGTGATTGGATATTTTCATCAGATGCAGAACATATGCACTAAATTCAAGTTACAGAAGCAGAGTTGGGCATATTGTGACATTGTGCATACAGATACACATGTATGCATACAGGCACATATGGGTGTACATGAACATGCATGCACATTCAAGTATGTATTTGGCATTGGGCTGTCCAATTACTACATTCAACACAATCAGTGCATAACTATATATGATTTACGATATAATTTTAGTTGTCACAGGAGTATGTCAGAAACTACTAAAGGGCAAGACAGCCAAATAAATTGTGTAACTGAGTGAGGGTTTTAACATGGGACGTCAATAGCCAATCTGCATAGTATATCCCTTGCAAAGTTCTACTCACTTTCAGCTGTTGATTTCTGTGCACCACCCACACTGTTGTCTTCAGAATATTTTACTTCATAGCTCTGCAACACATGCCTAATCATATATAGAAACTAAGATTGTCATTGTTGTACATAGCATCCTGCATGATGTAAAAATGAGCTTTATGTAGAGCAGGGTTAAGTTCTTTAACAAAGGAGTTCCTTCAAACAATGGCCAGAATTATGTATCAACTACTTAGTTAAGTATACTTAAATACTGAAGTTACCTAGATTTACTGTCCATAACTGTTTTGTATTCACAATTGCTACTTAGTCATTATTGTGATACTATTGCAATACTATTGCCATGATCATAACTCTCCTTCAAACCTATTTTACCCCTCCCTATGGAGGGAAGGAGGTCCATTTTGCTGGCGATTTGAGCACAGGTGTATGATGTTCCATCAGATTTGGAAGTTTGGGCAAGGTTTCTTAGTTATGTATATTTAAAGATACTTAATCATATTATAAGTAGCTGATACTGGATTCCAGCCAATGTTATTTAGGGAAACAGTTATGTTCTACAGACAGAACATGAAACATGCTGAAGTGAGCAGATGGGAGACCACTGGGAAACACTGGAATCTCTAGGTAGAGTTTAGGAAGAATCCTGCCTGAAACCATGAAAAACTGCTGCCTATGATTGTTGACAATATGGAACTGGATGGACCAATGGGTCTAACTCAGAAGAAGACAGTTTCCTCTATTCCTATGTTGGGATGTTCCTCCTCCCATCCGAGTCATGACACTGTCTCCTCTACTTAGTAACATCACAGCAGGCCCTTACTGAATGCAGAAATTGTGATACCCCCTCAACTCTTTTTCCCAGAGACATAAGTCCCATACTGAATTCCAGCTCATATAAGTTCATCAGTTGAGAGACAGGACAGCAGGAGCTTAGCTTCTAGTGTTGTACGTACAAAGCATGGCTTTAAAGGCAGCAGTGTCTTATTTTTCCAGATTTCCAAATCAAGGTTAAGAATTTGCACAACTGTTATTCATTGACCTTCTGTCTCACTCTTCTGCTAATTCTGAGCACCATCTTAATATCCGCATTATTTTATTCTCCATTAATTAATCAAGAATAACCCACTTTATTCTTTCCTCACTATCAATAAAGATAATTAAAATTTCCCCTTTTCCCATAAGGGGAAAGGAAGCAGAGAGCTGGCACACTATTTTTAATCTTTCTTTCACTCCCTTCATCATGAGAACAAATTGATAGTTAAAGACTGTTGAAAGGTAGCTAGTGTATGTTATGTGATTTTTAGAATATATCGATATTTTGAGTTTCAGAGGCCATGATCATCAATCCACACCTACTCCATTGTTAAGTAGTCTCACAACAATCAATGAGATTGTCACAGAGTTGGGTGGCCATGATCATATTGATTATTTATGAGCTTTGGAGCTCATCAAACACATCAACTACCTCCATGGCTCTTTGTTTGCAGCAATGTATCTCCCTCGATAAACATGAGAGAAATTAAAATTTTAGGTCCCTAATTATGAGTCTAAAAGCAGAATTGATTTGATTTGTGTTAGGTGACTCAGGATGTACTCTAAAAGTTTGGGGGCTGTAACAAGAGGATATATGTTTCTGTGTGTAGCTGGGGAAGGATCTTTTAAGCAGCCTACAACTGTTAGTGATTCAAGCTTGACAGTATTTTTCTAGGACAGGGGGCTGGGAAAGATTTTGCCCTGCCAAAACTTTGGGCTATAACAGCCATATTCCGTTAACATTGGCAGTTTGACTAGCGCTTCTGCGAGTTGAAGTCTAAAACATCAGGAGGAGCAAATGTTCTTTATCATTGTAGGATAGGAGTGGGATGGCAGGAGCAGGACCACAACGGTTACATGCCTTGTCCATAGGTGGGTGACAAAAGTAGTACTGTTTTTATTGTATTTGTTAATGTTTAAAAGAAAGACATGTAGGAAGAAGATGAAAAGGAGAACCTGGAACAACAGAGAAAAAGAATGAAGCACTGAGAATTACCAAAGTCTTAAACTAGGACCTCAGGATGTGTGGTATCAGAGAGATGAGTGGAACTTTAACCAATTACCTTAAGACCTTCTTCAAACTATACTAACTCAGCCTCCACAAGATTTCTTTTCATAAATGCAGCAATTTTGCTTTCATGTTTAAACAAACAGGACTGTCATACCTTTCTAGTAAATGTGCTTCTTAAACTTCCACGAGGGAGGAGGAATCAAAACCTCACACCCACCTGCTGAAAATTCTTCAAGACACTGCATTTGACATACACCATGTTCCTAACATGTCACTACAGAAAGTTTCACAGGCTCTGTTATTTACTTTTGTCTCTCATCCTTGTCTCAGCCTTTCATCCCTCCATAGTCTGCTCCCAGTTTGTGTTGGATAGTTTGCTTCACTAAGCCTCCTAATCCCAGTTACTTTCAGAGTTACTCCCACAAAGCAGTTTTCAAACAATCATGGCAGTGCTATTCTTGACTCGTCCAGAGTCCAAAGAGGAATGAGAATAATATGGATTCAAAGATTTTGGTTGAAATGAGAGCCATCTTTAATCAGGAGACAGAATAATGGCATCTACTTCTGCTTTCCCCTTTGCTTGCTTCTTTGGCACAGACCTGTACTTCAATATTTCATAAATCAGATTAAGTATATTAATATCAGTAAGTTCAGGCTTGTTAGGTTTAGAGTCCCTTTCTTACAGACTTACATATTTTTGTCATATCATCCGTCACCATAATTTATTCAACAAATTGACAGGATGAGGAGGTTCCAGGGAATCCAATAGTTAAAACTTCTGGTTTGTTGTCAGGTTGGCTTTGACCAATGGAGACAACAGCTCTGCTCCTCAACTGCCTTGATCATGTCTTGCAGAGTCAGAGTTGTGGCTTCCTTAGTTGAATCAGTCCATATGTAGTTTAGCCTCCCTCTTTTCCTACTGTCTTCCACTTTACTGAGCATGATGGACTTTTCCATGTTATACCATGATATGCATAAAAGTACAATGACTCTCAGTTTGGACATCTTGACTAGTAGTGAGACCATCAGCTTGATTTGCTATAAGAGCCATTCATTTGTCTTTTTAGCAATCCATGGTATCTGTTGAACTCTACTCCAGCACCATATTTCAGATGACTTGATGTTCTTCCTATATACCAGTGGTTCTCAACCTGTGGGTCCCCAGATGTTCAAAAACTTCAGCTCCCAGAAGCCCTGAGCATTGACCATAGTGGCTGGGGCTTCTGGGAGTTGAAGTCCAAACACATCTGGGGACCCACAGGTTGAGAACCACTGCTATATACCAAAATGATGTCAGAAAGAATGCTGGAGAATCATACAAAAGATTACAAGCTCAGCATCCAAAGCTAGACCTTTCACTCTAAAATTCATTTCTGTCTCTGCCTCCCTCCACAGTTAGGTTTCAACCAAGGCTTCAAAAAGTTCCATTTATGTGCTACAGCTGCCAGAATCCTCTGGCCAGCAATGTTTTAAGTATTAGAAACTGATGATATGACAGCCCAAGATTAGCATCCCTTCTATTGTTTGGGCAGCTGTCAGGAATGTCCTAGAGGATGTGGCAGTGTACAAAATTGGTTGGTAAATTGTTATCATGAGAATCAGTGTGGTGTAGTGGTACGTGCATTGGGCTATGACCCTGGAGAACAAAATTCAATTCCCTGCTTGGCCATGGAAACTCACTGGATGACCTCAGGTACACCACAGAAATAGGTTTGTCTTAGGGTCACCACAAGTTAGAAATGACTTGAAGGCACAGAACAGCAACAAATTGTCATCAGTGGCAGAAGGTGACTAATGTCTGTGGGCATGGAATCTTAACAAGAGCTATCCAAGGTGCTGAAACCTAGCCCCAAAAGAGCTCTAGCTCATTGGATAGCCACTTTAAAGTCCAGAATAAAAACCAGAGCAGATTCACCAATCCATTAACTTGGGAGCCACCAGCAAACAATTGTCATCTGCACTAAATAGTTCTGTAGGGGAAGGTCAAGTCAGTGAATAACTTGACAGCTCATTTCACTTCCTTATATTATAACAAATTGTACTTCTGCGTATAAGCAGAGCTCAAAAAACACATTAAGGAGAGATGCACTATTCATTTGCATCCTGCCTGAATAGTATCTTGGTAATGTACCCATTACTGGCATGTTGTATTGGTTTGAGTGTTGGACTGGGACTCCAGGAGCCTTGAATCTCCCCCAACACCACTGGCTGATCTTGGCCAAGTCACTTACTCTCCATCTCAGAGGAGGGCAATGGCAAATTTCCATTCAGTAAATCTTGCCAAAAAAATCCTATGATAGGCTTGCCGTAAGTCAGAGTGGACTTGAAGGTGTGCAGCAGCAGCAGCAAAGTACCTTTGGGAAAATATGTGATAAATTACCATTTTCCTACCATACATAATAGCAGCCCACAAAGCAGCTCATTTCTATATCTTTTAGTATGTGGTGTCTGTAACTGAGCAATAGCTGGCCTGACAGAATGGATGTCTGTAGGTCTTCTCTTGTATTCTGAGGCAAGAGAGCAGGCAAAAGGTAAATTCTTCACTGACCTGGCACCCTTTCACTTTATGTAATTATACTATTATAATCCCATTTTAACTATTATGGCTGCATCTCATAGGGTTTGTTGTTTAGGGAGGCCCTAGAGGTCTCTGGCTGAGAATTCTAAATCACTATCCCAAAACTGCAAATCCCAGGATACCATAGGACAAAACCACGACAACTGAAGTGGAATCATAGCTTTATAACTGTGTAGTGTGGAAAGGCCCCAGACATAAACAACACTGGAAGGCGTTGTTTGGAAATGGAGTGCTTCATATAGGCAAATTAGAAACTAGGGAAAAAAATTGGCATAAAATGAAAAAGAATTAAATAATTTCATAGCAGTGCTACCTGAAAGTTAAAAATGGCGTTCAGGCTTCATTTGCAACATTTCTTTTCCAAATATTTGTAGGCTAAAATGACAGGTGATGGTGTTTCTGATGTTACTGGTCAAGGGAGGGTGTTTCAGTCATAGCATTCAAAATTTAGGCACAGTTACTTGGAAGTCTGTCCCATTGAATTCATTGGGATTTCTTAAAAGAATACATGTAATTAGGACTCAGTATGACTTAGATATATACTCTGCATTTCAAGCAGGCAATGTGTCCTCTGATGTTATAAAATGCCTGAAAGAACTGTTATGCTGGCAGACAATCAAAATGAAGATCACATTCCTAAATTCATTGGCGTGGATGTAATTCTCATTGAATACATTTGGATTTGTATCTGAGGGGAAAATGTGCTTAGGTGCAAGCCAAAGACATTTTAAGAGCTAGTTAAAGAAACCTGAAATGAAGAGCAAGAGCATTGCCATGGCTTCTACTTTGCCATAGCAGAAATTGCTTTGACTTAAATAAAACAAATGTTATCCTTCACCCCATTTCTTTATTTGTGAGATTGGCAATGGACAACGGAATTGGCATAACAGGCAAGTAAACTTTGCTCTTACATAGTTGTAGGCACTGGGATTCTAGAATATTTAACATGGGCACATACACATGCACCTTTATAATTTGTTGTTGTTGTTGTTGTTGGACTATGATCCTGGAGACCAGGGTTTGATTCCATGCTCATCCATGGAAACCTTCTGGGTGATCTTGGGTGTATCACACACTCTCAGCCCCAGAAAACCCTATGATAGGTTCACCTTAGGGTCACCATAAGCTGGAAACAACTTCAAGGCACATAACACACAACAATAAAATTCTCAATTAATACATTACATGTTTGGATTTATATCTGAGAAAATGTCCTTAGGTGTAATCTGAAGATATTTTCAGAGCTAGTTAAAGAATCTAGAACTAAAGAGAGAGAGAGAGAGACGGAACGAGAACAAAGAGGAACTGTGTTTTAGCAGGATGGACAATGATGAGTGGATGGAGAGTACTTCATTTCTTACATGCAAGAATGACTGACTTAAAATGATTTCTCTGTGCTGGTTGAAGTTGTGAGAATTTTTATACATTTTGATGGTTTTTCACACACAGGGACTTCTTTTGTGAAAAATGTGTTTATGGAACAACTTGGCTTTTGTGCAGAAAAAACTTTTGTGCAGAAAGAGTGTTTGCACAAAATGCACTGTTTTCCGAACGAATGATACTTTACATTTTTTATGCAGAAAAGGTTTTCTACACAAATGTGTTATTTTTTCTGTAAAATGTTGAGTTTTTGCACAAAATTCACAATTAATTTTATCTTTGTACTTTTTTTTTTTTTTTTTTGGCAAAAAGTCCCAGAATGCAAAATATCAGGCAGTGGTGGACCATTTTCTTTTGTCAGGTGCCTCTATAGGCCAAGTGACCTTTTCTCAATAATAATAAGAAAATTAGCTATTCTCTTTATTCCTACCCCCTTGACAGAACTGAGGGCCCTTTCATGTTATATAGCACTGTAATCCTATTTTAACTGCCATGGCTACATCCTATGGCATCCTGGGATTTACAGTTTGGTAAGACACTGAAACATTCTGGTAGAGAATTCAGTGCTATAATTGTATTCAATTGAATTCTAAGTACCCCTCATCAAATTGCAAATCCAAGGATTCCCTATCATGGAGCTACAACAGATAAAATGAGATCAAAGTACCATACCTGTGTAGCATCCACAAGATATCAATGCATTCAAACTATAGGAAAAGAGATTCCACCTAAACATTCAGAAGAACC
The DNA here is from genome assembly GCA_948474755.1 of Ctenosaura bakeri. NCBI lineage: Eukaryota > Metazoa > Chordata > Lepidosauria > Squamata > Iguanidae > Ctenosaura > Ctenosaura bakeri. Next base: position 241,438 of record CAOLHI010001039.1, on the reverse strand, counting down.
TCCTGATAGTAAGAGCTGTTCAATAGTGGAATACACTGCTTGGGGGTGTGGTAGGGTCTTTTTTTCTTTGGAGGTTTTTAAACAAAGGCTGGATGGCCATTTGTCAGGAATGCTTTCACTGTGTATTCCTACATGGCAAAGGGTTGGACTGGATGGCCCTTCCAACTCTATGATTTTATGATCATTTTCTAGCAATAGAGTATCTCAAGAGGCCCGATGTGGGCACAGTCTACATAGCACAGCGAGGAACTAATTTATGTTACATGAATCTTAATAATTTACTCAGGGGAGGAGAATTGCCAGATTTCTCACACGTAGCACAGTCAGCCCTCCACATTTGAAGGTTTCACTTTTGCGGATTTGATTATTCACAGGTTACTGTCACCTCTGCCGCCTACCTATGCCATTTTTAATAGGAACTCCAAACCTTGTGAGACTGAGAAACTGCAAACAAGACGTGTAAGTTCCTATTAAAAATAGTGTGGGACAGCAGCGGATGTGGCAGTAAGCCCCACCAGCTACCCACTTCTGCCTTGGGAAGGAACCCAGATGCCTCAAAGGAATCTGCAGTGGGTTGAATATGGTGATCATATTTTTTTTGTGTTAAATATGGTTTGGGAGGGCCTAGAGTTATTCATGGTTTTTCCACTTTCATGGGGTCCTGTGGCCCTAACCCTAGTGAATGTGGAGGGATGAGTGTATATAATTTTTTTCCTAATAAAGAAAAACAAGGACCAAGATCTTGCATTGGGAAGCATACATGTATTAAGTAGCATACATCTCAATAGCTATGTTTTCTGATGCTACCTCCCAAGAAACACACCTTGTAAGCAGCAGGAGTCCTCCTTGGTCATTTCTGTATTGTTAGCAAATGAGAGAAGAGCACGGATGTGTCCAACTATTTTCCATTACCTGAACTAGCTTCTACAGACATCTCTAAAGCCCTTTGGAGATCCTTGTAAATTCTCTGCAGATGATTTCTTTCTAGCGTGTCCAGATACAAGGCAATAACTGGATGCTCCCCCACTTATTTCCGTATTCTCTGAGAACATGGAAATAGCTGTGTTGCAGATGGGGTACTCTGCTTACAAGGTGGGTTTGGAGAGCATTGTGTGGTTGGATCAGAATTCCATCCTCCATAATTAACAGAAAAATTAGTTGTGATGGTGTAAGTCCAACTTGGACCATTGTAATTCACTAACTAAATACCAGTCATTATCTCAGTCAGGAAAATACTCATTCTCAAGAAATGTGGAGCTTAATTTGGTAATGTTGTTCCATTTCAAACATAAATTGAATTAGTTCAGGTTCTTATTCAAAATAATGTAAAAAATCAATCCTGTAATCCCAAATAGCTAGGTTTTGCACATGCAGTATTTTGTTCCTAATAAAGAAAAATAAGATTTTGGGCAGGAAGATAGTCATCTTAGGGAAAAGATGCAGGGGATGTGGAAATCAATTTAATTATACTGTTCTGCTTCAAACCAATTAAATTAGTGTGTGTTCTTTGTCAAAATACGTTACAAAAGTTAGCCCCCTTCAAAAACTCCTTTTTATTGGTAATTTTAAATTGAAAAATCACATATTGTTCTGTTCAAAACTTTGATGGTTGACAATTTCAACAGGGGGTCTAAATGCTCTAAAGGAACCAGGTTCTTTCTGATCATGGATGGTAAGCAACGTCAGCCCTGGTACTGTAATTGTATTTCAGAGAAGAGAACTGGCAAAACCACCTCTAAGTATTGCCTTCCTATGAAAACCCTATGAAATTCATGAGGTCACCATAAGTGGACAGGCGACTTGAAGGCACATAAACAGACACACAATTTCAACAGTATTGAATTGGTTGGAATTAAATTAAATTAATTTACTCATCTGGGTTCATCCTGGTGCCCCTTATGTTAGTTATAAAACTCCTATTGATTTCCATGGACCAAGAGTATTAGGTCAGACAACTACGTGCAGACCGACCACTGTTGAAATAACTCTCCTGAAAGCAATCCCTTGTGTCTCTGGAAATGCCATTCATGAGTGTTGGAGAATTGTCTGGTGCAGGATCTCACCCAGTGTGAGGGGCAGTTGCAAGAAGCAAAGACTAGAGAACGCTTAACATGCTAAAAGTGCTGCATTTATTATTTCACTGCATTTGTCTTCTGGGTCCATAGCACTGGAGACTTGTGGCTGGAAGTCACTATTTCTGGCAGCTCTGTGTGCTTTATGCTAATAGGCTGAGTTAGGATTGGGTTAAATTAGTATTATGTGCTCCAGAAGAACTTAGTATACTTCTCACCAAAGATTGCAATTATCTACTTGAATAAAATGTTGAGCAAATTTGGAGCATGGTTTGGTTCAAGTTAAGCAAGTTTTTCTCCAATGTTTTGTTGAAAAGCTAAGCATGCATTTAAAACTTTTTTGCAGAAGCCAGTAAAATTCAAAAGTTTATAATTTTGCCTAGATTGTACCACTGATTCTTTAACTGTGACAATGTGTGAAAAACATAGCAACTGTAGCAGCAAACATTTTTTAAAAAATTATCATTGGCTGTCCATTCTCACATTCAAAAAATTAATGATTGGAAGCTTCTTGGTTACATAGAAACCTGGCGTTTAGGTTTTGTTTAATGTGACTTCATTTTGAAAATGAGGTAGTCAACAGAGAGCTGCAAACACATTTACTATCAGCCTCTTCCCATGATGGCTTTGTTACCTCCACTGCTTGATATTGTGGGACACATAGGCCAGAGTTCCAAATATGACTTCATATAAGATGAACTACCTTTGATCCAACAAGTTGAGGGTAGACATCATGAAGTTCTCAAGATTTAATGGCTGCAGGTCTAAGCAGCCCTGGGCAGAACAGCCAAAGGTAAGGAATGCTGGGAGTTATGGTCCACCAAAATGTGAAGGGCTACTTGATTTATCACCTTTGGTCTAGCTAAATATTGTTTACTGTGCTTTACTTCTCTTTAGTCTAATTAACAGAAGCTCCCCAAAGACATAAACAGAGATATTACCTACTCCTGGCCACTTGATATTCTAGGAACCAAATCCGGGAATATCAGTCTATAAATTATGGCACTGAACAATGTCCCTTCCCTAGAAAATGCACATCTTTTCCATTCCTTTATATGAAATGGTGTTGAGAGTTATCTGTTGCAGGAAGAAAACATGTTATGAAGTTCTTAGGGTGTCTCAACTACTGTTGTTGATCTTGCTCTCTTCTTACAAGTTTTCCTCCTGTTTTGACAAGAACTAACATGAAAGGCAACACCAATGAGTGGAGAAGGTAATAGTTTATTTGTAGAAAATTCTGTAGCCCAGCCTTCTTTACCCTTCCAGGTGTGGCCAAAAGCCATACTGTCTATAGAACAAGGATGTTGTAGTCCAATATATCTTTTGTAGTCCAATATATCTGTTGTAGTCCAATATATCTGGATGATACCAGGCTAGGAAAAGCTTCAGTAAATTAACACAGTGTGTGAGTTACAGCATTCTTCAGGGGCTACTTACTGTAGGTGTGACAGCAGAAATAAGCAATTTTCATCTGGATTGGATTTAACTGGATTGGATAAATTGTCTTGTCTCTTAGATGGTGTTTCATCCCAAACATGTTGGGCCATAGCATTTCTCTCTTGCCATTTATTGATCTCCTTTCTTCTTTCCGGAAACAAGGAGGGGAAGCCATGCTAACAAATCTGTGAAGAGTGAGTTGTTTAGTGGAGCTAGTTTTGGGTTGCTATAGGTATCCTATGTGGGAAAAGCATAGGGAGGAGACTGTGAGACTGTGACCAGGGTGAGACTGTGACCACGTGTACAATCTAAAAGGCCAGCATGTTGTGTTCACCCCTTTTTAGTATCCAGTTATTGTTTGATGAACTCCACTGTGCATCCAGTCAGTATAGTCTCCATTGTTCTTCATGCTTCATGCTATGCCCCAGCATCACTCCAGAAGAAGGTTGCTAACAATCTCACAATCTGAACATTCACAGTCTCATATCAGCATCCGGCTTCATCATGCTGGCATTGTCAATACATAGAGAATCACTGTTCTTTTCAACAGAATGGGGTGCAGAGACCCACAAGTGTAGGCATGGTTCTACAACATCTAAGGCAGAATAACAAAATTGCTCTGCTTGGTGACAGCCATTTTTATTTTCTTATGCACAGATACAGCAATCCATTGCCTGGGGAAAATGGGTCAATTCTAATATCGTGTTAGGTTAAACACGGTGCCACAGAGCTCATTTATAGCGGCATGAGGGACTGGCAATTTCTGTACTTGGCAGGAGCAGAGGTACAGTAAAGAAACTCCCAGAATTCTTCAGCAAGCATGGCCATTGGCCATGCCAGTTGGGGGATGTTTGCTGTTATAGTCCATAAAAGTCATTTTCTTTTATGCTGGGCAGGACAAGTAAGCCACTTACCACAAGCAAAATGGCGCTCCAGGAAAAGAAGGAAGGTAGACACCATGATGTAGGTGGTCATAGGAACTGGCCCTCGTTGTAATAAGGCAAAGCTAAGCCTGCAATTGGCCAAGAAAGACCCTGCTCCTTCCCAGTTTGTCTCTGCCAATGGGAATTTCAATTTTATTTCTGAATGAAAAACATTTTTGAGCTTACCTTGAAATAACTCACCCAGTATTTGTTGTGACTCTTCATCTGCCTTCTGTAGTGAAACTTCTGTTTCAATGCTCTGTGTGCGTGTGTGTGTATGTATTACAATACAGTGTTTTTACTTTGTCCTGAAAAATCCTACTTGTCTGTTGCCATATTAGAAGCCTAAGTACACGTATTTAAGAAAGCAATATATACTCTACTCTGCATCTTCTCAATCAAAGCCTCCATAGCTGTAACCTATTTATTTATAACTGTTTATAAAGAAGATGCAGGTTTTTAATATTACTCACTGGACCAAGAAGAATGGTTTCTTTGCTATCTCTGGATATTATTAATGCAACAATAACAATAACTTCAGCATTTACTCCTTCAGCAACCCGTTTTTTCTAACCCTTGACCAATCTGTCACATTTTATAAACTTGCTGACAAAAGGGTTTTTAAAGAGGGGAAAAATTTAATGAGCTGTTTATTGTGTGACCTTGACACAGTACCTGATTCATAAAAAAAAGAAGAAGAAAACTATTCCGACATCTCATTTCAGTATGTTACCAACACTATTCAGATTGCTAAAGTCTCGGTGACTTTGCTGATATAAGGACTCAGGGATATGGGCATTCGTTCAAGTCGTTCTCAGATTCTTGAGTCAGCATTTTCTGCATATTCATGCCCTCCTTCTCATCTGTTGCTGAGCAGGGGCCTATGGACACTCCCCCCAAAATCTTAACATTCAAATCTGACCAATCAGATGTTCAGAATGGTGGGGAGGGCTGGATTCAGGACTAAAGCCAATTGTTAATCACAAATAGAGCAGATACAGCAAATCAATGGGAACTTGATAAAGTAACATTTTATACCCTCCAACTGTCCCAATGAATCCTTTGACAGTTCTGATTAATCCTCTGTCATTCCGCTTTTTCAGCTGCCTTTAAATTGTGCCAGTTTCTCTCTCTCCTCCTCCCACTTTCCCTCTGTTTCCTCAGCTTACTTCAGTTGCTGTAAACTGAGTTCAAAGTGCAAAAGGAATTTGCAGTCAAGTAAGTCAGCAGTGAGCAAGGACAGGAGAGAGAAGAATCTTGCACTTCCCAATACACTCAGGCAAAAGCAAACTGCTGCAGCCTCTTCTAGCACATTGCATGTTCTTCCTCTTTAATGAGATTTACCGCCTTGGCCACACTCTGATGTTTCTTGGCCACATGTGTTCTGGTTTTCATTTGTGAAATGTTGGAGGGTATGATATTATCTAAGTTCAGTTGATTCCTTGTCAGCTGGGACTAACAGTTGGATTTAGGCCTAAGTCTTTTTATTGTTTGTTGTTACCATCAATATGAACATGGATTTGGGGTTGGGGGTGAGTGGGATGGAAACAGAGGCAGGAAGAGGAGGCAGAGACTGCCTTATACCAACTCTAATGGTTTGTAAGTCTGTCCCAGTCTCACGTGCCCTGACCGGTAGTGGCTGTCTGGGTTCTTTGATGGAGCTCTGTCACATCATGTGCTCTTCTAACTGAGTAATGTCAGAGATGTGAACCTGGGGCTTTCTGGATACAAACCCTGTGATTTCCTCAGAGCTAAGAAAATTACTTTTTTGGACTACAGAGCCCAGAATCCAGATGACCACTGCCCATGCTAGCTGGCACTGTATTCTGAAGAAGTAACATTTCTAAGCTCTGGCTCTACTAATGATCTATGGTCAGTTCCCCCAAATTTCTATTGCAAGCTTGCTCCACAAAACAGTCACTTTTTCTCAAAGCCAGTGCTGTCATTTAAATGTTGCATGATTATCCCTTTTTACTGAAAGCCCTATCTTAACTTCAGCCATGGGATTCATCCCAAGTGAAAATGTGATTTTCTTCTAAAGATGGTTGTACTGTATAGTATATCAGTGAGATTCACTTGTGTAATCAGATTGACTTTGTTCAATTTCCGGTGGCGTAACCCTCTTTGGAGTGACTTCATTGAGGGTCAACCAAGGACATGGGGATTAGAAGATTTCCATTTCAACGGTAATTATGTGAGCAAAAATGTCAAAACGGGGTGAGAAGTGGTGTTGTTGTCCTTCCCTACCCCTCTGTTGCAAAGTGCCATTTCTCAAAGAGAGGTTTTGAATAGGATTTGACTTCTGATTGTTGCCATATTTCATTCTCATCCAAGCATAACTTAAAGAATTTTTGATCTAGAGATTGTATTTGTCCTTTATGTGTGATCTAAATGTGAACGTTGAAACCCACAGGGTCAGAAGCTCTGAAGCTGTACCTGGAGATTGGAACTGGGACATATAAAATTATAACCATTACTTTTTCTCACTTTCTGCTACCATGAGTTCCTGTTCTTTTTCTAATATGAAATTCATCCAGATATCTGTACATATTACAAAGCAAACCTTTTTGCTTCAGCCCAAAGGTCCAATGCCCCCTAATGCACACACAGGGCAAGAACCAGCCAAAAATGAGTTCTTTTGAAGCAGTGTCCTGAGTATGTTTACCCAGCAGTAAGTCCTAGTTAGTTCTGTGAGACTATCCACGAAGACACTTGGGACTGTAGCCTTTTTAGAGGAACTGGGAATATGTGGCCTACTAGATCTTGCTGGATTGCATTCATTCCTTCACTATGAGCTGTGCTGACTAAGTTTGATGAGAGTTGCAATACAACAATCATGGGAGGGCTAGACATTCTCCACTTTATTCCTACTGATCTCAGTGGGAGAGATTTCACCACATCATGTCCTCAGTTTGTTCATTAAAATCAACAGAAACTTAAAGGGTTTCACTTTACTTGAAATGAACCTATGGAATTTGTTGTGAAATGGGCTGCCCCACCTACTTTAGCAGCACAGAAAGTGCTATACCTGCGTCCCTGATTGGGGCCACTTTTTTCCCCACAGAGCTTCATGTACATATAGGGGATCCTACACATTTGCCTGGAGCTTCTGAACCATGGGACTTTTTTGTTCCGCTTTGCGTACAAATTCTGTAGTGTCAGCCTTTTGGGATGGTATAGAGAACCTTCTTTTAAATCATCTCTAGTAATTATTTATTTTTTAAAAAAGCCTATGTTTTTTGTTCCATTAAATTTTACACATGTTCATGTACTATATATAAAATATATATTATATACATATACATATGCATATATTTTATGAATCAGGTCTGTGATTTTTACTATTCGGAGCAATCTGATGCATTTTCATGGGGCCGTTCTCTCTTATTTAGCCGGCAATGTAAATAATATTGTACATCTCCTGTTTTATTATACTCATGTGTTATGTGCAATGTTTCTTTTGAAATTATTCTAGATATATCCCACAACAGTTTTAATGCTGTATACAAATATATCTGTATGGCATGTGTTTCAACATCCTATATCATATTCTGCAAACTTGGCAATATTTGATTTTCATTTTTTTTCCCAACTATAATGCCTCAAATATGTGCAGTTCCAAATGATATTTTCTGTTTAGTGATTGCAACTTGGGTTTTTCTTTTCCCATGGGGGACATTTTCTCCTTCACTTTGCATTCAGATAGCCATTATTTCCTATAAAAAAAGAGTAACATATAAGGTGATAGTCTGAATCCTATTGGTAGCCCCAATAAGAGAAGACCCATTAAATCAATAGAATTTAAATAAACGTTGACTTATCATTCAACAGTTGATTCACTGGGTCTACTTTAGTTGAGACTAACAAATGGCATTCTAGCCATAATGCCAATTTCAGACTACAATTACCCACATGAATCTACAAGCATTTATGGGATTGTGGAACAATACAGTAAGCATTGCTGGTGTAAAATTTCCATTTGTTTGCTGGGGCTTGTGATAGCTAACAGCAATAGTTGCTTGCTCTGATGTAGCAAGAATGACCCATGCACAAGTGTCCCTCAGGATTCAGCTCTACACATGGTCATGGAAAAGACTGCTTCATGAGGTTTGTTTTAAAAAAACATAATAACCCATGATTTGAGTTTGTGTGCCTAGTATCCTTTATTGAATCACTGAACTCATACCTACCAAATATACAGCCAGTGCTACCTTTCTCAAATGCAGAACTATGTGTTTGTATGACACATAGCTTCCACTGAAAACACAAACAAAGATCCTGCATGGTACAAGTGGCTATGATCTCTTAGGTACACTCCAACTCCTGATCTGAGCCCTAAAGCCCACCTTAAAAGCTAAGGAAAGGATTTTCTGGTGCAGGTGAGTAGGGTGCTGAAGGATGATGCATCTAGCCTCCTATCACCAGTGAGTGATGGTGTGATGAGTAGAAGAAGGGACCCCTAAGTGGTACCACCACAATTCCTTGTCATTGTTCCTCTTACTGGCTGAAGGAGGCTGGATACATCATCCTTCAGTGCCCTAGAACTCATGAATGCCATAGAACTCTTTAGCTCAGTGTGGCTGCCTGGCTTTTAAGGTGGGCTTTAGGGGATATCTGTAGTCATGGCAATGGTGCCATGATTATAAATGTGAGTACAAAACAGTTGTGAGATTATAAATCTAATATATAACATCATAGCTATCTAATAAGATGCCAGCCACAATCAGATGGAATGACTTTCATTTTAGCATGATGTGATTGCAAGAGATCTGTCTCCAGTAGTGCTTCATAACTGAAAGCATGTTTGCAACACTGGCAAAGGATGCATTGCTATGTTGCTTCAGGATGTGGTAAATAATTCTGCCCAGTGTGTGCCTGTGTGTGGGAGGGCAAGCAAAATGGGGATATCATTTTCATAATACCAACACCCTCCCCCCTCAAAAGGAAGGCTATAAAACACAAGACATTATACAACACAATGCCGTAAATAATGAAACTAGCTAGAACAACAAACTGAAATGTTTTTAAAACATAGTGTCCAGGCAGACTCTAAAACAAGGGTTGGCAAGTGTGGAAAGGTAGGGCACCACATCTAGGCAGTTATGTATTTATTTATTAAAATACCCCCCTCAGAAAACCTTGGAGGGCTGCATACCCAACTGCACCTGCTCCCACAAAATAAAATCTTTTGTGTGTGCGTGTGTGCCTCCAAATGCCCTCTGCAGGACATGGGGCATTCTCACCATGTTTTGGGGCATCCTAGACACAGGAAAGGCCTTATTTATTATTGATAGGAAGTGAGCAGAAGTCATTTCCTATTTACATCCTATTTTGAAAAAGGTCTCTCCTGGGTTCATGTTGGCTCAGAAAGGCCACAAAACATGGTGGAAATCTCCCTGCATCCGCTAGACAGCACAAAAATTGGGATTTTTTTTTTTATCCTTGGGGGATCCAGGATGGCTCAAAACATGATAGAAAAGGCCCTATACACACCCTTAAAGGTCATGGGGGGGTGTTGGAGCAAAAGAATTTATAAGAAATTGACCATGGAGGGACCTGAGGGGGGCACAGAAAACAGCCCTAGGGGCCACATGTTGTCCATAGGCTGCACTTTGCCTAGCCCAGGTCTAAACATAATGCTGAGCCATTTTCATTACAACCACAAAATGACTGTAACATGCAGTTCTTTCCTAAGAACCAAACTATATAGGGTGTTATTTATTAATGTCCCATCTTTCTCCCTAAAACTAAGCCTCTGTGGCAGCTTACAAGAGGTGAAAATTAATTCACGGTAGTGCAGAATTAGATCTTTGCTAAAGACAGTGGTAACATACAAAAGCTCTGAAATGGGGGTAATTGAAAGCATCCACTGCCAGGCTTAGATGCCACTACTGGTTTTCTTCATGATGACTGTAGAGGAGAATTGCTCCCAAGCAACCAGGACCAGCTAGCATCAAATATTTCGACACTTGAGGGCAGGACATCTCATCTGCACATTAGGCAATAATTACTAGGGCCCTTTCACACTACACAATTATAGTGCTATGATTCCATTGTAACTTCTGTGATTTCATTTTATGGAATCCTAGGATTTGCAGTTTACTGAGAGAGGTTTCAAATTCTCAGCCCAAAAGCAAGAGGGGAATTGGTTTGAGATTATGACAAGAGGATTTATATTTTTCCACTGTGCTGTTTTCTGAATGCCCCCTTTTTCTATGTAGGCTTCTATTTGTCTTGTTAGAAGAAACAGTTTTTCAGCTGCCACTGACGGGGCCAATTTTCATCAGAAAAATGTAAATGGGTAACTTTTATAAAACCATGCTTTCCCACTGTTCCAAACCTTAGTGCCCTTCCCATTGGGGAAAGGACTGTTAATTCCTTTTTAAATGAGAATACTGGGGATGCAGTAATAGATCTCCATTGGTTTTGCCATAGGACTGAGAATTAACTGTCCTAGATTTGGGAGGCCCAATTCTTTACCAAACAGCATTATGAATACTCCTAGCACTGACTCATGAATTGGCAGGGAGATGCTCGTATAAGGATATCTGGATTGGTTGACAGATGTTCAGCAGCAGTGCTTGGTGGATTGTGCCCTTAATCTATCTTCCATGCTTTCCACACAGCAAAAGCCTTTTAATCACTTTTGTATATTTTTGTGTGCCATAAGTGGTGTAAATAGCATGTTTCATTATGCAAAAATTTCTAGCTCACCAACTTCAGAACAAGATGAATTTGTATATGAAAAAAATCAAAACATTGATAGTAAACTTGGATGATTAAAAAAAAAAAGTTACATAAAGTGGTTATGACTGTTGTGTGTTCTTCTGTTTATACTGTCCATGTCCCAGTTTTATGTTTTAAAGGGAAAAAAAATACATTTTCTTTGCCCTTGAATGTCTGAGCAATTATTTAAACTATATTTACATCAATAAATCTTATTCCAAACCTATGAAATGTTGTTGGAATGTTTTTTCTGTGGGTTTCTTGATAGAAGATCTGGTGAAATAGTTATAAAGGTTTTCTTCTTTTCAAACCTATATTCCTTTTCCAAAAAAATTGAAAATTCTGGGGCAGGATCATGAAATGAAAGCAAAAAATGATAGGATTTTAATCATATGTACACATACTCATGTATTTACAGGCTCCCAATTCTGATCCAAGAGAAGAAATTTTAGTTGTGAATAGGGCCCATGAGTGCATGCTACTAAAAATAGACATATATGACCTCCAGTGTCAGCGGTTTGTATGCTGCATATATCAACTCCTGATGAATGGAAGAAGGACTATATTGTTGCTCTCCTGTCCTATTTGTTGGCTTCCCATAGGCAACTGTGTGAACAGAATGCTGGGCTAGATAGACCTTCAGTCTGAGCCAGCATGGTTCGTCTTACATTCTTAAATATACAGATTGTTAATCCAACGCAATATCCATATGACACCCTGAGAATGTGAAAATGGGGGGGGGACACCACCAATCTCCAGGTATGAGTGGGTAATTCAGAGACATGCGCTAAATCATAGTACTAAATTTGGGAGTGAATTTGATGTAACAGTTTACACTCAAAGATAGCAATGGATGATTAGCCTGTTTCTCATCTTTCCCTATCGATTTCTCGCATATTCATTTGTAAGCCTATGCTTTTACACTTCTGCATTAATGTGCTAATTTTCAAAATAGATGTACAAACATTCATGTATAAATAATTATCAAGATTCTGTGCCTCCAGTTTAGTTATGAATGCATAAATAAATATAGTCTCCCCAACCTACCTCAGCAGCCAGACTGAGCAACAGGGGGGCTTTTCTACTGGCAATCAGGGTGCAGCAGGATAATATTTCCAGCCCTGCCCCATCAGCAATTTGTAGTATAAGAAGGAATTGAAAAAGAAGTCATACTTCTGATGGTTATGGCCTCACTCACTGGTGGGAGAGGCTTGGAAATGTTATCCTAAAGCACAAAGTGGACCTCCATCACTCAAAGCAGCTTCCTGGAGTATAAGCTGAGATTCAGGGGGCATTTATGGTCATACAAATATATAGTATGACTGAATACAGAGCAGTTAAGGATTCCTAACTCTAGATTACAAATCTATATTTGAATTACAAGATGCCAATCATTATTTAAATATGCATCTTTGGGTCTATATTGTAAATGCACATTTAAGAACATATTTTATCTAGATATTTTATCTACCAGGTCTCTCAAACGGCCAGAGGAATTGAAACTACAAGCAAAGTAAATTGCTCGCCCCATATACCTCTGAAATCTGTTCTAGAGTGTTAGCATATTGTCCAGAGAAAGTTTGAAAAATGCAGGGTGGTGGAAGGGAAAGCAAACTCTCATTCCCTAAATGAAAACTGGCTCAAAGCTTATTTGATCCTTAAAAAAGATGAGGAATGTATAGTCCTTGAGACATTATTGGGCTACAGCTCCCATCAGCACTAACTAGCTCGGCTATTTCTGAGGAATGATGAGATTTACTGTAAATCATAAAGTAAGCCTCAAGTTGTTCATCTGTGTCTTAAAACATGCCTTTTAAAGTGCATTTTGGTACATTTTTTTGTGTCATGAACCATGCTGGCCTGTGTACATGAGGTAGATCTTAATGGGATTTGGTATTTACTTATCAAGGGAAACATGTCTTGGTTGTGCTGGTTCTTCCTCTTCCTCCGCCTCCTCCAGGGTGATCAGTTGATCATACAATAAGGAGATAACACAAGAAGCATCCAGACTGGCTTCTGATGATCTGAAATTTTCTGCACATTACTTTTATCAGTTAAGAGTGTTTGTGCAGGATCACCATTTCTTTTTTTTCTTTTTTTTTTAGAAAGGCAAGCTGATAATTTAAAATGTAATTATGCCTATGAGTTATCTTAATCATATAATGAAGAAATAGTCTGAGCTAATAACATGTCATATATTACCCAAAGCAGGCTGAATCTTCACAGGGAAAATAATACAATCTTATATTGATCTCAGTCCTGGCATGTTGCGCACTGTTTCTACCAATCCAATTCGAAATCAGATCTTTTACATGCCTGAAGACATTAAGGTATTTTTTAAAATAAAGATCAAATTCACTGCATTTTTTAAAACAGAAGAACCAATCAATCTTTTCTTTTGTTCTGTATGTCTTATAGATAGGATTGAGATCAGAGCAAAACTAGGGGATAGGCGTTGGAGGAGGTGGAGGGGCATGTCAGGGAATCAGCTGTATCTAGTAGTAGTTGCCAGACAGGAAGAGTCAATACCATTTGTTTTTCTTTGCAATCTGAACATATCCAAAGCTTTGACTCTTCGTTTTCCTTCAACTTGGCTTTCAATATTATTTGACAGGTGAGTTTGCACTTGGAACACTTGAATCTTCAATTGCATTAACTTTCAGTATTACTTGATAGGCGAGTTTGCACTTCAAATTTTTAGATCCTCACTTGCCTTCAGCTTGTCTTTCAGTGTTATCTGGCAGCTGACTTTGCAGGCATGGCAAATGTCCTTTTGAGTGGAATGGTGGGGAGAAGAAGGATGTCTCATAACACTACTGAACTCATTGAGACTTCCTTTTGAGTTCACCTGTCTATGACTGCACCATAAACTTTCAATCCTATATTCGTTTTCCTGGGAGTAAGCCCCTCTGAATTCAGGGGAACAGACATGTATATGATTGTGCTGCCAGTTCTGTATGCTCTCTGGGTGTGTGTGTGATACCAACAATGCCACTAAGGAAGGGGCAGCAGCATTAAGTGGGTGAGCACAGGATAGCATCTGAGAATATGTGCATGTACCATGGGAAACCAAAAGAAAGGCTGCAAAGCAAGCCATTTTTTATAATCTCTGTGAATATGCAAATGAATTCATACATGGTAGAGAAAACAGTGAAAAAAACTACAGTAGCTGTGACCTCTACTGCCACATGGGTGCAAGTAATTTCAAACAACCAAAACATGACCACAATGGATCTGCTCCCTTAAGCCAAGCTGGCTTCATGAGTGGAGAATGGGATAGCTTCTGTTCGCAATTCTAAATCAAATTTTAAATTTTTTTAAAAAAACACATGTGGCTTGAAACTGGAACAGTAATTGATGCTGGAGCTGGGACAGGGCCCTGGTATAGATTCGCCCACAATCAGTGGTTCATTTTATAACCTGTTTGTCTTATGGTAAGTTTCAAATGAAAATTCTTCTACACAAAGATTCTTCCAAGAAAATGGATTTCCACATTATTAGCCTCTGTAGTGGATGAAGAAAAAGAAAGGGAAAAAAATCTTCATAATAAGTACAGTGAGCACATCATATATGTGGGGTTCCATTCCAGGAACCACCATGTAAAACAAAAAACCTGAGTGTTGCCTCCCATTTAATCATTGGACACAACATGTGTGTGCTCCGCAGCAGCACAAACATGCACCTCTTGCATCCACTGACTATAATGGGACACAGTGCTTCACACAACCTTGCATTTATGTGCATGGAGGTAGTGCCAGAAGAGGGTGCATTGTAGTACTTTTTTCAGTCTCTTTAAACCATACCTATGGCCATAAAGTACTGTATTTGCTGGTGTATAAGATGCACCCCATTTATATGCCAGCTAATACTATTTGCCAGTGTATAAGATACACCAGCATATAAGATGCGCCCCATTTTCAAACAGTATGCCCTGGGGGGAAAAGTGAATCATATATGCTAGCAAATACTGTAATATTGTATGTCAGATCTTAAATAATACTCTAGAAAAGTTTTTGTAAGGTATTTTGTAAATTCCATGTAACAACTATTATTTTTCCTATGCAGCAGTGCATTTCACAGCCAAACTAAGACTACCCAATTAATGAACAATACCAGGGACTAGAAGCTAGTAGAGATATTTTGCAGAACTACTTTGCAGCTCTGTCAGCATTCTGAGTGGGACTTCAAGACTGGATCATGTAGTATATCTTATGGTTACCTATTTCTTTCCAGGCTCAATTCAAAATGCCGGTTTTGACCATCAAAGCCCTTATAGCAATCTGTCCTTGAATCACCACCTGAGTGTTTTCGTGCCGCATAAAGTGCCCAACACAAATGCCTTCTCACATTCTTCCCAGGATATGCTGCCATCAGATTCTCTGGAACATCCACTTCTGTTACAGTCTATATATAAGGCTATTGTTCTTGGCTTTTAGATGCCACTTCACTATAATTCTGATGCCAGTGACCAGGCAATGGGAATGAACATTTAATAACAAAACTTCAGTGGATATGAATTTAACTCGCTCTGTCTGTCTGTTTATTAAACTCCCTTTGTGCTTACAGTTGAAATTTTCCTTTATACTTAATATAATACTACTAAATTAAGACTAACTCCAAAAACACAGTCTTTTCTCACATGGCTTCTTACTCAACTCAGGGCTAATTTTTCATTTTCCTAGTATATGTTTTTTTAAGGTTACTAGGCAGAAAATCAATGCAACAACCAGTAAAAGAAAAAAATATTAATGTTTTCTGCAATTACTTTCTTTACATAACTTACTACTTAACATAGCCAGCAATCAAAAGTTTTTCCTTTATTGAACAGAAGGAAAAAAATTTAGGTTTTAGGAAAAAAAGTTAGGAACAAGGCTAGGAGGAGTTAATGAAGATAGACAGACAGACAGACAGATCTCTCTATTGCCTTGCCCTAATTTTTTAGTGTGGACAAGTTTGTTTTTCAAGTGCAATTTAAAATTAAGATAACCCAGCATCAAAGTCATGCTCAGGAACAGAAAAACAGGCAAATGCCAGTGATTTCTTTCCTTGCATGGATACTAAATATGCTGTTAATTTTACCTTTACATATACTATTTTGTAAGTTTACACATCCTGGCCTGAATTCTACATTCCCTTGGCATAACACACATATCCATATGCAGACCTACTCTGTGCTGAATCGTTCCCCTGACTTACTGATAAGCCCCTGATAAGCCCATTCCATGCTTCAAGGTGAGCAGACAGGTTCACAGAAGCATCTGATAAGGTCCCCATAGCCAGGTGCAAAATGATCAGAGCAGCAGCCATGGAAGGCACCAGCAGATCCCAGCACTGATTTCATCATATCTCATTTGGCTATGGGGACATATCCATACATTTCTCCCAGCCTGCCTGCTTACTGTAAAGCAAAAGAACAGCTGTACCAGGCAGCTTCAGGGGCATTTCAATATGTGAAGAGAGGAAAGACATAATCCCCACAGCACCCAAAAGGATGACAAAATTCCAGCCTGGCATAGAAGAGTAGTGTGAGAGAAGCTGATAAGGAGGTTCACAGACAGAGAAGACAAAGAATAAAATGAGGGCTTTTCCATGCTAAACAGTTCTAGTGCTATTATTTCTTTCAACATCCCGTGGAATCGTGGGGTTTGCAGTTTAGGGAGGGGCCTTTAGAATTCTTGACCAGAGAGCTCTTTGGCCTCAGTAAACTACAAACCCCAGAATTCCACAGGATGTTGAAAGTGAGATAATAGCACTATAACAGTGTAGGGTGGAAATGGCCTGAGTTGGCAGGGCAGAAGAATGGAAAATGAATGGTTACATCTGTGTGTCCTTTCTGTTGGGGAAATTGAGAAAAATATATGAATATAGAGAGACCTTGGTAATGAGACTCTCAATCAGCAGATTATTTTAATAATTGCACAAAAACAGAAGTTGAACAGATCACCAGTCCCACTTCTTTAACTACACCCTAAACACACTTAATCTAGCTCAAAATAAACACAAAAAAAGTTTGGTTAAAATATATAAGAGTTTACTCACAAAATCTTGTACATAGTCTATACAGGTTCAATTCTTGAGGAAGGTAGGAAGAAAATTAAAGCACTCACATGCTTGCTGATAATAATCCATGTTAGGAGATCTCAAAGCATGCTTTCAGGTCAAAAGACAAAGACAAAAAGGGAGAAGTAAATGGCAAGAGAACCTTTTAAAGAACAAGGAATGTGTACATGTTGGAGGAAGAGGTGTTAACCAACAAACAGGAAGTTCTCTCTAGGCTATCTCTCTATGCTTACAATAGACTTGCAAACAAACTAGCCAGTTAATTAGGCATGGAAAGGTTGCCACTCCCAACACTTTCCTCCATTGACTTTTTCTTTACTTCCTCTCTTCCCTTTTATAAGACAGATTAGAGCAAAAGAAGGCAGAGTAAGCAAGTCCGTCTGTCTTCCTTCTTTCCTTCCCTCTCTTTCCAAGATCCTACATCTGTATGTAGTTCTGCATGTGTGAATCTATGTCTTCCCACCACCCAGTAGTTGACAAGTCTCAGGAGGGACCCATGATGTTATTGCTTAGTAGTGGGCTAGGAGGCAATTCAGTGTATGAAGAACCAATTCATCTCAGCTTGTAGGAGGAAGAAATGAGAGCACACTTAAAATGGATTATTCCTGCCTTTTCTTTCCCCTGGTAGCCCAGAGCAGCCAGATCTTCATGGTCTGAAATGCCTCTCTTCCTCTCTCCTCCCTTTCTCTAATGGTAAGTAATAGCAGCAGGGGCACCTCCCAGGGTTTGACGGTTACTGGGTACTGGAAGGTTTTTTGGAAGGTGCTCAAGGGCAGGGGAAAAGCCCTCTGTGAGTTATCTAAAAAGGGGCTTATGCACACATAAGCTGTACTTACATGCCTGTAAGTCACTAACAGGATGGGGGCCAAAGTGCCTGATGGATGGAAGGAACAATCCTATTATACAGACAGAGCATTTGCTGGTTCCCGCTGCCAAGCTATTTTTATGTGTCCCTGTGAAGAGGATATGTAGATTTCAATGGAGATATCCAAGATTTCACTATAGCCAGGAGTGACTGCCAAAAAGTCTCTCCAACTTCCCCACCATCAGAAACTCCCAGTGGCTAAGAGTCTCAGCTCTTTCAGCATTAATTACACCTGCAACAATTCTTCCTCCATCATTTCTTTTCTCTGCTGTAAGTACTTGGAGCTGCAGATGTAGCAGTTTGATTTTTTCCCCCATTTCATAGCAAAAACAACAGAGGAAAAAAAACAGTCAAAAGTACCAAAGAAGGTACAGAATTACTTTGTTGCTGCATCTCTGCCAAGTGCTCAAACTTCACATTCAAAGGTGATTTCCTATTACGTGTCTTGCATAAAAAAAAAAAAAAATCATTTTTCCAAAATATCAGCTACTTTCTGGGCAGCCCACGCAGAGATTTTATTTTGTTTTGTTCATGAACACAATAAAATTAGACCAGATATTAAGAAAATTGCTGCATGATTGCTTTGGACAACCTCAAATTGTGCCTCATTTAGCTTTTCAGAGTGGGCAATTTACCACACTCTGTTTAGCCACCTGTCAATGGACAGTCCATTGGGCGACTTCCAATGCTGTGCCACTTCAAGCCTGGCAGCAGCTAAGAAACATTTAATTAACTTCTTGTGGTAAAATATGTAGCACAGGCACTCATCACCTGTCCTTCAACCCAAATGTGACCAGGCTTTGCTACAACAATGCTTGAGACCCAAACAGGGATGGGAAAGCCATGCATTGAATATGAAGATTAATGCATTTGTCTTCAATGGCTTCCTTCGCCAAGTACGCCCCTATATGGCAATTAAAGAAAGAAAAAGAGTCAGTTTTGCCATTGGATTTAATTCCTTCTTTCACCGCTACACTGTGGGGATGGATTTGGGGAGAAAATCAGCTGGAGAGAAAAAGATTAAACCTCTCTTCTGCATGCAAGGCAGGACCCACATGCTTCAATATGGTAAGGGTAATAAGACAGTAAGCAATAACTGTAAGAACTGTAAGAATATGCTGCCTCAGAGTGGGTGGAGTCTCCTTCTTTGGAGGTTTTTAAACAGAGGCTGGATGGCCATCTGTTGGGAGTGCTTTGATGGGTGTTCCTGCATGGCAGGGGGTTGGACTCGATAGCCCCCGTGGTCTCTTCCAGCTTTATGATTCAACAAAGCAAAGCAACAAAAGGGGGCTGTTCGTTATACAAGTAACACAATGTTAATCCCATGAACAGAGAGTCTGAATGGTGTAGCAGTTTGAATTCTGGACTAGAACTCTAGGAGACCAGAGTTCAAATCTGTACTCAGCCATGGAAGCCCACTGGATGACTTTGGGTAAGTTGCACTCTCTCAGCCTCAGAGGACAGCAATGGCAAACCTCTGCAAAAATCTTGTCCCCCCAAAAAAAACCCACCTTATGACACGGTCACCATAAGTTGAGCCACCATAAGTTGGAGCCAACTTGAAGGCACATAGCAACAGCAGCAACAATCACAAAATTATGGATGCAATATCATGATGGGACAGGGCATGATGGGACAGGTTAGCCACAAACCATTTGGTTCTGGCTTGAAGCTAGGTCAATAGGGGAGGCAGCCTGTCAAACAGAAAACTCTACTGAGCCCTAGACATTTAAGCAGACAGTTTGTTGGCGTGATAGTCTGCTCTGTTCTATCCTCTCAGAAACATAGGGAAAAAATCTTGAGCATTCAGTAACATAGATGTTTTGGGCAGTGGAGATACAGATAATCAGCATGCACAAATGTTGCATATAACTGTAAACTAGTTTAGACACACACAGTTTGGAATCCATGCATGCTCATTATTGGCTAGTTTATATAGTCTCAAATCTTTTTAATTTGATGATTGCTTTTGATGTATAGTTTTGCAAAAATGCTGCAGATGTGTGATTTAATTACAAATTTGTTGATATATTCTGGACTTGCTTGGTAGACTTTCCCTGGCACTACATCTATCTGAATAAACTGATCGCATCAACCTACTACTAAACTTCTCACATTCAACCCTAAATGCCTCCAGCTGCAACAAACATTAACACTAACTACAAGGAGCAAACTAAACATAAGATTTGTCATGTATTTTTGTTCTCCTTTGCTATTTTTCCTTCCCCCCCAGCAAACAAGTCACATTCTCTCGGTCTCCGAGGGAAGCAAAGATAAAACCCCCCTCTGAATAAATCTTGCTCAGAAAACCTCATGATAGGTTCACCTTAGGTTAGAAATGACTTGAGGTAACACAATGGCAACAAAAATAAAACTAGTACGGTTGCACACCTGAGCATGCCATTCTCATCAGAGTTTTGAAGCAATATATTGTGTGTAACATATTACTTCTTGGGGGAAATGAAATAACTGTGTCACCATTTTCACTTTTAATGTTCATTCTAAAACATGATGGTTTGAATATTCAGGCTTTTCTCCTCTGAATATGAATAAATTTGCAGGTTTCTTTTAGTGACAGAAATAGAGATAATCTTGTACTGTGTTCTCATGTCATTCTTTGGAATAGTATCTTAACATAAGGGCTAAAGCAACACATATTGATTTTTTATTGATAACATAAACTTCTGTGGACCTAGTTGTTTTGCTAAGAAGTGCAATCAGGTTATAAATTCTATTTTATTTTGTTCCAGTGAATTTTGCGAAATTCTACTTTCAATGAAATTTCATAAAATAAAAGTAAAAGGAAACATAATTCTTACTCATTCCTGGTTAAAATGGGGCAAAATGTGAGTGCAAGGTGTATGTGAAATGGAGTTTGAAAGGTCTCTGGCAAGGTGCTTTCTCACATAGTCCTATCCAGTGCTTCCATTTTCTGGGTTAACTGGATCTACTTGGACCCAAAAATTACATCTCTTAGTATATTCTAACAGATGGTTGCAGATTTCCAATAACTATGGTAACTCCACGAAAAGCCTAAAATGTTGCTTAACCAACAGTCAAGTCTCATTAATGTCACTGTCATGTCCGGGATAAACGTGCCAAAGGTTACAATGTCTGCTGCCAGGATCAACATTTCTTCTAATTATCCTAATTCCAGAAGAGTCCTTTCTATAAAGACTTTTGACATTTAGGGCTCTGGTTTTGCAAATCTAATAAAACATGACAATGTGCTGAACTCCCATGCCATCAAGTCCCCAAGGCTAGAGAAGGCAAGTTGTCTTTCTCATGGCTTCCTCACCTGTGCACATTATGAGTCTCCCTGCAAAGGAGTCTCATGCCTAGCACGGCTTGAAATGATCCTGGACAACAGTCTTCCCCACTCTGGCACCAGC
Source organism: Ctenosaura bakeri (assembly GCA_948474755.1). Classification (NCBI taxonomy): domain Eukaryota; kingdom Metazoa; phylum Chordata; class Lepidosauria; order Squamata; family Iguanidae; genus Ctenosaura; species Ctenosaura bakeri. Next base: position 219,963 of record CAOLHI010001039.1, on the reverse strand, counting down.
CAGCATAGAACACTGCAGCTCCAATAATCCCCAGCCAAAATGCTGGCTAGGAGTAATAAGAGTTTACCCATGGACATTTAAAAGTAGAGATGATAAATCTTGGTTTTTCTGACTCCTGAAGAAGGTCGGGCAAAATGAAACAGTTTTTTGACTCATAGCTTCAGGATAATTTGGATTACCTTCCCCCCCACACACACATACACAATGACAGAAACTGTGCAGCTTTTCTATACAGCTTGCCCAGCAAACTGTGTAATTTCTCAAACTCCTTTAAAGTTGTGCCAGGAATGCCCCCCCCCTTAAAAAAAAATCCCACAAGTTGCATGAGCTTTCAACTTGCCATTTTTCTTCCTCCATTTCTTGAATGGTCAGAACATCAAATTCAACCCCAGCCAGGAAATTGGCAAATTCCCATTCCATCCCTCTCTGGAAGACATGAGACTGAGGAAGGCTTTTCTGTGATAACATTTAAGGTACAAAATAGAGTTGTGCAAAGGTTAGGTTTATTAAATTGGTAGATTAATGTACTGAAGCTTTTACTTGATTAATTATAGGGAATACATTTTGTTTTAGACTAAAGAGTGCACTGCTTGGTTTCTGGAGGCTGTTTTTGTTTGAACATACTGCAAAAGTATTAAAGATGGCCTTATTACATATGTGGCTGTTTTTGTTCATTAAGTTGCAAATCAACTCACACCGCCTTCAGTTTCTCACCTATCTAGATATTGATTTTCCTCTGAATCAGTAAGCCAGTTCTCTTGCTGCAGCTGCTTTAAAATTGCGAGCTAGTTTGAATCTGACTATGAATTTTGCACTGGTTTGGACATTTTAATTGAAAGTGGTATTACAGTGCTTTAAATAAAATACAACATTTATATATTTATTTAGAAGTTTGATGTATCCTACTTTTTAATCAAAAGCTCCTCAAGCTTGATTACAACTAATATAGCAATGAACACACAGAGGGAGACAGAGGCCTAGATCCTACTGTTAGTCTTGATTATAGTTGCTTCAATCAACAGGCTTTGCCTACATGTTGACTCACCGTTCAAAGGTTTATTCAGTGAGTGACCTCTAACTGGGACTAACCAATACGATTGTGGATTCTGAGTTAGATGCACAAAACACAGAGCCAAGCAGTCTCTCTGACATTTCACAGATGCAAACTGGGAAACATGTGGTGGAACAACATCAGAGTGTGGGAAGGGAAGAGGAAAGAGCAAGATGCTGTTCCCTCCTCTCTTCTCCATGCTCTGGAGTTAAGGGCAACTTACTTTTGCACTTTGAACTCAGTGTGCAGGAAATGACATATGCTGAGGACAAAAGCGGAAGCTGTAATTCTTAATGTCCATTAAAATAAAAAATCAGACACAAATGTTTCCAGAAAAAAAGTTTAACCCAGATGGCTAAAAACACCCCCTAGGAGGGTGGAAGGGAGAATTATACTAACTTTCCTCTTTTCTTGCCAGCTATTTTAGGTCAACTGTGCCTTCAAGGTTGTGCCTTCAAGGTTGACATGTGGTAACCTCATGAATTTCATAGGGTTTTCTTAGGCAAGGAATACTCAGAGGTCGTTTGTCAATACCCTCCTCTGAAATATAGCCTCCAGCGTCTGGTATTATTGCAGTTTCCCATCAAAGTACTCATCAGGGCCGGCCCTACTTAGCTTCCAAGATCAGAGGGGATCTGGTGTCTTTAAGGTGTTTAGGCCCATATTTCCTAATCAGTGGACAATGCCCATACAACTGCAAAAATCCTGAACCTGCAAAAGTAGCTTGGCACAACGGAAGGGTTGTGGTCAGCAAGTCTGTCAGCATTTGAACACAGAACACAGTGCCCCATATCCAACACCTTGGAAAATCGACAATGGGACAATGTTGACACTCTTCTGGAGTATTTTCATACCATTTTAACATATGAATCCCCAGTGCTGCTTTACTGATTAAACTTAACTCACCCAGGTGGCTCATTTTTTAAGGGTTGCTGCCTTTTTGTCTCTCTTTTTGTTTATATCTTCTCTTCTGGTTGAGGTAGCTCTGTAGGATATTGTTTATTTAGTTCAGTTTGCTCTTCTCTCCCTCCACATCATGTTTGTTGGGCTCCTAAGATGTAATTGTCTTTTTCCATTCAGTGAATTGGAAATACCAAACACCAGGCTAGCCACTGTGGAAGCATTACTATTGATTCCTGTCATTTCTGTTTACTGAGGCTGACCAGAAGCAGCACTATGCTGCCTTCCAGACAGAAACCCTCACATCGGTAAATAATATCTTCTTTCTCCCAGCCTTGTGACTAAACGTGCCTACATTTGCTTAAGCTTGCAGCAATGCAAATTATCACTTTTGCTACTGACAAATGGAACTTTTAACATAAAGCTTTCCAAACTTTTCATGTTGGTGACACACTTTTTAGACATGTATCATTCCATGACACAGTAATTCAGTAAATAATTCAGTAAGTGGAGGCAGCCCCTCCACTTGTGCCTGGCCTGCTGCCACCTTCACCAGGGTCTATGTCAGCCTGGGATGGCTGCAGCAGAAGAAACAGCCCCTCCGCTTTTGCACGACACACCTACACACTGCAGCCGACACACTAATGTGTCGTGACACACAGTTTGGAAAGCTCTGTTTTAACATGTTAGCTTATTTACTTGCTTATCCTCATAACACCTAAACTGCATTTTTTTCTCCTAAGAGAAAATTGAAATAGGGTGGCAGTGAGGCTGTTACGATGCCATACACCCCCACCCCATGGTACTCTCTAATTCACAAGAAAGGTAATTTAAATGGTAAAAAAAAATCATTTATACCACTTCTTATATTAAAATCACACATTTATGGCTGGAAGGCTAGTGGGTAAGGATTCTAATTGGAAGCTGCATGCTAAGACAGATGACCTCAGCATGACAAGGTACAAAAGGTCTTGTGGTTACCCTCCTCTCACAGGCCACCTTTGAGCTTCAGTTCCCCACCTTTCTAAGGAGATGCTGGCACTGGTATGGGACTTCAAGGCCCCCCACCTTTTGGGATAAGAAGCCCATAGCTAAAACTGGAACTAGGGAAGGCTCTATGGTTGCCAAATCTCAGGATTCACTCTGAGAGTCAGGGCCTGTCCCCTATTCTTTGGCATATCCTTTAGCATTCCACAGATGAAAACAGGGAGATAAATAGATTGTGGGCAAGATGGGAAAAAATAATAATGAGGAAGAGCACACAAGCTAGGAGAGGCTATAGCAGTTTCCTTTTGCCTGAGCCTACTGGGAAGGCAAGATTCTGCCCCTTCCTTTCTTCATCTGCTACTACTGAGTTAATGAATTTTATGTTTTGAACTCAGTTTGCAGCAAATGAAGTAAACTAAGGAAAAAGGAAAAAGTGGCAGGAGGAGAGGGAAACTCGGACATTTGAGAAGCAGCTGAAAAAGTGGGATTACATAAAGGTGTGTGTATGTGGCTTCAGATCACCTGTTGATGTATGGCAATCCCATGAATTTCATACGGTTTTCTTAGGCAAAGGCCCTTTCTGCACTCTACCTTTTCACAGAGTCGTCTGGTGGAGATCCTGGCATCGGGTCTGTCAGGAGGGGAGCATGATGGGAGTGCTCTTCTCTGCACTAGCTGGCTCCATAGTGAAGGAAGTGCAATGGCCACACCTCTTCCTTCTGTAGCACAGTCAGGTATCTTCCCAGGCTGCACCGGGGCAGGAAACACAGCCATTGCACTGCCTGCGCTTCTGCAGGACAGGTAAGTCTGTGAAGGTGGCGCGATCATGGGTCATTGACGGGGAAAACTCATCAGTGATTTAATCCATAATTGCTCTGCCTGGGGACAGGAGAAAGACGGAATCACAATGACTTCATGCAGAAGTAGGTTGGGAGGGTGGTGCGGAAATGGCCAAAGAATACTCAAAGGTAGCTTACTAATTCCTTCCTCTGAAATAGCAGATACTACACCTGGTATTCATTGACAGTGTCCCATCTAAGTACTAACTAGGGCTGACCTTGCTTAGTTTTCAAGATCAGACAGGATCAGACAGGTATTAATCCATATTACATTAAAAGATCGATACAAATCTAATGTTGTACATATTATCATCAACTTCAAAGTAATCTCAAGGAGAGCCTAGTGTGGGAGACAACTGAACTAGGATATATCCACAAGTTGTGATCTACTGCCAAATGTTTGAACCAAGATAATAGTTTCTTAGTACACTACATATATTAAAAGGCTAGTTATCTCAACCTTTAATATGTATAGCTATGTTAATATTAAACAGTCTACAAGATTCTCCTTTGAAGGATGCAACAGATCATTCTAGTTTCAGTGCAGTAGGACTAAAGAAACACTTCCTCATGGTTTTATTAACATCAGCCATAATAAACTGGAAAAGCAGACTTGTACCCGATAACTAGTATCATGTGCTTACTACCTTATTTATTGTCATGATGTTTATGCCTAGTGTTAGTCATATAATTGTCATTTTCTACACTCTGGTCATATCCCAATTTTAGAATCGAAGGAAATCAATTTTAATCCAAAAAAGCTCATGCTAAAATAAACCTGTTAGTTTTAAAGGTGCCATAAGACATTCTGTTGTTATTCCTGAACAGCACGGTACAGCATGGTTCATAAGAAGCAGCTCATAGATTCTGTTATGTACTCTGAGAGTATTTTAAGCTACTAAAAATGTGATCAAATCTCTTATCTTTTAACAAATGTCCATGCACACACATAAATCCCCTGATCTAATCAGAGGCTGCAAGAGTGAGATGCTGCGAGAGCAGGTCAGTGAAGAGGAAAATATAGTGATTGAATTATTGGTGGCAGAATAAGATGAGAGAGCCAGTGTCGTGTAGTGGTTTGAGCATTGGGCTACATCTGGAGACCAGGGTTTGAATCCCCACTAAGCTATGGAAATCCACTGGATGACCTTAAGCAAGACACAATCTCTTAGAGGAAGGCAAAGGCAAAGGCTCTCTGAACAAAGCTTGCCAAGAAAATCCCATGACAGGTTCACCTTAAGGTTCACCATACATCAGAAACAACTTGAATGCACACAAATGACAACAACAAGGATAAGATGCCTCAGCTCATCAAAATATTGCTGTTCTATCACCAAGAAAAAGGAAATAGAAAGAGACTGAGCACAAACCTGCAAATAGCAATGGTTTTCATGTTCACAAAGATTGTTTTTCATACTAGAATCACAAAACAATAGAGAGTCAATGTAGTTGGCAAACCATTCATGGAGCATTAATAGAAGGCTGTACAGGAAACATTAAGAGAGAGGGGGAAAAAAACAATAACAGCCATAGGGAGGTTAAAAACAAAAGACGTACTCTGAAAGTGACAAAAAACAGACACAAGAGGAATGTAGCCAACAGAAAATGTTGTGGCTGGTTTGCAATCCCCTTCTGGTGATACAGTACACCATGTATTGCTATAGAAATATTCTAGTGGGGGGGAGCAAGAGCAAGAGGAGGAAGAAAAGGACGCATTCTGATGTCATTAGATTTAAAACAATACTAAGAATTATTCTTAGTTCATTGAATATTTGATAGTCCACAGAGCAATTTGGCCCTAGTGTCTTATTTGACAAAAATATCTTAGCCCACTTCCACACTGCACTGTTATGGTCCTATAATTCTGCTTTCAACATCCCGTGGAATTCTAGGGCCTATAAGTTTCCTGAGGCCCAAGAGCTCTGTGACTGAGAATTCTACATGCCCCTCCCTAAACTGCAAACCCTAGGATTTCATACGATGTTGAAAGTGGAATAACTATAACAGTGTAGTGAGGTAATGGCCCCAATTACTTGTGAGAACATGCTATATTCTTCTGAAAAACAATTCCTCTACAGCTTCTTTTTTCTTGTTCAGTACCACTGCAGTGGAGTGCAGAAAGAGATAAATTCTGAAGCACTGTGGCACCTGAAAGACTAAGAAGTTTTATTTGGTTGCAGTTTTCATGGCCACCAGTCCCCTTCATCAGACGTATGGAGTGTTGCTGCTGTCACAGTGGACTGTAATCCATGAAAACTTGGGCCAAATAAAAATGACTTAGGCCATAATTCACTAAGGCCATTACTAATATCTAAAGTTACACATTCATGACTGGTTCATATTCATCAATGCTACATAGTCACTGATTTAGGGAGTACATAGGGCCTATGAAAATCCTACAATCCTCACTTACTAGACAGTAGTCACTGTGAGTACAGGGGTCAGATCACCTGCTGGGCAGGAAGCAGTTGACTAACACTTCATCCCGACTTCCCATGAGTGCTCTCCAGTGTGAGGGGGGATTGCAAAATAGATTGATCATGGAACTGAGTAGAAGTGTCAGTCACCTGCTTCCCAGCTGGCAGGGGAACAGACCCCTTCTTCTTACAGTGGCTTCTGCCTGGTAAATTAGGATTGAAGAGGCTGGGTTGGGAGACACAATTTAGCTTTGTAACTTCTTCTGTAGATGATACACAACTGCAGCCCTTGGCTTTAAGTACCACAAGATTTTTTGCTTATTCTTGCTTCAGAAGACTAGCAAAACTACCTCCTGGAAAGCATCTAACTCGGTTGTTTATTCAAGCAGCTTCCCAAGTGGTAGTCTCAGAAAAACTGGTAATCCAGAATAAATAAATACCCCAGATAAGTAATCTACAATACACAAGAAAAAGCAAGGACCACTGGCCTTGTCTGTATTACACATCAGTCAGAAAAGCGTTCAAAGAAAACAGTACTGCTTTTATTGACATGAGCATTCTTCTTGGGATTTTCCCAAGTCTTTTCATGCCTTGCAACACACTTCAGCCTCTGATCCACTTGCTGAATTAATGTTCAACCAAATCAATCTCTAGGGTAAGAGTTGTCTCAAGGTAGCTTAGAGGTAAGGAAACCCTCTCCCCTCAAGTAATGAACTCTGGAGTAGCCTGAGATGTATCTGAAGATGTAAACAACTGAAACTGTCTGTCTCCCAGACCAACTTTTCTTGACAAGCTTGAGAATTGCATGTTATGTCTATCTTGTTCTGCTTCATGTAGAACACCAGTCTTCAATCGCTTCTTGTAGTGCTGTTACCATCCCTTACACACCCCATCCTTCAGGACTATAAAGTTATCAAGATATAATCATTTTCATATAAAAACTGGAGACTTATGACTGGGAAACATGCGGTAATCAGGACACTTGCTGTAAGCATGGACTAGGTCAGGATGGCCTCAGTATGGTCAGGTGATAAGTTCAAGAGGATTAGGTGGAAAAGCCCAGTATTAATGGGCTTCCAGTAATCCTTTCAATGGTATAGGCAACCAAGACAATAGTAAATGAAACTGCCCAGGTACAGCAGGCAAGCACCCCGCTGTATGTATTTCCTACAGAGACTTTCCCAATTCACCTTACCCAATCAAACATTAAGAGGCTGTCAGGACTGCCATAGATGTTTTGTCACCCAAAGTAAAACAATCAGTCTGTTCTAGTCTCTTTTTTTTTATTCTGTTGGAAAGCAATTAGCACATACCCATTCAGGGTGAGAAATAAGAGTATAAAAACCTTGGCTCCAGCCCATTCCAGGTAATTTGCTAGCACTTTGGGTGTCACACTGCAACCCAGATTCCCATTCCTTCATGCTGCCCTCAAACTCTTGTTTGAGCCACTCTACTACTATCCTCTGCTCCAAGACTGATAAATATCACCCTCTACATCCCAAATCTCTCTCTGTCCAATCTTTCTTGCTTTTCCCTTCACTAGTCTTGTATGGTTTGTGAGGCTGCTTGATTGTGTGTGTGTGTGCTGATTTTCAATAAAATACCCTGTTTAAACCTTTAACTGGAGTCCTACAATTAGTACTGGTATACATAGGTGAAAAGATCCTGCAGTTACCCTCCTCTCATAGGCCTCCTTTGAGCTGTAATTCCCCAAATTTCTAAGGAGACAGTGTCACTGCTGGTGGACCTCAACACCTCCCACCTTTTGGGGTAACAGTGTCATCATGGTGACCAATCATATGTCAACCAACTCAAAATACATGGATTTATTTTCCCATTGTGTAGTCTATTTGTTATCTGGAACTATTAATTCTCCTGATCAATTAATTCCTTGCAGTTCTATCATCCCTTGATTAGAGACCAAGAAATTCACAGGCAAAGGACCACTGCACTCAGCACCATCACAGGCTGTCCTTGGAAGCCTTGTTAAATTTTATCTTAATAAAATTGAACAGTAGCCGTGACGGCCTTGCTACTGTGCCGCTCCCAAGTCACATCAAATTGGGATCAGAGATAATAAACACAGCTGCTTCTGCCGTTATCGGGCTATACTCCTTGACACCTGAAATCTTATGGTTTCATCGGAGCAAGTTGCTGTTCTTTTGTATGCTCTGTCCAAGTTTAAAATGACTGACTAGGTGAGATTGCTATATCTGCACAAAAGGGAGAGGTGTCATATGAAGAAAGAATGGGAAAACAGAAAGAGTGTGGAACTCATCTCCAAAATTAGACGGGATGACAGTTTCCTCCCAGTCAGGCTGCTAAGTGTTTACACAGAGAAATTTACACAGACTGGGACTTAGTTTAAGAGAGGGACAGGAAATCACTCGTATGTAACCCAGATGCAGCCTGTGTGGGCTTCCCATCTTCTTCTTCTGTTATCTCCAGTTATGTTTGGAGGTTTCAGGCTTTAAATAGCCTATTATCTTCAATCAGTAAGTATTAATAAAAAATATGTAATAAACTTTAATATTAAACGATAAATAAAACTGTTAAAATTTCTGTTAAATTCCATAAAGGGTATCAGATAACATCACTCTTGTTGCAATTGCTTTATGATTATAGTTACAGTTACAAGTATAAGTTGAGAGCACAACAACAAAAATCCAAAGATGAAACCAGTAATAGTAAGCTGCTCTGCCCCATTCAGTTCAAGTTCACCAGTGCAATGGAGGAGAGTGCAGAACATAAGGATGGAGCCTTGGTTTTCTGGATTTGCTGTAAAGGTTACACAAGTGTTACATGGGTGACTTAAGGAGTTAGAACTAAAATCGTAAATGAACCAACACAAGAAACCTATTCCAGTGATAAACTTTTACCCATTGATATACCAATATCTGCAAAAACCAATGCTTTCATCTGCCACTCAGAATATATGCAGTTATCAATAACTAGAAATTTTTTGGCTGGAACTAGAACATTTCACAGTAATAAGCTCATATTTCATCTCTTATACATCTAATACAATACAGAGCCAGGCACTGTAGAATTGATATTAAGTGTAGAAATAAAAATATGTCTTACCATTTAGATAGAGTCTGATTATCATAACAATACACATATATTTTAAGTCTTTGCAGCATCCCTGCAAGAGTCTGTGGAATCTCTGCTTTATAAGCCAGATGTGATCTGTGCAGGTTTTCCATGTCTCTGTAAGCAACTTCTGCTATTACTGAATATTCTTGAGACCCAGCATGGTGTAGCAGCTAAAGTGTTGAATTAGGACTCTGGAGACTTACGCTTTCTTTTTCATCACAAAAAAGGTGTAGTCAATGCAGTTTTGAATGTTTGCATGATGCATTTGTGCTTTTTAGTTGCACAGTAAAGGTATCATTGTTTTTGGATTTTGGATTTTTTTGTACTTTGCTGCATGGCCAGCACATCCACCCTTAAATATGTTTTCTGGAAACCACAGTTCAAGTCCCCACTTATCCAGGGAAAACCATTCAGTGGGTTTGAGCAAATCATACTGTCTGAGCCTCAAGGGAAAGCAATGGCAAACCTCCTCTGAGGAAATCTTGCTCCCGTCAAGAAACCATGATAAGTTCACCTTAGGGTCACTATAAGTCAGAAATAAATACTTGAAAGCACACAATAACAAAAAGCCATTCTTGGTTTGCATGAAAAGAAATAATAAAATTAAACAAATAAAAAACTGGTGGCAGTGAAACTGGATAAACTAGAATAGTCATAGTACCATCACTCTTGGACTAAATTTTCACCCACAGACACAGAAATGATCACATGTCAAAACAGATACACTCATCATTTGATCATTTATCAAAACAGATAAATTCCATCTATGAAGCTGCGAGGCCAGAAGTGGACCGAGGAGAGAAAGCCATAGCTGCTGGGACAAATTTGGTGGCACCTGAAAGAAGAAGATGGACTTGCTTCTAGCAGATAGATGAAAAATGGATGGGACATCCAGAAGCAGACAGAAGAAGATGACAGAAGAGGAAGCCAGATAGAAGAAGAAGAAGAAAAAGTCAGCTGAAAAGTATCTTGTAAGATCCATAGATGGGCCAAAGAAGAGCCAAATTAGAAGTTGAATAAAGATGGGATTATTTAACTGGGCAGTGATGCAAGCAGAAGGTGATTCAAGCAATTTTTTTTCAAAAAAATATGGTTCTAATGGAGTTTATGCCTCATCCTGATGAGACCTTGATTGTAGGCCACACAGCCATCTGAAATTTTGAGAAGACCACTGCATGTAGGTATAGACTAATGGCTCCAAAATGTCCAAGGAAACTTTGGAATTTATAAACTACAAACTCTGAAGGCAACATATCACCCTGACACACCCAATCTCATCTAATCTAATCCAATCTCATCTGGAGCGTGTCCAGAGGAGAGTGACCAAAATGGTGAAGGGTCTGGAAGCCATGCCCTATGAGGAGCAGCTTAGGGAGTTGGGTATGTTTAGTTTGCAGAGGAGAAGGTTAAGAAGGGACATGAAAGCCATGTTTAAATATTTGAAAGGATATCAAGTCGAGGAGGGAGTCAGCTTGTTTTCTGCTGCTCCAGAGACTAAGACAAGGAGCAATGGATTCAAGCTGCAGGAAAGAAGATTCTACCTGAACCCAGGAAGAACTTCCTGATGGTCAGAGCTGTCTGGCAGTAGAATATGGTGCTTCGGAGTGTGGTGGAGTCTCCTTCTTTGGAGGTTCTTAAGCAAAGGCTGGATGGCCATCTGTTGGGAGTGCTTTGATAAGGGTTCCTGCATGGCAAGAGGTTGGACTGGATGGCCCCTCTGGTTTTTTCCAACTCTATGATTCTATAATTTCAGAAGATAAGTGGATTCAGGTCCAGTTACTACTTGGATGAAAGGTAATACCAGGAATCTTCAGAGAAGGTTGGTGAAGAATCCCTGAGGAACTACTGGCAGTCAGAGTTGACAATAGTGGGCTAGATGGACTAGTGGTCTGATTTAGACTATGGCAAATTCCATTGTTCCAATTTAGAGAGCCTACATAGCATTTCCAAACCATTAATCTAAGCAAAGGACCACACATGGTTTGGCCTTCAAGAACTGACAAATATCTTTTGTTTCCTTTGTTTAAGAAGATGTCATGGTTACTGGCCTGTGTCATTCTGCCTGATACAGCAGAATGCTCCTGGTGCTGTTACCATGGTCTGCTATGATTTCTGTGCTCTCATGCCATTGTTTTATGTTGCCTGTTTAAAATGGATTTTAACTATAGATCTTTTTTTTAAAAAAATGAAACAACGTTATAGGACATCTTGAAGGCTCACTTGGACCATAAGGCCAGCTATAAATTGCTTCAATCAATCATTGCATGACTCTTGGTGAACACATGAATTATGAGACCGGTTTTAATTTCAGATTTGAAGACAAGGTGCATGCTTTGCCTTTTAAGCGGCAGGGACATTTTCATCATGATATTCACAAATACCATATGCAACAGCAGAAAGGAGTAATGGAGATGATCTCAAAACTCTGAACTGAGCGATGCGAAGACCTACGTTAATATAACTGGCACATTTGCACTGGACTTTGCATTGCCTCAAGCATCATGTGACTTGTTTTATTGTTTGTGAAGCTTGTATTGTCACTGTTGATTATGTACATTTCCTCCCACCATCTCCCATCAAATTGCTTCACATGATTGCCTACACAGAAGAAAATCAAATTACAGTCTTCTAGCATTTCCCTTTCCTTTTTTGACTATTTATGGAGACCCAGCTGGATGAGTGCTTGGTCTCTGGGGTCAGAAATGATGTTTGCACTTGAGGAGTCATTGGTTCAAGTCCTGTTTTGAGAAGAATGGGGCCTTATAGCCCAATTCCATGTCAGTGGTGCTAGCATTTTTAAAATAAACATATTATACATTTTTTTGGTTTATATCCTGTTTGGATTACTATAACACTCGGTATGGTGTCTTTGAAGACTGGAAACTTCAACTGGGCCAAAGGGCTGTAGCCAGATTGCTAACTGGGGCTGAATAGAGAACTACAGGAAACTATAGGGAACACAAAACTGTTTTGTTGCAACAACTTCAGTAGCTGCCAGTCCATTTCCAGGCACAATTCAAAGTGCTGGTTTTGAGCTACAAAGCCCTATACAGAACAGGTCCAGATAATCTGAAGCACTATAGTTTCCCTTACAAACCAGCCCACACTTTGAGATCTGCTGGGAAGGTCCTTCTTTCTCTCCCACCACTCTCACAAGTATATCAGGTAGAAATGCCAGAGAAGGTCTCAGTGGCTGCCCCCAGGCTCTGGAACTCCTTCCCAGAGAATTTAGACTGGTGTCCTCCATCCTTTCTTTTCACAGAAAAGTAAAGATTTTTCTGTTTAGACAAATGTTTGATAATTGCCTATATAAGGTCCATCCAATCAAAATAATGTGCCTCATCTTGCTAATTGTAGTGCTGTGTGTGAGAATGTTTTAATAATATATGTTTTGATCTGATTTTAAGTTCTGAAAAATTAATCTGGGGAAAAGGTGAAAAGGAACATAATAATGATTAACAACAAGAACAACAACATTTGGTTTGTCTCCTCACTATTACTGCTACCTCATTTCTTCTTAGACTGCCATTTCTTGAGATGAACACTGTGTAAATCTACAACTGAAAATGTCCCATTGCTGTCTACTTTAGCTCACTTACTCCAAGTACTGTGACATTCAGATGTTCCATTTCTTGTTTTAAAATGTCTAGTTTACCATGATTAATGCTTCTCAAATTCCATGTTCCTGTAATAGTTGTAGAGCAGCCTCAGTTTTTTCTTTCACCTCCGAGCACATCAGCAGCTGAACATCTTTTTGGCTTGAAGTTCTACAGATACCATAGAGTACCAAAAAGATCAATAAATGTGTTCAAGAGCAAATCAAACCTGACCTCTTCCTAGAAGCCAAAATGACAAAACAGCCCATACTTTGGGCATATCATGAGAATTCATGACTTAGAAAAGAGAATAATGTTTGTTAAGGTACAAAGCTGTAGGAATAGAGGAAGACTGCACTGCAGGTAGATAGACTCAAATAAAGGAAGCCATGGCTGCCCTGAAGTTTGCAAGACCAGAGTACAGCAGCTGTTGACAACAGGATGTCTTGGAGGATTCTCAGTGACGGGGTCACTGTTTAAACTGTATTCTTTTTAAGAAAATTGCTTAATTGTTTTAACCTATGTAAAGTAAGATTTCTATAGCTGAACTTTGTTTTAAATTTTTGTAAGCTGTCTTGAGTTTCTTGTCAGGAGAAAGGCAAGATATAAATTACAGTAATCCCTTCACATTCACTAGGGTTAGGGGCATAGGACCCCCATGAAAGTGAAAAAGATGTGAATAACTCTAGGCCCTCCCAAACCATATTTAACACAGGAAAAAAAAAAGTATGATCACCGTATTCAAGTCACCAGGGATTCTTTTGAGGCATCAGGGTTCCATCACAAGGCAGAAGTGGCTGGCTGAAAGGGCTTACTGCCACCTCCACTGCTGCCCCACACCATTTTTAATAGGGACTTACAAGCCTCATTTGCAGTTTCTCAGTCTCATGAGGCTTGCAGTCCCCATTAAAAATGGCATAGAGAGGCAGCAGAGGTGACAGCAAATAATCCGTGAATAATCAAATCTGCAAAAGTGAAACCTGCAAATGTGGAGGGCTGACTGTAACTACATAATAAATAGGAATGATTTACCATAAGGAGTCAGTGTGTTAGTGGTTCAAATGTGGGACTAGGATTCCAGGAGACCAGAGTTCAAATGCCCACTCAACCATAGAAACCCATGGAGTGACCTTGGGCAAGTCACACTCTCTCATCCTCAGAAGAAGACAATAGTAAATGCCTTCTGAAAGTATCTTGCCCTATGATTGGGTCAGCTTAAGGAAGCCATAAATCAAAACAATTTGGAGGCACAATTCATCAAAATAGCTTTCAGTAGAAAGAGGGGGGCCTTTCTAGTGTGGCCTCTAGGCTGGATCATGTCTATGCTGGTGAAAATATTTTTTCCCGGACCCACTGGGGCAAGCAGATCCTGGAGTTGAACATTCATACCAACCAGTCAAAGCCTTGGACAACTTGACGCTGAATACCCAAATGCTTGCATAAGGAACTAAGACTTGGAGTAGGGTGGGTTTTATTGTTTCTATAAGACATGTCCTTCATTAAGAGGCATTACAGAAGACAGGAAAACACTGGATCTATCACAGTTTCCCAGAATAACATGGCTGATCCTAGGAAACAGGATAGAGAGAGATTGTTTATGCTCTTCCAAGAGCTCTCATGAGTGATCACAGCTCGGGGGCGGGGGGACTTTTTGTACTACAATCTATCCACTTTATTTATATCCTGCATTTTCCCCCAAGAGTGGGACTCAAGATGGCTAAAAGAATAAAAACAGATAGAAGTAAAACCCCATATAGATAAAAATGTACCAAAAGTCATAATTAAAATAATACTAAATTGTCTATAGAATTAAAACTATATAAGAACCAGCCCCAGAATTCCACAGCTAGTATGGCCATTGTGTGACTGTTATGGCTGGGGGATTTTGAAAGCTGTACTCCAAAATTTTGGACATTCTGGGAGGTATACAGAATGAATTGTTTACAAATCTTGGACTTTGATAAACAGTTGGATGCATATATGGGGACAAATATAGGTCAATCAAACTTTAAATTATGTATCTCTGGGAAACAACTGATAGTAGATGTAGTATATTCTACTTGAAGCAAATAAACTGCCAGATAGTGTGTTGGTATGTACTAGAAAAAAACAAATTCATATTAAAATAAGACAGGGGATAATGGACACTGTGCTTTAAATAATCTAAAAAATAAACAAGATTATTGCTTTATCACTAACAATAAACTCTAATATACTGTGTTAATATAATTCAATACCCAACAGAGGTTGCCAGCCTAGAAAAGGCAGATATGTGAAATTTTAAAATGAATGAGTCAATATCCAAGAGCAGGAAAAGGAAATGAAAAAAGTAGCACATCACCCTGGAAGAAATATAGATACAACACTTTCACTGCATGCTGTATCTATTTGCATAAAAAAATTGCTGTGCCATCCCTGAATTGTAGTAGTAACATTAATGACTGCATTCTATTATTATATATTACATCATCATCATCATCATCATCATCATCATCATCATCATCATTCCCCTCTAATAGCAAACACAGGTGAGTTCCTCTCAGTCTGGAAAAGAAACAAAGCAGTGCACAATTAAGCCCTGGCTTCTTCATATTTGGAAGATGTTTCAATAGTAGTCCATAATGCTTCAAGTAAAATAAAACGGCATTTTAAAAAACACACACAAAACTGGCCTTAGAATAAATTTATCCAGATCTAATATGTTATGCTTCAATTTTATACTAGTCAAACAAAAACACCTAGAAAAATTCCAAATACTTCTCAGATGTTCAAGCAGCAAATATCTTGGAATTCAAATAAGAAAGGATACATCCCAATTGGTCCACAGAAACTACAAACCATTACTTAACTGGGTTGACCAATAAATTAAAAACTGGTCTAAATGACATTTCTCCATATTTTGTAGAGCAGCTATGGTAAAGGTGCGATGTACAGGATAGTTTCATGTCCCAGTAATTAGGCTTCTTGGTTTCAAAGGCTTTATTCAGGAACATTGAAGAAAACAGCTGCACATTTGGCAACTGCCAGGACTAAAGAAGCATGGGATTTGCAGCACCTTATAAACTGTAACATTTCAAATTAGTGCATGCTAGCATTCTATTTGATAGTTAATCATAACAATTCCTTTCCCAGGTGCTTCAGTCTCCTTCTTAAATTCCCATACAACTTGCCAATAGTTTGAGCTTGTAGTCAGGTCTGTCTGCCTGCACCTGCACCCTTATCACAATTCATTACAATGATATGTCCTCATTCCCAGCACAGAGTTTCCCAGCCAATGCTGTCCTTCCCTCACCGCCCAGAAAAACCCATTTAAGCCCATTTAAGGCAACTACCGAAAAGCACAGCAGGCTGGACAAAGTCAAGTTGACAAAAGGCCCATATACTGCTGAAATTCACATTCATTTTTCAATCCATACCAAACATCCTGGCACACAGAAGTTGAAACAATGGAACAAAACAAAACAAAACCTTACAGACATTTATTGCAGGAAATAAAACCCTTGGATTCCCTAGAACAGTCCAATAAAAGGGAACCTCAGAAAATGGTCTGTCTCTGCATCATTATTTTACGGCGTTTCAATTTAAACAGATGGCACATTTAATTGGAAGAGACTCTTCAACGTCAGGGGTCAACACAGAGTTAAATGACAGGTCTCCCAATTTAGAAGCTTGACTTTTCTCCAATCTTACCAACTCAGACCTAGTCAAAAATGGAAAAGCTGTTCACTAAGGAAACATTTGCAATTTGGAAAAAAAAACCAACAGTAAATTGCTTGCCCCAAACCCTTCCCCTCGCTGCCCATTTCTTTTTCATCTTTTTTTTTTTTAGATTTGATGGCAAGATGCAGCAAGTCAGAAATTGGAGGGAAGAGGGATTGTATAGAATAAAAAACCTTTTCCAGAAGGGCAAACCAATTTCATCAGAGCCTCTAGATAAATGTTTAGAAGGTAGTCTCAAAATGACTCAGTGTATCTAGAACTTACGTCCCAGTTATTATGGTTTTATATTATTCTGTCTTTACTGTTTGCTACCCTTCTTGTACTATGTTACTGTTCTTAATTGGTATGTCAGTTTAACATTTTCCTTATAATTACAAGGTTAAATAAAGAATTTAAAAACACTCTCTGTGTGAGGAACCTGTGATTTTACAAAATATTGATAGCATTTGAGCCTATGCATGGGTGGGTGTGCCATACATTAAAGCCCTAAGCAGCTTGATACCTGAAGAAGTACTTCCCCCTCTTTCTCTCAGTCTCTCTCTATATATATATGTCTATATACAGTCGTCTTTCCACATTCACTAGGATTAGGGGCACAGGATCCCCATGAAAGTGAAAAAAAAATGGATAACTCTACACCCTCTCAAACTATATTTAACACACAAGAAAGTATGATCACCATATTCAACCCACCGGGGATTCCTTTGAGGCATCAGAATTTCTTCATAAGGCAAAAGTGGATGGCTAGTGGGGCTTACTGCCATCTCTGCTGCTGCCCCACACCATTTTTAATAGGGACTTACAAGCCTCGTTTGCAGTTTCTCAGTCTCACAAGGCTTGCAGTCCCTATTAAAAATGGCATAAGGAGGCAGCAGAGGTGACAGCAAATAATCTGTGAATAATCAAATCTGCAAAAGTGAAACCCGCAAATGTGGAGGGCTGACTATACATATCTGTGTGTGGGTGCGTGTGTGTTACCTCACTGGTAATCCCTGTCCCGGGGTCTACAATTTTTGATATTAAATATGATTCAACATGCCTGAGAGGTCACCCAGATGAGCACGTGGGTAGGAATGGTTGAACGATCGAGAACCAGGTCAGGCCAGTAAAATCCCCAGTCACGTAGCCCCAGGAGACCTCAAGCTTTGCACACCCACAGTAAACAAAGAGTCCTCAGCCACTGAGGAGCCAACTTGAGGACATTAGCGTGTTTTCCCCAAGTTGGGAGCACCGATAGCAATACAATCTTATCAGGCAAGGACTATCTACATAAATTCATGCCACTACCCAATGCAACTGAAGATCCTGAAACTTTGGCAACACCTCGTAATCTCATTATGCGAAAGGAGTTGCCATTGTGAAGCTTCTTTTCCGTTGCAACACCCTTTGTTCTCCCCGGGAGCGGATTTGCTCTCAAGGTACGTTTTCCTGTACAAATAGTCCTAGTTTTTGAGAGTTTCTTTGGATCACTCTCAGTCATACCAGCAGATTGTTTCTCCATCCGTCAAGTAATCCCCTCAGCCCTCTCTGTGCTGAGCTCCACTTCTTCACTGTTTTTCCCAGACCAAGGACTTCAGGAAAAGGTGCAGTATTACCCCAACTACAATCCCTTCAATATTTCCCCTATCCAGTTTCCTCTCTTTTGCTTCTTAATAGGTCTTGAGTGAGTGTGTAAGTGATTGCGTTGGTGTGTG
Organism: Ctenosaura bakeri; assembly: GCA_948474755.1. Taxonomy (NCBI): domain Eukaryota; kingdom Metazoa; phylum Chordata; class Lepidosauria; order Squamata; family Iguanidae; genus Ctenosaura; species Ctenosaura bakeri. The sequence goes on along the minus strand of CAOLHI010001039.1, from coordinate 201,663 downwards.
AGACTTTCATCCAATAAAATCATTTTTTAGACATCTTCATTTGGTTTTTGGCTTGGCCTGACCCCATAAAAACTGGGTAAAAAGACCCTGCTAAGTTACCCTGCCTCTCACATTGCTATTGCTCGTGCTCTGTTGAGTTCCCATTTCCTACCACGTGAAGCACATGAAAGCATCCCCCATGGGACCCCAGAAACCAGGGTAACATGTGTGTGTGTCTCTGGCCATTTCTGCACTAGAATGTTATAGTGCTATTATTCCACTTTTCGTTTTCAAATCTTTTTATTAGACCTTTTCATCTCGATATACAACCAAACCATATCATTCACATTCACATATACAAATCAAGAAATAATAAAATAAATATAACCCCCCCACACCTTTTCCCTTATTTTCCTTTCCTTTGGAGTTTTTTTAAAGCTTTTCCTGTCTCACTTTTCTCCTATAATCCTTTTACTGATACTCCACTTAATTACCTTATTATACTTACGCTAATATTCCCTTTACCCTTTCTCTAGGATTTTCTTAACTATATATAAGCCTCAACACCCTTAATACCTAGCTTAACCCCCCTTTTTAACCCTTTGGTAGCCATATTCCCCCATTTCGACTCTAAAATAGGAAAAATCAAATCCCAGTCTACCTCTGTTTTGACTTTTAAATTATATGACAGAGATGAAGTTAATTTTTCCATTTCCATAATATCATATATTTTTAGTAACCAGTCTTCTACTTCAGGAGGTTCCGCCTGTTTCCACCTACTCGCGAAACACATTCTCGCTGCAATTATCTTTAAAGGGTACTTTTTTTAAAAGACTGTTTCTTTAGTGGACCCCATAGCTTCATACATGTTTAACAAATATTTTTCTGGGTATAGCGGAAATTTAATTTGGAATATTTCTGTTATAATGTTATGTACTTGTCCCCAAATTTTTTTCGCTTTACTGCAGGTCCACCACAGGTGAAACAGATTTCCTTTTCCGCTCACATTTCCAACACTTATCCTTGTCTGTTTTGGTCATTTTCGCAATTTGGCCGGTGTTAGTACCATCTGTACATGATCTTAAAATAGTTTTCTTTTAATGCTGCACTCTTTACCATTTTGTTTATTCTAAACCAGGACCTTTCCCAACACTCTTTTTCGGTCTCCCTATATTCTGGGCCCATCTCAACTTTTCTCTTTTATTACCTCTCTTTCCAGTTCTAAATTTAAGAAAATTTTGTATAACTTTGCTATACGATGATCCACTTCCGATTTTAATACTTTATCTAATTCATTTTCTTTTTTTCTATCCCCACTGTTTTCTGATCTACTTTAAATTTTTCTACCATTTGTCTTTGCAGGAGCCAGTAAGTAGCCAACCAATATCTTCTAGTTTTTTTTTGTCTTCAACCGGTTCTCCACCATATACTTTCACTATATCCTTATACATAATCCATCTGCCAACCTGAGGTTTCTCCCTCCTATAGAAGGCTTCGTGTGGGGATCCCACATGGGAATCTCTTATAGATCTTCTTTTTATACAACATCCACACTCTCAAAATAGATTTTCTAATAAAATGATTATTAAACTCCCTATTTATTTTTGCCTTCTCATACCACAAGTATGCGTGCCAGCCAAAAGGTAACTCCGCACCTTCCAATGTCAGCAATCTCTCATCATCTAATCAACCCAAGTGGTGCCCAATCCAGCAGCACGCATGATAGTATAATCTCAATCCGGATTTTAAACCTCCTCTCTTTTTAGCATCTATTAAACCGCACCACTTTTTCGGGGTTTTCTGCCATTCCAAATGAATTTACAGTGGTTTTTCCATTGTTTGAAAACTCCGTCATTAGTTATAATGGGGAGATTTTGAAATAAAAAGATTTTTTGGCAATATATTCATCTTAATTATTGCTATTTCCCTAATAAAGATATATCCAATGTTGTCCATTTTTTTAAATCCCCTTTCACTGATTGCCATATTTTCTTATAATTGTTTCATATAAATCCGTATTGTTTTTAGTTAAATATATTCCTAAGTATTTAACTTTTTTTTTATTTTAAATTGTATTCACTCTCCAACTCCCTTTCCTCTTGCTTATTCATTTTTTTCGTCAGTATAGATGTCTTTTCCGGATTTATTTTAAAGCCTGACACCACTCCAAATTCATGTAAGATCTTATTAAACTGCTTTACACTTTGTATCGGGTTATCTAGTAAAACAACCAAATATCTGCGAATGCCCTAAGTTTAAATACCTGATTTTTAATCTGAACACCCCTTATTTCCGAATCTTGTCTAATATGTAAGTTAAAAATTTCATAATTGGAAGTCAATGGAGACAGTGGACATCCCTGTCGCTTCCCTTTTTTTGATATCAACTTTAGGTGTTTTTTCGCCATTTACTATAACAAATGCTACTTGATCCTTATAAATCATGTTCGTCCACTTTAGAAAACTCTCCCCTATATTTATTTTTTTCAAAGTTTCTTCTATAAATCTCCATTTGTTTTTGTCGAAAGCTTTCTCTACATCCAAAAATATCATTCCTAACTTTTTCTCATTGTGTTTGTGGTAATATTCTAGTATATTCAGGACAATTCTCATATTTTCTTAATCGATTTCCGGGAAGAAAACCGCTCTGATCTTCATCAATCCATTCTTTCAATACTTTTTTTAATCTTTCTGCCAGAATAATCGCAAATATTTTGTAATCTATATTAAGCAGCGCAATTGGCCTGTAGTTTTTGACATCAGAGTATCTTTGCCTTCCTTGGGGATAAGACTGATTGTAGCCTCCCCCCAAAGTAGCCGGCCCTTTCCCCTTTTTTCTACTTTTTTTAACACCTATACAAGGGGTCTACTTATTTTTTGGAAAGTTTTATAATAGAAAGCTGTTAAACCATCTGGCCCCGGGGCCTTTCCTACTTTAAGTTTTTGTATTGCGTTTGTTATTCCATTTTAGTTATAGGTTTATTCAACTCAATTCTGGTTTCTTCTCTTATCTGTAATATTTCTACTTTTCCAAGATAATTCTTCAAAATTCTATCTATATCAGCAGAATCATTATCTTCGTAAAGCGACTGGTAATATTTGTAAAATGCCAATTTTATCTTATCTTGTTGTCTATACAGTTGGCCCCCTTCCCTGATTTCTAAAATTGTTTTTTTCCCCTTTTTCCCTTTTTTAAGTTTATATGCGAGCCACTTTCCCGCTTTATTAGAATGTTCATAATATCTTTGCTTTATAAATTTCAGCTTCTTTTCTATTTCTATTGTGTTTTGCATCGTAAATTGTTTTTGTAATACCTTAATCTCATTTTTTACCTTCCCATTTTGGGGATTTTTTTTTAACTCATCCTCTTTACTCTTAAGCTCCGCGATAATTTTTTGTTGGATCTCTCTTCAATTCTTTTTTCTATAGCTCTCCTGTTCTATTAAGATTCCTCTTATTACCGCTTTACCGGCCTCCCACACTGTACATTCTGATGTTCCCTTTCCAGAGTTCTCTTTAAAGTAATATTCCAATTGGGTTTTAACCTTATCTACAACTTTGTCATCCCTTAATAAATCATCCCTAAGTATCCACCGGACCTATTTCCCTTTGAAGAACATCATTATAGGACAGTGATCAGACCATGTCCTGGGTAATATTTCCATTTTCTGAATATTCTTATTTAATACTTTAATGCCAGGATCATATCTAACCTAGACCATGACCTAAATGTTTCTGAATAATATGAAAAATCTTGGGCTTTCCATACAGATATCGCCATACGTCTAAGAGTGCGTTTTTTTCCATGAAATAAAAAAAGGTTTTTGGCAGTTTCCTTTGGGCCACTTTCTTTTCTGATTTCCTTTTGATCAGGATCTATTACCCCGTTCCAGTCACCCATTATTATGACTTTGTCGAAATCGTAATCTCCCATTACTTCCGACAATTTAGTGTAATATTCCGATTTATTCTGTTGAGGTCCATAGACCCCAACACAGGGGTTTTTTCCTTGCCTTGTTTCTACTTCTACTCCTACAAATAGTCCACCCTCATGTCTAAATACTTCTTCCGATTTATATTTTTTATTCACATAGATTGTAACCCCTTTTTTTCTTTTTACTGCATACTGATGAGAATTCGTTACCCAATTTAATATTTTTTAAATACTTTATATCATTTCCTCTTATGTGTGTTTCTTGAAGACAAATCACATCAACTTTTACCTTTTCCAAATAATAGAATTTTTTTTCCTTTTAATAGGTGCATTCAAACCAGACATCCCGGAAAGAAATTTCATAATCCCCATTTCTATTAGTTTATTTCTTGATCTATATCTACCTCTGGATCCTCCCTTCTTCTTCCACTTCCTCTTCCTGCCCTTCATCCTGAATGTCCTCGTCCTCTTCATCCTTTTCCATTACGTCCTTAACATGACTATCTTTCTCATCTATTTTAACACCTAAAGCTCCCCTCGTATCTAAGTCCCTCCTTTGATCTTTCTCTCCCTTCTCTGTATCAAGTTTAAATCTCTATCCTTTGCCGATTCTTTATTTGCTCTTTTTTTAATCCGCTTTGTCTCCTTTACTGTCTCCTTTTCTCTCTCACTTTCTGGTGTTACTAAATCTCTTGTTTCTCCCATTTCCGGGGGAATTTAAATCATCCTTATGTCTTCTCATGAAATCTTGTGCTTTAAGAATAGAATTCAACACATATCTCCTCTGTAAAAAGGTAAATGTCACACCCCCTCCTTTGCACCACCTATATTTAATACCATTTCTCCTTAGCGCTTATTAAAAAACCATATTCTTTCCTCTTTTTAAGCACTAGGGAAGGTATATCTTTAAAGATCTGTAACTCTTTTCCCTCTACCACTAGTTTGTTCGTATAACTTTTGCGTATAACCAACTCCTTTACTCTTTCACGTAAAAAGTATTTACAATGTCCCTAGGGAACTTTTTTTCCTTGCAACAAAGGAGTTGATTCTGAAAATTTTATCAGTTTCTAGATCAATCTGTTCAGGGCTCCATCCAATATACTGAGCTAAAGCTGGAATCATCCGGCTACATAAATCTTCTCCCTCCTTCTCCTCTAATCCTCTGATCTTCACACATTTATCTCTAATCTTAGTTTCCGCACTAAAAATTTTGTTTAACCCGTCCTATCTGTTTCCTAATTTCTGGGGCCTCTTTTTCTAATTTGTTTGTTCTATCTTCTATGTTATCTATTTTCTGGTGTATTGTCTGAATTTCTTTTGTTATATTCTCCCTTTCTTGGCCCATGTATCTTATTTCTTGTTTTACCTCTTTCATATCTGAGGAAATTTTGTGCATGTCTTTCTTAAATTCATCTCTTAATTTCTTAATTTCCTCTAATATCGTATTCCCGAATTCTAGAAATTTAGGTTGTCCTTCTATGGAACCTCTTCTTTGTTGTTGCTGAGATAAAACAGCCTTCCTTGTACCCGAAGCCATCTCTATAATAGGTAAAATTTACCAATGTATAAACTTATTGATTTTCTTTTCTTATCTTTTCTTATTTTTCTTTCTTTCTCTCCTTTTTTTTCTTCTCCCTTTTCTCTCCCCTTTTTTCTCCTGATCTTAAGTTGTTACTTATAAGGCTTCGTTTGATTCTCTATTGTTCCCTTTACCGATAACTACTCGTATTTATTTCCTCCGGTTATTTCCTCAGGTTAATACAAGTCCAATATGATCCTAAATATTAATACTTAGCTATACCTAACTATACTTAGTTTAGACACATGAACCCTGCTTGTTCTTTTCTATATCTGTTATAACTATTAGACCTTCTATGCCTTTTTATACATACTCTAAACCTTTCTATATCTGCTCAGCATCTGTTAATAATCCCCCACTTATAATATAACCCTCCACCTTCGAACTTCAGGACCTCTGACAAAAACGGGGCTTTCGTTAATTTAACTACTAATTGGTTATAAATTAATCCTCTTAATCATTACATTTATATTTCAACCATATATAGATTTAAATCAAATTTCGCATTTCCCCGGGGCCCCTCCCCCAAGTCCTCTTTAACCAATATTATTTCTTGTTTTATTCTTGAGGAGCAGTCCCGCCCTTTTCAGTCTTTTTTTTCCTCAGTCTTTCCTTTTTTCCCTTTAACCGTTGCTTGCCTCTTTTAGCCCCTTCGTTAGGTTTTGCTCTCTCTTCCTTCCCCGCTTCCTTTACAACCTCAACTTCTTATTTTATTTTAATTTTGTTTTAATGATTGTTATCCTCTCTGGACGTGTTTTTTCGATTCAGCCGTTCTTACCTTGTAATTTCCCCTCTTGCTCCCACGCTCAGTTCTCTAAATGCTAAATTTCCCTCTAAACTTTGGTTTTCCTATGTTGGGTGAGCAGAAGGGTTTACTATTATTTCCCTGTTATTTCGTAGGTTCACATCTTTTCCCCCCCAAGCTCTTGTTCTTCTGGTCTCTTTAAGCTTCCAACCTTGTCTCCATCTCCGCCTTTCTCCTTTCCCCCATTCCATCCGTCTCACTTGCAGCATTGGTCTTTTTTTGGAATTTTCAGACGTTCCCTTAGTTCGTCTTCCTGCTTTTTCCCGTCTCACTTGCAGCGTTGGTCTTTTTTTGGAATTTTCAGACGTTCCCTTATTCGTCTTCCTGCTTTTCCTGTCTCACTTGCAGCGTTGGTCTTTTCTTGGAATTTTCAGATGTTCCCTTAGTTCGTCTTCCTGCTTTTCCTGTTTCACTTGCAGCGTTGGTCTTTTCTTGGAATTTTCAGACACTTCCTTAATTCGTCTTCCTGCTTTTCCTGTCTCACTTACAGCGTTGGTCTTTTCTCGGAATTTTCAGACGCTCCCTTAGTTGTCTTCCTGCTTTTCCTGTCTCACTTACAGCGTTGGTCTTTCCTTGGAATTTTCAGACACTCCCTTAGTTCGTCTTCCTGCTTTTCTGCAATGCTTCCTATTTGCTATGCCCTTTTTTTCTCACAGTCTCACCTACCGGCTTCCTAGTTTAGCCTGGAAACCCTTTTTTCCCTTTGTCCCTCGTAGGGAGTATCCCTTAAAGGAGCTTCGTCTTTTAATGTCCAGCGGAGTTGTCTTTGTTGTGAGTATATTCACCTTCTAGCATAAGGAATTAGGTAAATTTGAAGAAAAAACCTCGTCTCTCCCTCCTGGTCTTCTCCCTTCGTGTCTTCTATTAACCTTGGTTGTTGTTGTTTTAAAAAGTGGTGGCAAGGTTTCTAACGGAGTTTGGAGGTAATGGCTGCTCCACAGACCCTTCCCCCGTTCTGCAGTCCTGAATTTACGATGATACCTTTTGGGACTGGACGCAGTTTTCCCATCTTCTGCTTGCGCCTCTGAACCCCCTTTTCCAAGGGGGTTTCCCCCCCTGCTCTGCACTCAGAAAAGTGGGTTCCCAACCTCCTAGGGGGTGGCTCTTCACCAGCTCTGGTGAGAGACGCCACGCTTTGCTGCTACCACTTTTAAAATCCTATTGAATCCTGGCCTCAGAGGCCCCTCCTTAAACTGCAAACCCCAAGATTCCATAGGATGTTGAAAGTGGAATATTAGCACTATAACATTCTAGTGCAGAAATGACCTATGTCCAAGAATGGAGGTCTACCAGAAAGGCCCTTTTTGGTGCCCCAACTATAGTGGCAACACAGATTGAGAGGCATTAGAAGCAGGGTTTTCTCACCTATGGTGCCCTGATTGAACACCCTCCTTTTGGGGGTCCCAATGACGGACAATGTTTTTTTCTTTCCAGCACAAAGCCAAGTGGCTTTTTTAAAAACTTTCAGGGAATAATCTATTTCAAGCACATGTTTATATGAGTTTTTTTAAAGGTAATTTTTAAAATACTTTAAACTGTTGCTCAAAGGTTTTTTTTTTTTGGTATTGTGTTTAATATGCTTTTATATCTTTTAAATTATTCACGCTTTTAATCATTGGTATTGTATGTAAGAGCCAGTGTGGTATAGTGGTTTGAGTGATGGACCATGATTCTGGATACCAGGATTCAAATCCCACTCAGCCATGGAAACTCATAAGGTATTTTGATTCACACTCTCTCAGGCTCGAGGAATGTTACTCTGATTTCTGGGGATCCCAGGAGGGACACCACAATGTGCTCAAAAATTGGGGAATTGGGAATTAGCTGAGAGCACAAGCTGAAACTGGGAGGAGGGGAACGTGTGGAGTTTTTAAACCCTATGTTTACAGGGTCAGGCCATGGCAAGAACTAGGCATGCTTGTTCAATTTAAAAGATTTTATTATAATTTCCTCACTTCAGCACACACAGAAACATGCACTCACGCACTCATCCAAGAACTATAGAAGTAGAAAGTGAGGAAAATTGATAGGGGTTTTAAGCAGACTTCTGGGGTAATGCTCCACCTGATCCTGCAGTCCAGGAGATGTGAAATAGAGTTCGAGGCTTGGGTTCGTGATTTCGCAGTACGTGGAGGCTGAGGGGAGGCTCAGCAAACAGAGTGGCAGCAGTTCGGGATGCAAGGCACGAGCCTTCTGACAAGAAGTTCAAACTTGGGGTTTTTGTAGGGAAAATTGCACCTGGAGGCTAGCCCTCTCCCACGAAGAACACTAGGGATTTGAGTGGAAACAATGCCTCCGAAAGGTCAAAATCAGAATTGATGAGATTTGGCCAGCACTGCCAATTGTTAGAACAGTATGCAGATGAGGAGCATTTAGCGATTGTATAGACGCTAATCCCATCAAGCAAGAAGTTGGGGGCTGAGAGCCCTTGCTTTTGCTTAATGGTCGGCTGTGTCTGGAAGGCACTACCAGCTGTGTGACAGATGGTTGTTTACTGGCCTAGACCTAGCTTGCATAATTAAGGCCGTACGGCCGTGCCTGCCTGCACAGGCTCTCTGTGACCCGATCAGACCCATGGAGTTCATCCTTATGGAGTGCCACATGGAAATATTAACCATAACCAATATGAAATTGTAGACTCAGGCTTGGGCCAGATAATCGCAGTAACAGGAAGGACAAACCCTTTCTGAACAATCTTGCCAAGAAAACCCAGTGACAGGTTCACCTCAGGATTGCCAAAAGTCAGAAACAGCTAGAAGTTGGAAACAACTTGAAGACACACTACAACAACTTTGTATGCCACCTTGAAGTCCTGTGATAAGCGGTAGGATAGAAGTATTTAAATAAATAAATATGTGCAAGGGACAAGTGCGAAACTCTCTATGTATCCAGAAGTATGTGCCTTTGTAAAAGAAAACTACAAGGAAATTTTGATATCAAAAGGAACCATTAGCTTCCACGTTGTACCGAAGAGTGAGTGAAGAAGCATCTTGAAGAAGCCACTTGTTAATAATAAGCCAGAGCTTGGAAGAGTTACCTTTGTGATCCTAAAACCAGTTGCTAGTCCTAACTACAGTAGATCTACTGAAGCAATCACTGAATGGTAAATCAATGATTATGTACATCTCATTGATGAAATGGGTCTACTTTAGTTGGAACTAGCAAGCATAGGGCTTAGACTATAACTCCCCAAACTCCTCTGATAATAGGGTCAGTGACCATGCTGGCCAGGGAATTCTGGGACCTATATTTTGTAATTTTTGTAATTTTTTTATATCAGTATCCTTCCCAACATTTTGGAGATGCAAACTGGGGCACATGTGGCCAAACAACATCAAGATGGCAAAAGTTATTAATGAGGAAGAACACACAAACTAAGAGAGGTTGCAGCGGTTTGCTTTTGCCAGAGCCCACTGGGAAGGGCAAGATTCTACCCCTCCTCTCCTCACCCCCTCGGTGAGTTAACTGAGTTTAGACTACTTTTGCACTTTGAACTTAGTTTGCAGTATTTAAAGTAAGCTGAGAACAAAGAAGAAAAGTCGAAGGTGGAGAAAGAAAGTGGGATATTCTAAAACCATATGAAAAAGTGGGATGACAGAGAGCTAATTGAGACTGTCCCTGCCAGTCTGGGACAGCAGGAAGGTATGTATATATACCACCTAGCAAATATAGCCTCCACCACATGGCAGGCAAATCTTTTCTGACTTTTACCACAGCTCTTTGTGCAACTTCTCCAGATTGAATGGAAGCTTACTGCATACAACGCTTTTCAGGGTAGACATTTGTGGCAGGAACCATGTGTGGGCTCCTAATTTGGACCAGAGATTTGTTCTGGATAAACATCCAACTTCTGGTTTTCTTTCAAAATTGAAGCACCCACACATAAGCTCCCTCCTCCTCTTCCAATATCCATTTAGAAGCCTTATTTAGAAAGAGGTAGAATATAAATCAAATAACCAATAAATAGTCTTTATAGTATGGGAGTCCTTCCAAAAAAAGAGGGTATATTTAACCCCCTGTGTTTTGTGAAGATGACTGTTATGAGAAAAAAATTACTTGCCATATAAAGGTGACTGTATTTAAGAACTCTGCAACATTTCAGAAGAATGGGGGAAAGATGTGCTTAATTTAGGAGTGATTTACTTCCTGTTGCCTTCCTCTATGTTTTTGTCAGGTAAGATGAAAATGGTATATGTTGCAGACATGTATCCCTAGGCAAGAAATATCTTCCTCACAGTCACAGAATCATATTGTTTCCTCTCCCTTCCCAACCCAGTCCTTTTCTTGTGTCGCGAGTAGGTAACTATAGAAGGGTAAGGTGGCACATGCCTCAGGAGATGTTGGAAAGCTGCACCCCACACTGTACCCACTCCCACAAAAAAAAAAAAAATCCACTTTTTTTGCCTCCAAATGCCCTCTAGGGGACATGGTGGGCATTTTGATCATGTTCTGGGGCCTCCCTGGGCTCCTGTGTACCACCTCCCCGCCCCGTGCTACTGCTGTTTAGTTGCTGTTTTGCTCTATACATTTAAGTTATGTCAGAGCACTCTGAACGCTGCAAAGGACTCTCAGGAAAGCAATCTCCCCATGGTTGACTCAAGACATATGACGGCCTGTGGAGAAAAACAAGACAGCCGATTCCATGTACAAAAGCCAACTGGGCCAACAGTTGAATCTTCATGCTAGCAGATGGCAACAGGCTAGTACAACAAGTTTGTTAATAAACTTGAATTACTCTAAATGAATGTAGTAAGATAAAAGGTGGGAGGGATCTGTACATCTGTTGGTTCAAGAAATCCATCGAAAGATAAAATAGGAAACAGATCATAGACTAAGGCCATTTCCACACTACCCTGTTCTAGTGCTATTCTACTTTCATCATCCTGTGGAATTCTGGGGCTTCTAGTTCACTGAGGCCAAAGAGCTCTCTGGCTGAGAATTCTAAAGGCTCCTCCCTAAACAGCAAGCCCCAGGATTCCTTAGGAAGTTGAAAGTAGAATACTAGCACTAGAACAGTGTAGCACAGAAAGTCCCTAAAACTGGTTTCTATGCATGCTCACACTCTTCAGAGAGTGAAGATCGCATGTGAAGCTACCTCTTCTCTAATAATTGAAGGACAAAGAGCAGTTGATCCCCAGAGTAGCAATCGATATATGCATCAAGTGGTCAAGGAAGAACCTGATACCCAAACCAAACAGTCTCTCTTGCTACAAAACTGCTGCTATTTTTCACCCAGCATCTTCAATACCAGCAATGAAAAAGCATCTTCCACTGCACACTATGGCAGCAATCTGGGTGGGGGGCAGAACTGTCTGCCTGGCATACATCTCTCCTTTCCACGCCTTATCACCATTTGCCTGCATCTGTTACCTGGGGCAATGGCCTCACTCAGCTTCATAGTAAGGCTGGCTCCAAATTTTCCACTTAAAAGGCCTGGCATCAGATTAGACTAACACAGGTGAGGAAGTTGTGTTAAAAAGAAGAAAAAAAGCATTCAATAGGTGATATGTGGGTGACAGAGGGGAAAAAATAAGGATGAGGTTTTATTCACCGACAGTGTTGAGAAGCAAAATATCAAGGTGTTTTAAAACAAAATGCACAAGGCATGAAGAGGCTGAGAATGCTGCAGAAGGGACCACTGGGCAGCAAAAGAAGGATATCAACTGAGAAAAATAAGGAATAAAATACTTGAGATTGATTGCAATGAACAGGAAAATCACTTTGCATAATGCAGGCTACTCAAGGGGGAAAAGAACCGAAATCAAAGTCAAGGTGAAGGAGAAAAACTTTCTTCCCTTCTGTTTTCAAAGATGCAGTCTTAAAATAGAAAGTTGAATTGGGAAAATATCTGTTCTTCTCAAGCCATTTTCAATGAAATACTGAAGACAATAGGAATTGTATGGCTTCATTTGGATATAAAGATACTGCTGTGAACTTCATTTGACCTAGTAAAATGTAGGCAATACTTTTGTACAATAGTGTAGCTAAGGATATTTATCCCCCTAAATAAGAATTCTGCCCCCTCCATGAAATACAGGTTCACCTACAATAACAAAGCCTCTAACAAAGAAGTACCTTTTAATAAAGTCTTTTAAATACCTGCTCTTTTTCTCTAGCCTCTATCTAACTGAAGTTTCTTAACAGCACTGGCATTGGAAGGATCGTGAAGGAGAGACTTGATATTGGATTGGTGCAGCATATCTGCAGCAAACAATGCAATATAGCTTGAGCTAGAAAGGAATGGGGTTCTTCTTTAGCCAATCCTACTGAACGCTATGGACATTTCCACACTAGACTGTTGTAGTGCTATTATTCCACTTTCAACATCCTATGGAATCCTGGGGTTTCCTGGGGAATCCTCAAATGCTTCTCCCTAAACTGCAAATCCCATGATTCCATAGGATGTTCAAAGTGGAATAATAGCACCATAATAGTCTAGTGTGGAAATGGCCTATGTGTCTTCTACCACAGGCAAGTTAAACAGTAGCTGACTGCAGAATCCCTTAGTGACCAGACAGGAACAGAATAAACAGAGTAAACAGAAGGATACAGGGAGAGCAAATGACCGGTTGCTCCCAACATGTCAAAAAAAAAACATAGTTTTATACGAAATTAAAATCATAAGAAAATTGGAGGCCAAAAAAGTCCTGAATGAATTTTGAAAGATTTCAAATAGCCTTTAAGAAATTCAAACTGTTTTTCTTTGTGCAAGACTTATCTGACCTGGTTGCGTAATTTCACATGTGCATATTGTTAGTTTTGGATAAAAGGTTTGTTCTTTTTTTTTGTGGTGCAGGAACCTATCTTATTCTTTCCATGTTAGTTCTACACCTGGTAACTAAATTTTCTGTTCAAGAAGTAATGCCCAGAAACACATCTACCTCTTTAAACGAGGTATACCTGTAATTTTGCAGTCCTTAAATTTCTAGCATTGCAATCACTCAAAAACTTTCGTTCAGCATTTAAGAAACAAAAGGCCCTTTCCACACACGGTTATTAAGGTGGGCCAATGTATCTTGCCACGGAGGTCTTCTGCACATTGGAGCGGACTAGGTTTGGTTTATTTACCTTCGTTCCACATGTAATTCCAACTAAATGCACCCCATGTGGTGGTAAAGCACGCTATTTGAAAACCAGAAGAAATCGGTTTTCCAATTTTCCAGATCGATCCAATTCATACTTTCACAGTGGTGCAGACACATACATTTGCACCAATGAGAACTGGTGGTCAGGGGAGGGCTCATGGGAGGGGCCAGGGGGTAGTATGGACTTTCACATGTATGCACGTACGCAATGACATACTAAACCATGCAAAAAACAAACAAACAAAAAAAGGGCCAATCACAGCCTATGCGGTGGGGTGAGGAGAGTAGTGGTAGCGGCCATGGCGGAGGCAATGTGGATTCATGAACTCGCATTCCTCCAAATCAGGATGGAACATACGCAGTAGCTGTGCGGAAGGAAATGAGGGAAAGTCCCCCTTGTTTTGAGCCCAGAAAATCCAGTAAGAAATGACACCAGCCTCGTGAGAAAAGGGCCAAAGTTTGAGCATCCAAGGAAAAGAGGGAGGCAAAGTGTCCAGCAATAGATGTGGTCTAGCCATGGATAATGCTCTCTCTCTCTCTCTCTCTCTTTCTGCAATACTAGAAATCTAGAGTGAAGAGAAATTTTATTGAGGGACAGATTTCTTATTTGGAAGGGAAATGCCTTCATTCACTCTCTCTCTCTCTCTTGGTAACTACATCTCTGGGCTGTTTGCATTTATAACTCTCTGATAATGCACACATGAATGGGATATGTTGGGGAAATCCTTAAAAAATACAGCATTTTTTAAAATGAAGTGTGTAGCCTCTGAGCATGATCCCATTAGCTAGAGTAATTAGGAGAAGTAATTACCTCTGTACTTTGCAGCCCACTGTCTACTCCAAAAACCTAGTCTAGAGGGCTAGAAATCTCTCCAGAACATATGTTCAGGGCCATGGAGGGCTGAAGCAGAGAAGGGAAGAAAAATCCTGATGGCAGATTCACTGAAAGTACTGTACACCATTTCATCCTGGGCTTTGAGAATACAAAGATAACCCATGATATATTCCATTATCTCAAATAGTTTTGCCCTTTGCTATTGAGATATTTTGAGAAACCACTGGCACTTAACTAGCATTTAAGACAGAATTAAAGCAGTACAATAGTGCTTCTTTCATACAGGAAAAGGTTTAGCCATTAGAAGACTCAATTATTATATTGAACAAAATATCTATGGCTGTGGTGTTGGGTTGTATTGTGAAAGCAGAGATGTAGGCAGATGGATTTTTCTATGCTGGGTCTCTAGGGGGAAAGAGAATGGGCAGCCAGGGAGAGCATGGAATGATTCGCCAAGAGAGAATGATGGGTTTAAAGAACTACATTTGTATCTTGGAGCTCTGTTTATACTTTTACTAGGCATGTAAGATATGGGGCAAGTTACTTATCTTTTAGCTTCCAGGTTGCCTTTGTGTGAAAGGGGCCACTGTTGTGAGTCAAAAACTAAAGATTCAAAGGAGTGGATTTGTATTCTAAAGTTCAGTCCAGAACTTGGAAAAGTTACTTATTTGGACAACATGACTTCCAGACCCCCCCCCCGCCTTCCACAAACACAGCCAGACAGCATGTCTGTGATAGAGCAGTCTATCTTGCTGGTATCTCCACCATCTGAAGGACAAGCTGAAACAGAGACTTTATTGTTGGTGCTGGAGGGAGAAGGGGTCAGTGATAATGTTGGGGATTTAGATTCACCTTTCCCTCCCAGCTCTCAGTCACAGAGGAGGCAAAAGAAGATCGCTCAGAAGGAAGCCATTTTGCTGAATTGAGAAGACAGGACACTTACTAAGAACACCTGTTCTCCCTGCTATTTAAATCTATCAGCATGGCTTGCCTTTTGCTTGTGGCAAATTGCTATCCAAACTCCCTCGACCCTTGCATTCCTGCTCTGTGTCTTTGTGAACTTCCTGACTTCTTGGACTGGCTTTGACTTCAGCTTTTAGCACAGTATTCTGGATTGATAGCTTTGGACACTCCATGCTATCTCCACTTCCTTGGCAAGTACTGTCAAATTCCTTCCTTTGATGGCAGATAAGCATGGGCTGGAGTTAAATTCTGACAAAACCTGTCTTTTACTTTGGTTACTGGCAACATCTCTTTTAGTGTCAGCAGATTGCTTTCCTGGGAAATGTTTTCTGACCAGCCATGGACACCATGGGATTCTCCCAATATTCCAAATGTGCCACCATCCCTGAGTTGGAGACACCCAACAAAGCTGTGCTACCATTGCAGTGAATGTCACAGATAATAAAGTGAATTGGGTGTATTTGGACCAATTTGTGTGCATTTGATCAAACTGCCCCAGTTCAGTTCCAGGTTTGAATAGTATCTGAAACCCTGTGGACTAATCCAAGGATTCTATCCTACCATATCTAGAGAAGTCTTCCTGTGAAGAAGAGGAAAGCAAGGACGGTAGGCCTCAGCAATCAGAGGCTGAAGTGGACATTCCAGTTAGCAACCTCCTCTTGGACCAGGACGGGATGAGGGCAGGTCTTCCAAAAGGAATCTATCTCCCTGCCAAGAACAGGATGCCCCTGGGTAGCCATGGAGAGATGGTGCTGGAAGAGGCGGCATAAGAACTCAGCTTGATTAAAACTTGATAATTTGGTATGGTTCAACTCAGCAGGATATCTCCTAACTAAGGACCTCTGAATTCCACTGGATGACAGTATATAAATATATCTTCATAAGATGACAAGTTGCTAAAATCAATGTCTGTTTCAGTAACTCCCAGTCTCTTCATGCTTCACTCCAGGTTCAGGAAGGGAATTGTGTAAGAGAAGGGATGAAGGAACTATGGGGCCACAGAAAGGAAGTTTGGTCCCGCTTACCAAATGTTTTAAAAGAGAGCAGGGGAATTAGTTTGGTAAAGTGTCCTTTCATCATTCTACCACTTCATTATGGCCCTTTCTACAACTTACCTTTTCTCGGTGCTGGGGTGCGGGGATCACACGAGCAGCCTTTTGTGAGAAGCTCTCACATCCCCGCTGCTTCGACTCCACAGCTGTTGCCTGTCGACTGGCAGGCACCATGAGGGCTCCACCTCTTCCTTCTGCAGCACAGCTGAGCATTTTCCTAGGCTGCACTGTGGGAGGAAGTGTGAGTGCCGCAGCTCCGGAGGCTTTGCATGCATGGTAAGTGCCTGCAAAGCCCTGGAGCGATGCACGATCGTGTACCATTTTTGGCTGCAAGCTGAAAATGAAATAGTGTGCGATCGGTGCCTGCCAGTCCCGGCAGCATCACACGATTGCGAGGATGTCGTCTGAAACGCTCTCGCAATCGCGCAACACTCCGGAGGCCCTTTCGCATGGCAAATACCGTGCAAAAAGGGCCAGTGTTATACCATTAACTCATCAGTTAGATGGTTTCTTGTTAATTGTTGTCAGATCAGTTTCAGCTTATGGCAGTTCTATGAATGAGAGACTTCCAAGACATTAAAATGACTACTCTGGTCTCACAAACTCAGAACTGTGGTTCCTTGATTGAGTCTATCCACCAGTACTATGCTCTTTCTCCCACTTTGCCAAGCATTATCACCTTTTCAAAAGAGTCATGTAATCTCAAGATAAGGCCAAAGTGTGGCAGTTTCAGTTTGATCATTTTGGCTTCTAGGGAGAGTTCAGGCTTGATTTGCTCTAAAACCCATTTGCTGATCATTTGGTAGTCCACATTATCTGTAGAAGTTTCCTGCAGTACTATACCTCAAATGAGATGATTCTCTGCCTGTTAGTAGAAAACAGAAAAAAAAAGAATAATACCTCAAATTGTCTTTTCACTATCATAAATCTTTCTCACAGATCTTAATCTCAGCCTTTAATGTACTCGGTTGGCTGATGCTTGGAGGGACAGTGCCAGGACAAATTACCAAGAAAGTTGAGTCAACAGCTTTTAAAATTGTCTTTTTTCCCCCTGAAGCTTACCAAAATTTACAGCCGCCAAAGAGGGAAAAAAACTAAAGACCCAGAGTTATGTCTCTGAAATTTGGCTGAGTAAATCTCCTCTTTATGATTTACTATATCTTCACATTTCATGTTAATGTTCAATACAATAAAATATAGCCATTTTGAGGTGTCCAATGCAAGTCAATGGTAGAGGATTGGCAATCTGGATTCTTGAGTCTTGGTTCAGATTCACTGGGCAGATTGGAATGAGTTTAGTCCAAATAAACCTGGATTGAACTGGGGTAATATTCAGATGACTCAAAGGGGTTCTGAACTGAACTGGAGCCCTGAACACAGTCCTAACCTTTGATATTGTGATAAATCACTCACATTTGAGACTGGTAGCCCTCTTAGCATGACAGCCAGCCTTGTGTGGTGGTCTGAGTGTTGGGCAAGAGACCAGAGTGTTACTCTAAGAGGTGACGGGCTTTGAGGTCCACCCACAATGCCAGCGTCTCCTTAGAATTCAGGGAATGACAGCTCAAAATAGACCAGTGAAAGGAGGGTAATGGCAGGATCTTTTCACCTGTGTATACCAGTACTAACTGTAGAGAGGACTCCAGTTAAAAGTTAAACAGGATATTTTATTTGGAATTAACAAACACACAAGAATTCAGACACTCATAAGACCCATACAAGGATATCAGAAAGTGAAGCAAGAAAGGTTGGATAAAGAGAGATTGGGTGGAAAGAGTGAAAGTTACTAGTCTTGAAGCAGAATGTCAAAGTGGAATGGCTTAGAACGCATCTGAAGGTAGCATGGAGGAATGGGAGTTTGGGGTACCACATGCGACATAATACACCCAACGTACTACCATTTGCTGGGGCCATAGTTGAGGTTTATATACCCTATTTCCTAATCTGAAGTTGGGTGCATGGACAAAGCACTAATTGCTTTCTCACAGGGTTGACAAAGAAGTCTGGAATGGGCTGATTGTCTTAACTCTTGGTGACAAAACATTGATGTGAGTCATGACAATCTCTTAACATCTGGTTGGGCAGGGATCTAGGAAGGATTTCCATAGGGTGAGATCAAGAGATGGTCCTAGATTGCTTCACCTGGGCAGTTTCACCTTCCATTATATTTGGGTGTGCACATAGACTGCAGTCTTGAAAGAATTATCACAAACCCATTAGCATTGGGTTTTCCCGCCCAGTCCTTTCTGAACTTATGACCTGACTGTGTCTGAGGTCATCCTGACCTGGCAACTTGCTTTTATCCAGTGTACTTTCAAACATGTTCTTCAGCCATCAATATGTTCAATTATGAAAGTAGCACATCCTGTAGCATGGGGATGTAAGGTCTGATTTCCGTTCAGCCACAGAAGCCCACTGGGTGACCTTGGTGTGTTTCACACACACTCAGCCTCAGCAAACCCTGTGATACATTCACCTCAGGGTCACCATAAGTCAGAAAGAACTTGAAGGCACATAACAACAGCAAAGCCCTCATAGCAATATATTCAGGTATATCTACACTATATAATTTCAACACTCTGATACCACTTTGACTGCTATGGCTCAACAATATGGAATGCTGGAGTTTGTACTTTGATGAAGTACACAGAGATCTTTCTGCTAAAGAGCTCTGGTCCACTGGTCCACTCCCCTTTTGTTTATTCTTTCCAGCATCCTCATCTGTCTCCTTTGCTTTTTTTCACTTTCCTGCAGCGACTGAATTTAGCTCATTTTCTCACTTTCTAAATAGAAAGTTTACTGATTTTGGCTGCAGCCATTTGCCATATTCATAGAAAGCACGCTGCAGCATTCAAAAAAGGGACCATCAGTTGAATCTCTTAGTAACGCAAGCCCTGCAGACAGGTTATCAATGTGATCCTTTTCTTTTCCCTCTGAGAACCAGATATTTCAATTGTTTGCTTCTTCTACTTTTTCACCCCAAAAAAGCACACATTCTGAAAGAATAAAAGCAATATCGCACTAAGTACGCAATCTGGAGAAAAGCAATATAGCACTGTTTCTAAACTGTCATATTGTGTTTTTTTCTGCCTCTCACAGAGGCTGTGTTTTTTCTTTCTTTCTTTTATTGGATTGTGACTTAGCTGCTTCTCACAGGCACAGTGGTGCTTCAAAACAGAATCATCCGACTGACACTTCTCTTTTGTTATTTAATAAAGTATCAGCACCAATACAATGCAACAAGCTCAGCACAGTTAAGATGTCTTTAATAGATGACAAACAAAAAGATATTTTAAGGAGGAAAAATGATATATAAACTTACAGATGAGAGGTCAGGGGAACCTGTCAGTTCAAAGGCTACATCCAAAGATGTTCCAAGGAAAGGAACAAATACCTAAAAACTTACATTAAAATAGGCTTCCATAGATGTAAAGATCAGATGTAAAGAGCAGATGAATGGAACAGCTGTCATACTACAGGGATATGATAGATTTCTGAGAAAACAAACCATTTATTGCATTCAAATCCTTGTTGCCTTACTACAGAGAATTCAAGGCAACACACAAAGGAGGTTGCCAGTCCTTTCATTAGCCTGCTTAGATTTAACAAGACCCAGCAACAATGTATGTTCAGTTAATCATCTGCCAGTTGTCACAGGATTTTTTGCTGCGTGTGTGCCTCATAGATTAGGAAGAACTGATGGAATACTATACATGGAAACAAATTGCTCAGGTGTTAGAGAAAGTATCTGAGCAAAGACAATTGAAATATCTGATAGGACAACACCTTCAAACATGCCGTAAAATAGTTCAAACCTAGATTATTATGCCTTTATGCAATGTGACTGGTAGCTGGGGGAACCCATACCATATTTTGTTCTTCAAGGAGAAAATAAGTAATTTTAGCTATTTTCTTCCCACTGCAACAAACTCATCCACAGTTTTCAAAAACTACTGTATTTGCTGCCATATAAGGTGTACCAGTGTATAAGGCACACCACCTTTATACACACCGGTGTATAAGACACACCTCATTTTCAAACAGTATTTTTTGAGGAAAAAAAGTGAATCTTATTCGCCAGCAAATAAAGTATTTATAGTGCAAGACTTATTTTGTGCAAAATTTGTACCTCTTTTGAATCAGAAAACAGTAATTTCTGAGCATGGAGTTGGAGAAGTATTCTGTGCAATATTAGCACATTGTACAGAAAATAGTATTTTCTCCACAGAAAAGAATATTTCTGTGAATTGCAATGATGCTCATCTGCCCAAGGTTCTCCTCATCAGGATTTCTTGACATTCGACAAACATGGGTTTTGGACATTATTTGAATGTTTCTTTCCATCTCTACTTTGACTGCATAAATGCTGTTCTACCCAAAGCCCTAACACTCCACCAGTAGAAGAGCACTTATTTGGCTCAGTTCAAAATCACATCTGTTCCAGTATTCCATTCCAATTTAGAATGGCCTTATTCAGTTCGAGGTTGTGGAAACAGATTCGTGTATGGTGTGCCATTGGACATCTATGTGCCCAGATGCACATACACATTTCAGCATGTATTTGGCTGCACATTTGGTGCCTTGACACAGTAGAACAACATTGCCAGTTAAGAGAAAAGTTGTATAAACTGCTCTTGCAAAACTGAAAAAGGCAAAAATTCATAATCAAAACCAAACATCTAATTTAAGGTAACAATCCCATTGTTGATCCATACCTTCCATAAAAATGGTTCCTTACCAATGTTCAAATCTGGATTCCCCCATAAAGTCAATCTGGCATGAGTGTATGGGTCAACTTGCAATTGATGAGACAATACTTACCACACAGTTCCAAGTGTTGAAATTGTTGGCACAACTCTGTCTTTTATATATAAAATGAGAACCAAGCACTGTCCATCTGAACAGAGGTGCTAGAAAAGGCTGACCATGGTGTATTACTTAAAGTGGATATGTCCAGAAATTGGTACAAAATAACAGATATGCTCAGTGTTATGTATGAAGATCTAGAAGTCAAACCCTCCCTTTTTTTATTGGAATTTGCATTTTTTTCATTGAAATTCTAGGAGGAGATGAGCCTCTCCCACATCCTTTAAATTATGCATTTTTTTTTCATAATACTTGCAAGGTATAAGTAGAAAAATTCCGTGAATAATATAAACAATTCTAGGCATAACATTCATTTTAATTGTGTTTACCTTTCCTCACAGACTCATATTTAAGTCTCCCCTTCTGTCTACATCTTGTGTAATATCTTTTGTCAGCTTACTTATATTAAAATTAATCATCTGAAATAAGTCTCTAGGAAAAATTATAGCCAATAAGTGAAATAATTTGGGCAATAGCAAAACTGCCATGCTTTCAATATGCTAGAGTCCATTTTGTCTCCCGCTGGCAGTGTTTCTGACTTGGATCAGTTAATTGAATGCCCAGATATTTTACCAAAATTCTTAATTGAAACAGGGATCAACAGCTGGGGCTTTGAAATGAACAACAAAAGATCATTTGTGAAAATAATCTTTTTAAATTCTAAACTGATATTTTCCATTCCATTGGTCCTACAATTTTGTCTAATAGCACACGCTAAGGATTCCAACCACAAACTGAATATTGAAGGAGACAGACATCACTACCTTGTACACTGATTCAATGTAAAAAAGGATGGGGGGGGACCTTGGTCATAATCCATTCTTCACCAGCTTCATCAACTCCTTTATGAGCCCTTAAAACATATTAAAAACCTCTAGTTTTTCTGTGTGGGCAGAGACATACCGAGGCACATATGTGTGACTTCTTTTCATGAACAATGTCACTCATCTACAGATTCCTTCAAAATCTACACACATACCTTTGTTTAAGAAGTAATGTGAACTCAATATGTGTGTTATAAAGGAAGTTCTTCCTTCCAGTAAGACCAGGGGCCTATTCTCAATACAAAATTATAGCACTCTGATTTTATTTTACCTGCCATGGTTCTATCCTACAGAATCCTGAGAAATGCAGTTTAGGGAGGGACATTCTCAGCCAGAAAGCTATAATGCCTTATCAAAGTACAGTATGAATCCCAGGATTCCATAGACCAAAAGCATGGCAGTGGAATAATAGTGCTATAATTGTGTACTGTGAATGGGCCCAAGATATTAAGTATTTCTGACTGTTTGATTATATTACAGCAGCCAGGAAATCATGTTCATATACATATACAGCTATAGAGTCAAAGAATCATTGTGTTGGGCAGGGGCTCATGAGCTATTTAGTCCAACTCTGTATATGGCGTGGATTTTTAATCCTGTTCATACCCACTAATCTAAAATATCAACACCTGAGCTGAGCTCTGTGGATGAGACTTATCATTGCGATTAGTTGGTGCAGAACAATTTCAATGAGAAATTGCAACCTTGCTACTGAGAACTCCGTGCCCAACCAGAAAGGGTGCTTCAATTTGTAACCAGGTACTCTTCACATAGAAACCTTTATAGTTTTGTTTTCCCACTCCATGTTTTTGCCAGCTGGAGTTCAGTGTTGAATGGTGCGCAAGACAATGGAAACTGTGTGTGCGCGTGCATGCATGTGTATATGGTATAATTTGAAACTCTCTGCTTTAGAAATTGTCTACTTTTGTCTCAGCAAAGGCAGATAAAGGAACAGAAGAAAAGAAAAAAAAATTCTTCCCGCCTCTTTTGCTTTCTGCTGTTTAATTCTGTGCAGTGCTGCGATAGCACAGTGGATACAGAAACAAAAATAGTTGTTGCATGGAGAAAAGAGGATTTTTCTCCTTTTTGTAAGGATATGTTAGTAGTTAGCAAAGGAAACGAGGTAATCAATAATACCACCAAATGGATCTTGATCCCTGGCTTTCACAGAATATCTGTTTTTGTTATGGACCTTCATAGAAGCATAGTATCACAGAACTGGAAGAGACTCCAAGGGCCATCAAGTCCAACCCCCTGCCATGCAGAAATAAAGAATCAAAGCATTCAAGTAAACTCCAACTTAGGGCAAATCTATCACAGGGTTTTCTTGGCAAGATTTATTGAGAGGAGGTTTGCTATTGCCTTCTTTTAAGGCTGAGAGAGTGTGACTTGCCCAGGTTCACTTGTGGATTCCCATGGCTGAGTAAGGATGCGAATCTTGGTTTTCCAGAATTCTAGTCCAGCACTCAAGCATTCATCACGCTGGGTCCCTTCCATGGAACAGACGACCTTACAAATGTAGGGAGAAGCAAAGAAAAGGACATGCAAAAATGAATCTGTAGGTTCTACAGGCAGAAACTGTAAGCTGTATGCAACTCTACAGGATTTACAAGAAGCTCTCTTAACCAAGTCAGATCATTGGTCTACCTAGCTCCTCAATGACAAGGTGCATCTCTCCAGGGTATAGAGAAGAAAATGTTCTAGCCGTATCTGGAGATGCCAGTGATTGAACTTGAGACCTTCTCTTTGCTAAGCATGTGGTCTACCATGAACTTTGGTCTTTCCCAAGCTATTTGTTAGATTCCCCATATGAGCTCTGTGATCATTGGGAAGGGCCCTTCTCTCTGCCCCACTGCTTTCCTTGTCATGTTTTGTGGGAACAAGGAAGAGGGCCTTCTAAGTGGCTGCCTCCAGACAAATAAATAAGTCCAAGAGCAAATCAAGCTTCAACTTTCCCTACAAGCCAAAATGACCAAACTCGAGGCTATTATAGTTTGGACCTATCATGAGACCACATTACTCATTAGAAAAATGAATAATGTTTGGTAAAGGCAGAGCCAGTAGGAAAAGAGGATTGCAGATGGACAGAGTCAATCAAGGAAGCCACAGCTCTGAGTCTGCAGGACCTGAGCAAGGCTGCTGATGACAAGGTGTCTTGGGTCACCATACATCAAAGCCAACTTGATGGCAATTTATAACAACTATAGTCAAACAAATCAAATAGTCATCATACAGACAATGATCTGAATTCTGATTTTTAATCCTACCTTGAACCAATGGGCTTTACCTAGATGTTGATCCACCATTCAACAACTGATCCAGTGGGTCTCCTTTAGGTATGACTAATAAATAGGATCAGGGCCATAATGTAGAAATAATGAGATGATTTGGTGTTTTTACCAGAAATGATAAATTCTCGGGATAGAATTATCTGATTGATAGCTTACGAATATCTTTTTTGCTTAAGTTTTTATCCCAAGCATCCATGTATTATGAAGTTAGTGTAAATCCAAACCTCACAGGAGATAACATCACTGAGGCTCCAATCCTTTACACATTTAGCTGGAAGTAAAAGGCTCACAGTAGTAAATGGGCTTTGCTTTTCTGAGTAAGCACACACAGGCTTGCATAGGGGCCATCCAAATGTATGTAGGTGAAAAGACATACCCCTATTTGCTGGCGTATAAAACTGACATTTTTCCCCTGAAAAATACTGTTTAAAATGGGATGCGTCTTATACACCAGTGTATCTTATATGCCTGTAAATAGTATTTGCTGGCATGTAGATAGGATGTGTCTTATATGCTGGTGCATTTTATACATTGGCAAATATGGTATATCATTAAAGGCACTTTTTGAAAATGTGCAGAAAAATTTCCTCAGAGGAAGGTGTGACTGCTCCAACCGACAATAATTTCAGACACGTTAAGAAGGAGAACTATATTTGGAGCAGTGGTGGCTGATAGCTTTCACGTCTGTGGGATAGTGAATCCATTCCATGCATAGTTCCATCAAATTGAGGCTGAAAGCCAGAATGAATTACTGTCCATCTAACATGGAAGCCAATAGCCACTTCAGATATAAAGAATCCTAGGTTTTATCCAAGAGCCAACATGGTTCAGTGGTTTGAGCTTTGGACTAAGAGACCAGAGTTCAGTTCTCCACTTAGCCGTGCAAACCCTCTGGGCAACCTTAGGCATGCCACACACAGCCCTAGAAAGTCCTATGATAAGTTCACCTTAGGGTCACTATAAGTTGGAAACAACTTTGAAGGCACACAAGAACAAGAACAAAAACTTTACCCTTCTGCTCACAACATCTCTGTGGGTTTTTTCCAGTATCAATAAGAAATACCCAGTGAACACTATTAAACAGATATATTTTTATTTATTAAAATATTTATCTTCTGCTCCACATTCTCGGGAGGGAGAGTAAACCAAAAAAAAAAAAAATGAACTGAAACAATTTAAAACCATTTAACATTCAAAATAGTTTTAAAAAATTGCATGCTAAAATGATGCTGAAATGAAACCAGTGGTAGTGCCAATTTAGCCTGTAAGGTGATTCCCTGACTGAGGTGCCACACCAGCGAAGGCACTGTTCCATGTTCGCACACAGCACATTGCTCCCACAACTGGGACCCAGAAGAGATTTCAGTGGAGACAAAGGAAAGAGGGTGCCCCTTTTTATTCTATGTACAAAACTAGAATGGACTGTCAGCTAAAACTTATTTCAGTACTGCCTATGGGACCACCTCCTCCACTACCTTTGAAGGCAAGATTAGGTGTTGCAGACCAGTCTACATGGCAGACTGCTCTCTCTTACAAGATACTGCTGCCATCTTCCACCATGTGCTGTCTGGAGCAACCATCTCATCCTGTTTTATAACAGAGCCAGTTCTGATGTGATGTGAGAGGATGAAGGTCATAATAATTCATCTCTGTGGTGGAATTAAAAAATAGGAAGGGGAAATACAACAGCCAAATGGGAAAAATTTGCATCTGAGACTTATAAGGCAAGATTGGGTTCAGTGGTGTATTTATACAGCTTGCATCCAATATCTATTAAACAGAGTGCCAAGCTGACTGTTTGATCTTTGATCTCTGTGCTAAATTTATATGAGAAGATGGACTAGAATTAAATGAGCAATATAGAAAGGCAATCCATTTCAGTACGTATCCCTTTCTCCAGTTGTTCTAAAACTCTCTCATTCTATTAACATGATTATTGTTAAAATGCAAGTGTGTTATTTTCTCATGTTGATACATAACCTTAATGATTTCATCTATACCCAGCATGAATATGACTGAAACAATACGCACCTTACTTTTCTACAACAGCAATTACAAGGTTGCACAACTGCTTGCACAATGATGTAATCTGATGCCACAAAGATTTTTCTTTGCTTTCTTATGCTAAGTTTGAGCCCAAATAAACAGAAAGGGGGAGAACATTCTACACATTGCCATTATTGTGAACATCTTCTGTCTCAAACCTTCCCCCACCAAAGCCATGCCTAGCCTGTTCCTTCTGTTACTGCCTCTCCTGACTTACCTTTCCTAATTGCTGTGTAGACGAGGAACAAACAAGCTGGTTTTCCTGAGGAATGCCTTGAGATATATAATGGTATTTGATCTTCCCACCTGAAAACAGGGAGGATTCTCCTGCCCTTTTTGTCATTAGTGCAGAGGGAAAATCCTGTTGTCATCACCAGTCACTGATCTGAGATAACAGGGATTATCTCCCACCAGCCAGGAAAGAGTAGGACTTGCTTGGGAACCTTCACTGATCCAATCAGGAATCTTTGCAAATCTTACTAAGTCTATGGGTTGGAAGTCCCCCTACCTTGATATAAGACATTTGTTATATCAATTCAATGCTCTGGCTATTTCATTCTATTTTTGTAGCCCTTGGGCCCCCTACCCATCAAAATTTGCTATTTCCACTTATAAATCTTCAGAAGTATAAATTTGCCATACAAAAATTGCATACCCATTCATTTTGTTTTGCTCCACAATGTCCAACCCCTTACCATGCAGGAACACAAGCTCAAAGTACTCTGAGCAAATGGCCATCCAGCCTCTGTTTAAAAAGCTGCAAAGAAGGTGACTCCACCACACTCTGAGGCAGCATATTCCACTGTTGAATGGCTCTTACCATGATGTTTAGATGAAACCTCTTTCCCTCTAATTTGAACCCATTGCTCTGTGTCCTAGTTTCTGGAGCAGCAGAAAACAAGCTTGCTCCATCTTCGCATGACATCCTTGCAAATATTTAGATGTGGATGTCATGTCACCTCTTAACCTTCTTTTTGTCAGGCTACACAGCTCCCTAAGCCACTCCTCAGAAGGCATGGTTTCCAGACCCCTCACCATTTTGTTCGCCCTCTTTCGGACACATTCTAGCTTGCCAATATCCTTCTTGAATTGTGGTGCCCAGAACTGAACACAGTATGTCAACTGAGATCTAACCAAAGCATAATAGAGTAGTATTATTGCTTCACTTGATTTTGACACTACATTTCTATTGATGCAACTTAGAATCATATAGGACTTTTTAGTTGCTGTCAAAGTTGCTTGGGGTGAGACGGAGGGGCCCTACTCCCCAAAAGGAGGTTGAAGATGCAGTGCAGCCATTTGCTGAGTGTAGAAGAGATAAGAAGAAGTTATATTGGTCCTAGAAACTCTTAAATAGGAGATGCTAATTAAGCACCTGTTGCCTTGAGATAGCTTGATATAATTCTCCAACAGTTTGCTGAAGGCTTTGTTGCTAACTATCTATTTTGGTGATTGGCAGTACTTTCTGGCATTTCACATTCTCTGGATCTTGGACTGACTATTGATGACTCTGGCCATTTCCGCACGGGGTATTTGAAACAGTGCAGTTCGTCCTCCAGGGGGGACATCTGCACCTGGGAGCAGACTGGGTCTGGACTACTTAATGTAGATCTGCACCTCAGCCCGCTCCAGAATGACCCCAAGTGGTTGTCCAGAGTGCTTTTGAAAGACTGGAAAAATCAGGTCTTTCAAAAGCATGGAGTGCACCACTGTGAGCCTGCTCCCTTGTGCAGATTTGCAGGCTCACACCAATGTGACCCTGCGATCTGCCAGAGGTGGGCTTTAGGCTAGCGAGCTTCAGCGGTTGGTCGAGACCTTCGACCAACTGGAAGCTGCCATTTTCGATGCCAGAGCAGTGCGGAGCAACGAGCACACACTGCTCCAGAGCAGCCTGGACCAGACTGGGGAGCCAGAAGATCCGGTAAGTAGCGGCGCAGGGCGATTCTCTCATCCCATGCGGAAATGGCCTCTGTTTTACTCCTTGCTGGCTTTATTTGGACTACTGACTTGCTGTGTGACTTCTGGACTGGCTCACAAGTAGGGATGGGCCAACTGAATCCTTGAATCCTGGACAAGGACACAAGATTCGGGGATCTGAATTCCCCTGCCAAAATAGGTGAACCAAATCTTTCGAATCCTGCCAGTGGCGGGCAGGAGAAGGTAGCAAGGTGTACGATCTCGTGCTCACCACTCTTTTCCCATCTGCTACCAGCTGGATCCTGTCCCGGGTGGGCGACAGAAGCTTGCAAGGAGTGCGATCCTGACCCCACACTCCCTGCCCTTTTCCCACTCACCCACAGCCTGATCTTGCCCCAGGAGGGTGGCAGAAGCTTGCGAGGAGTGCGATCCCACACTCCCTGTCCTTTTCCCGCCCACCCACAGCCAGATCCTGCTCCGGGCAGACAGCAGAAGGTTGCAAGGAGTGGGGTCCTACACTCTCTGTCCTTTTCTCACCCACTGTCAGCCCGATCCTGCCTGGGGCAGGCGTGAGAAGCTTGCAGGGAGTGCGCTCCCACGCTCCCCACTCTTCTCCCCCTGGTGCCAGGGAGATCGTGGGATCCTAAAAGTTTTTCTGAAAGTGAAAACTATTATTTAATTTTTTTTCATTAAACAAAGATGTTAAATTCTGCTTCAAAAACAGTTTTCAATAGAGGTGCTTCTTTCCCTTGCTTTTTAAAGGCTTTTTTTTTTTAAAAAAAAAGGATTCGAAAGATTCGAGATTCATGAGATTCGTGGATTCCCAGAACTTTCCAGGGATTCGGATTCAGATTTGGATTTGGAAATTCTGGATTCGTCCCATCCCTACTCACAAGCACTCCCTTGCTTTTCCTTTCATCCTGCTGGATAACCAGTGACTGAGTTGGACTGGCTTAACCACTTGACAGCTCTTGCATTCCAATCACCTGCTTCCTGAGACACTTCCTTGATGACTGAAATATAGGACACCCAAAGGTTCCCCCTCCACCAAATTCAAAGGGGATTTCTGGCTACTTCTGTTGAAACTTGGGCCTATTAACCTCCTGATCTTGCCTGCCCCTGTACTTTTTGTATGTAAATATGGCTGGGCCATCTTTCATTAATGGGAGAAATAGGGCTATTTTTCTAACACAGATGTGTTTGGTTGGTCACTCCCTTTTTTTAGGACACTGTGCTCTTATAGTTAAAAGTGTAGTTACTTTTAACTTACTGTTGTGGAGGAGAGGAAACCCAAATGTTATGTGTTCTTTTTTTCCCAAATGAGTCATTGAGGAAGTAAAAAATGTGAGCAAGAACATGTGTTTTCTGGGCTGACTGCTCACAGTTATTATTTCTGGGCGAACTGGAGTTAAAAGCCTGGGTCAAGAAGAAGAACTCTTACTCCCAGGACAGAGACTCAAAACAATTATAACTTCAGTTTCCCTTAAAAATAGTTCAGTGAAATGCTTTGTTTTTGTTTCCTTCCCCACTCTCCCTTCTCTGGGCAGATACAAATTTCTCTATGTCAGGCTGACAAGAAAAGATTGAGAGATCACAGCCAAAACTGTACAACAGAAAATGTACTGTACTAGGAATGCCATATCTATAAAAGATAATAACTAGCTGGCATCATTTATATACCTAATCCTCCAACATTTCACAAATGAAAACTAGGGCATGTGTGACCAAGCAACAACAGAGTGTGGTCAAGATGGCAAAAGTTATGAATGCAGAAGAACACACAAGCTAGGAGAGGCTGCAACAGTTTGCTTTTGCCTGAACCTACTGGAAAGGTAGCATTCCATCTCTTCTCTCCTCCTCCCCTATAGCTAAGTTGAGTGCAAACTACAGTTTGCAGCAACTTAAGTAAGCGGAGAACAAAGGGGGAAGAGGAGCAAGAAACTGTGATATTTTAAAAATAACTAAAAAGTGGAATAATAAAAGAGATTCATGGAAACTGACTCTGCCTGAGGGATTGCAATGCAATCCCTATGAATTATTGGTTTGAACTAGTGGGTGAGGAAACCCTAAAGAAGGATTTGTATTTATGAATTCAGTTTGATGAGACAGCTGGAGAGGAGAGAAGGTGTGTTTGCCAGGGAAAAGAATCTCGCTATTGTCACCTTGATATAAGGTAGCAGGCTATTAAATTATGGATTCAGGGGGGATTGGAAAGGTAAATTGCATGTAGTGTGTTTACACTTTGGGCACTCATTTTGTATCACTGCTATGGGTTCTGCAGGGCCAATTAGAACTGAACACTGCAAATACAACTCCAATGATTTAATCAGTTTGCAGATCTGAATCAAATTTTAAATGTGATAGTGATAATACAACACATTCTATACTGAAACAAGTCCGCCAAGGTCCCATGCACCCCCACAAAGGACCAGGGAGACTTGCTGTCAAAAATCTTGCTGCTCAGCAGTTGTTGGAGGCAATCCCAAAGCCCTAAACGAAAATACAAAATAGATACACAGAGATAATAGAAAGACCACTATAGATAATTTATTGTTCCATTCCTTCTGAAATCCATACATTAATATCCTATTATCTAATTCAGACTTGGGCAAATGGCAGTCCATGGGTCCTATTGCAGCTCCTACACCCCACTTTTGTGGCTTCTGAAGTCTCTCAGTCCTCAAAGCTGCCATCCCCATTTTTAAAAAGAAATTACCATCTTTTACAGGCAATTTTTAGCCAAAACCATGCAGAAATAAAAATACCCCAACCCTCACAAGCTAACTAGAACCTTATACTACCCCAAAATACTTCCATGTTCTTCTTCAGTTTCTCTCAAAATGGTGACAGGGAGTAATGTAACATTCACCTTGCCATTTTGAGAGAGATTGCAGAGGAAAACAGAAATATGTGAGTTTGCTAGTGGGAGGGTGAGACCCATAAGACTTGGGTTGGAAGGAATTGGCCTCTGGGCCCTTTGCAGCTGCCCACTCCTGACCTAATTCAAGGTGACAAAGGACCAATTCTTATCCCTGGCAAACACAGCTTCTCTTCTCTCCAGCTCTCTCTCCAAACTGAATACGTACAACTCTTCCTTAGAGATTTTGCACCCACTGGGTTAAACCAATAATTCACAGAGTTACACTTTACTATTTACTTATTGGGAACAAATTGCACACACGTGCGCGCGCACACACACACACACACAAATACCCCCCCCCCATATCTATCAATCCTTCTGCTGAAGGAATCCTCTTCACAAAAGCACCTTGAGCCTCCAGCCAGCAGTCCAAATTGGAGTAAAATGCAGAATTGGGGTCAACTAGAAACCTGGGCCCTCAGAAGAGATGGCAGAGTCCACAACCTTACAACTTGCCTGGTTAATGGATAGATCAGAGACTGGCTAATACTTGGCCTAGTTCATACTTGGATGAAAGACTGCCTGGGAATGCCAGGTGCTGTGGTCTTTTCCTCCTTACCACCGTACTTCCGTGAGTATATACAACCCCCCACAAATACCAGGGATCTCAAAGTAGGGCTATCTGAAACCCTGAAGAGCTTCTGCTGCCACTCACAGCTGGATTGTTATTGGATTTTGACTTTGGGTCATGCATACTTGGCATTTCTGACTCTCTAAAAGGAGTTCCTTTGTTGTGATCTTGACTCAGCTTCTCAGACCTCGACTTTGAGGTCTGCCTATCTGATCTAGTAGCTGTCTGTCTGAGGTTTTACTGGTGTTCACTTTTACCTGCTTGATTCTCATACTGTGGTTTGCCTGCCTGGAACCAGGACAGTATCTACATCTGCAAGCTCAGGCTTCCTCCAAAATACCCAACAGTGAATGTCTGAAGAGGCAAGTCAAGGGCAGGTTATTGATGGTTCAATCGGTACAATGGTTCCAGGCCCCTGACAGCTTAGAGTCTAGTGCCAAAAAAAAATTGTAGCTTGCTTCCTTTTGTTCCTTGATCACCCTTCTATAATGTTTTGAGTAAAAATGCATGAAATCAGACTCTTAGGCCCTTTTCGTACATTTTTTTTTGCGCGAGCGCCCCTTAGTACCGCACAAATGGGAGCACCACTGCACACGATGCACTCCCACTTGCGCAGCGCTCACGAGGCTGGAGCGGGGCGGGGGCGTATTTTTTTATTTTTGGCTTGAAGCCAAAAATAGCCCGCGCTCGTGCAATGCTCATGCCACCCTCGCGCACTTACTTTCATGCGATGCGTTGGCAAGCCGGGCGAAAAGGGCCACAGTCTGGGAAATGGGTACACATTTGAACATTTGTGTGAATTTAATGTACTCTGTATTTCATTTAGTATTTATACATTTGTTTATCTTCTATACCACAACTTCTAGAATAGCTTAAACATGTGCACAAAGGGGAGCCTGTTTTGGAATCACTCCAGTTTCTCAACCACCTTAATCTAATCTTGGGCCTAATCCAGCCTGCTGGTGCTGCCAAAATGTCCTCAGACATTTCTCAGTTGCTCCACCCCCTCCTTAGAGTCCTGACCACTCAGAAGGGAGTTAGAATAGGAGTTTAAGAGACAAGATTGGAATCTCTGGGGCCAGTGAGCTGCATAGCAAAGCTGGATCCCTAGCTGAAATGCCAGTTGGAACTCTTCTAGCTGGTAGCTTGACTATGGAGCCATTGGTGCTGGAGTCATAACCATGCCTTGAGTATCAAGGTCAGAGGTTAGAGAAATGGGAATCTCTTCTACCACTGCAATTTTCCCCCAGCTCCGATGAATGTGACCAGTCCCAACATATTTTATCCTCACAACATTCTCACAAGGTGAGTTAAACCCATTGTGAAGGTCAACCAATGAACTTTCCAGATGAGCATAATTTGTTCTAGTTTTGGGCTACAGTCTACTGACTTATAATGGTCATTTAATGAGCCTTAATGGAAGTGGTGTAGGTTGGTGAGAGCGAGGTGGGGGGGCAGAAGGGGGGGGGGCAGGGTGATGGTGCGTGGGGGTGGGGCAATGGAATGTATGGGTGGGGTGATGGCACCCGGGGCTGGGATGACAGTGTGAGGTGGTGGGGTGATGGCACACAGGGACGGGGCAGCCAAGGAGTGGTGGTACCCTCAAAAAAGTGCCACCTAGGGCACACCACCTCCTCGCCCCCCCCCATCTCTATGCCACTGCTTAATGGATGGAAGAAGATGAGATTTTTGATGATTTGTGATATTTTGTTGTTGTATACCTTCACGTTGTTTCCAACTTATGATGACCATAAGGTAAACCTATCACAAGATTTTTTTGGGGAGGGGGGGCTGAGAGTGTGTGATGTGCCTAAGGTCACCCAGTGAGTTTCTGTGACTGAACAGGGAATCAAAACCTGGTCTCCAGAACTGTAGTCCAATGCTCAAACCACTGTGCTACACTCACTCTTGTGAAGTCTAGTAGTTACTAAATGTCTCCCACACTTTAATGTAGGTGTAGTTTTGTAGTTGTACTGCAGTAATGGAGGAATCAAATACCCTGTGTTTTGCAACTAGCAGGGACTGGTGTTCAAAGGGTATGGTGCTGGTTTTCTGGGGACTAGTCCTACTTCAAAGACTAGCACCGTCTGTCTAGCTATTTTCTGCTGGCTCTCATGCAGAGCATGTATTTTGGTAAATAAACAATTACAAAAAGATAGCAAGTCTCCAGCACTTGTTTTCTTTCTTCTTCTTCTTCTTCTTCTTCTAAAGAACCCTGAGCAGTCATCCCTTAAGCTTAGGGGACTGGAGCAGCGAAACAATAATTTCAGGGTAAATTATGTTCAGTGTTAATCTGATTCATTTCAAGAGACCATATGGCATCCTTGAGGGTGAATCTTCCAACCAAGGTTAGATTAAAGAACCTGGAGCTTCTATGCTTAATGATACCCACCCCCTTCTCACTGTAAGTCACATTATCCCATCTGCTGGTGTTCACACAAAATCACGAGAAAGGCAAGGCTGTATGGACTTATCAAACTTCTATTCTGCATTTCCATAAAATTAAAATATAGCACCAGATATAATCAAAATAAATTACATTAAAAATGTCACAAAAATATATATATTAAAAATGTCACAAAAATCCATATGCCATATATCAGAGACACAGACTATATTGCCAAAGAGGCATGCCCTGCCACCATGTCTACTTGACAAGATTTTGGGATCCTATTTTCTGTTTATTCTTAGCAGGGAGAATTAGAGCTTTATGTACTCCCATCTGTTGGGAGTGCCTTGCTATGTATTCCTGCATGGCAGGGGGTTGGTCTGGATGGCCCCTGTGGTCTCTTCCAGCTCTATTATTCTATGATTCTACGATTTTATGTAAGCCAAAGCACATAACAAGTAGCTATGCACACATAAGCACCTGCACATAATAGGTACTTGACGTTTTACTCCCTGGGGTAGATTGGTTTATACAGTTATCTATAATATAAAATAATGTTCAGTGTTAGGCACAACTCATTAAGATATTGTGCTAGAAACTCTAAATATTTTTGAATGTTAACCAAACTGCAGTGCCCTAGTTCAAGCTGAAGTTATAAATGGGAGTTTCTTAGAAGCAAAAGGGGTTTACTATAAATCACTCAGATTTTTAAAGAGATGGGCTAGAAAATATGAGTAGGCTTTCTGGGGCACTGTTGCAGAGTTTTATAAGGCACACACACAGAAAAGGAAAGGTCTAAGGCACTACAGCAGGGTTGTCAAGCTCATTTCATCTTGGGCTGCATAAGCATTATGGTTGCCCTCAAAGGGCTGGTTATATCTGTAAGACTATGTAAATGTATCTACTCTTTTATCATGTTATCATTTTATCATATTAAATAATTGCCTCTGCATTCAATTATTACCAGTTTTTAAATTGCCTTCCCTCTGAATCAACTTTTCTTTTCTTGGACAATTTGGGGCTATTGGATCCCTATACCTCTGTAAAGTGACATTGAATTAGTCAGTATATCCAAAGTGTGCCACTTTCTGCTCCCTGGACCCTCTATGTGACTCTTTCTGCCCCCCAGCCGCAGCTGCAGGAGAGCTGCAAGGGTCACATGAAATGGCCTAGTGGACCGGATTTGACCCATGGGCCTAGTGTTTGATACATGTAAGAAGACCCTCTAAAGTTCTGCTGTTGAGATTCCTGGGTGGTGGGAAATAGGATAGCAAGAAAACAGGAGGCCCCATGGACAATCCCAGACAATCCCACATACGCTCCAACATTTCACAGATGAAATCCAGGACACATGTGGCTAAGCATAGGAGTGTGGTCACAATGACAAAAGTTATTAATGAAGTAAAAGAGAAAGGCTCAGAGAGGCTGCAGTAGTTTGCTCTTGCTTGAGGCTACTGGGAAGGGCAGGATTCTTCCCCCTCCTGTCCTCTCCCATCTCCCAGGTCAAATGAGTGCAAACTAGTTTTGCATTTTGAACTCCATTTGCAACAGTTGA
Source organism: Ctenosaura bakeri (assembly GCA_948474755.1). Taxonomy (NCBI): domain Eukaryota; kingdom Metazoa; phylum Chordata; class Lepidosauria; order Squamata; family Iguanidae; genus Ctenosaura; species Ctenosaura bakeri. Next base: position 166,053 of record CAOLHI010001039.1, on the reverse strand, counting down.
AATAAACTGAGGACAAAAGGAAAAAGTGGGGAAAAGGAGAGAGAAATGGAAACATTTAAAAGCAGCTAAAAAGTGGGATGACAGAGAATTAATCAGGACAGTTAGAGGGTATGTTACAAGGCATACCTGAGATCCAATAAAGGTCTTATTTAGGATAATAAGCTTACTATCTGTGAGAAGTAAAATATATTTTAGTTTCTGCAATATTATTAATAGTATTGGTAACATATTAGCTTATAGCTCATAACACATTTTTAAATATATTTACACACATATACTGTAGTATGTGAGCTTTTGAAATACAAAGAAGTCTAAGAATGTATTTTAGAAGCTGGCAGCTGAAGGAGACCTTGAAGCAAAGAAAACCAGACACATAGATAAGGATTCAACAGTGGGATGTATGTACTTTTGTTTGAAGGCACCTGCTTAGGCAGACTGAAGGTCAGCAAAAGCTGAAAGTGGGTAAGAATAACTAGAGAAGAATTTGGCATTGTTTAGCAAAAATGGGAGGTTAGAATCTGGTTGATGGGCATTTTGAAATAGCAAATGAGAGTTAAGAAAGCACAAGGTTAAAGCTTGATTATGTGCATGATCATATATGCTGTAAATATGGGGAAGGGAGCATGTAACTTCTTAGGCGATTCTGATAGGGTTGTAACTTTTGGGTCCTGCCCAAGGGGAGGGAAGCTGGCGTAGGGGATAAAATGTGTGTTGTTTTGTGGGAGGGGGTCCTTCTCTCTAGAGAACACCCGTGTCTGCAGAAACGTATTTTTTTAAATAAATGCTTGATGCTTCAGCCGATCCTGTGTTAAATTGTTTCATTAGTGTTATCAGCTATTTCCCACACTATCAAAGTTAAGTTTTCATATATACTGGTAGCAAAGGACCAAATTAGTTGTTAGTTTTTCAAATGCCATAAGACTGTTTTCTTCTGCAACAGACTAGCACAGCTAATCCATCTATTTAAATCTATTTAAAACTGGCATGCTATGCAGGGCTGCTGCATACTGTTGTTGGACTGCAACTCCCATCTTTCTGAATTCGCTGGAACTCATTCCCACACGATGGTGCATAATTCAGGTGAATTTGCAGAACTGAATTCCACAGAAGAGTCTTTCTCATTTTGTCCCTGCTTTTTGAGTAGTTTATTAATGCCTAATGCACTTGTATCTGACATTTTAAAACAGCCACAAAGACATCTGTTCTCATTTGATAGGGAAGCCTTTTGAGCATCAGAGGGCACAGCTAACTTCTGAAAATGAAAAGGTTTCTTCTGTCAACCCACAATATATTACTGTGACATTGAGGTGATATAAAACCTTCCTTAGCCATGAACAATCCTAGGAAATTGTGTGAACACTGCATGACAATAGTCCCCACACAACAGCCAGTACACCAAATAACCTGAGACATGGATACCTTCTAGCTGAAATGGCTTTTTCTTATTGACTTATGACCAAAAATGTTCAGACACAGTGATTTTAGCTCTCTTACTTCTCATGTCACTTGAGGTTTGGGAGTGATTTTGTCCCATGTATTGTATATGAAGAGGTTTACAAAGAGCCACTTTCTCTCATCCTGTTCATGGTGTTGTGACAGTTATTGATGCCTTCTGCTCCTGCCTTGATATCTTTATTTCACCTTAATGTCATAAGGGGAGTTGTAGTCCAACACATTTGAAGAACATTGGGTTGGGAAAGGGCATATCCAGGCTAGTTAAGAAGACCAGAAAGTCTCAGATTTTGTTCCTGTTCTGATTTTATTTTGTTAATCCATACATTTTTGTTTACCCCAGAAGATTTTCTGTCAGCTTCTGGTATAATCAGAAGCTTTTTATACCAGCTCCCCAGGCCCCCATTTTAACCCAAAATAAAATGTCGGTAAATCCATTACATAGTTTAGTCCAGCTTTCGAAGAAACTGTCCAAAGTGATGAACTCTTTCCCCTAAATAGGTTCACAGCACTTTGGGGAGCTCCTTCAAAGTTTGAATTAAAGCTCACCACACTCACCAAACCCACTGACATCAGAGCCACCAGCCTCCACTACAGACAGTGTATGGGGAAAATATTCACATATCCTGAATCTCTCATGTGAGATCAAAATATTACCATGGCTTTCCATTACTCCCAGTGCTCTTATTGTACTCCTTTCATATAAACTGATCTTAAGCAAGCTTCAAAAACATCCCACAAAGACATATAACCTCCCCCTTTCTTCCCTATGAAGAAGCATCCCTAGCTCATCCAAACAAGGTGTCAGAGAGGTTCTAAAGCACAGTTGGTTGGCTGTGGCCTTCAAGATATTGTTGGACTTTGATTCCCCTCAGCTCTCAGTAGCTTAACTGATAGGCAAGGATAATGCGACGTGCAGTTCCACAATATCTGGATGGTTATTGTTGGTCATTCTTGTTATATTTCAGGGGTGGGGATAGTGGAGACTGCAGGACAGCATGCAGCCCCAACCCCTACTTAAATCTCCCAAAACCCCTGCCACTCCCTTAGAGCTTCCCAACCTTCTCCCAAGTTTTGGTACAATTTTCAAGCAAATTTTCCTAAACCCTGCACCAAAGCATGCCAAATCATCCTCTTATGCCTTCCAACACACCATAGAACCACCCAATGTCTTTGTATTCTGCCATATATCAGTCTAAATGGTGAGTGGAAGTAATGTTGTGTTATGTAAGGTCACCATTTTGGCCAATATACAGCTGAATATGGAAGTAGTGAATATGGATGGGGTGGGCAGGTGTGGCTCCCAAGTGGTTGAAGACCCAAATTCCTGTGCAGATGCCCACCCCTACTATAATGAATCTATAGTTATAGCGGGGATATATAATACTTTCAATTTCACTGCTGCATTCTCAATCTATTCTTTAAAAATATCCCAAAGAGGACTGTAAAGAAAAAAAAAAAAAGGGCCCAAAACCTATGCTTCTAGCTTCTCCCTCTTGAGTGGCTGGTTTCCTTTGTTAAACCTTCAGCCTCACATTTTTGTCGTTTACAAAAGCCCAAAAGTTTGAAACCTTTCAGAAGCACATCTTATAACTCTTCCATTATTCACAATGGATAGATGTCCTAGTGCCTGCTAGGAGGAAGACAGACCTCTAGCCAAAAAAGGGCATCACTGAAACATCCCTATCAACCTGAAGTCATGCTGAGAATGACACGGTAGGCTGCCCAGATATTTTGCCTCCCACCAGAGCTATTATCCTCCCTTTTCTTCTGACATTTAGCTCCACGAGATTATTTCATTTTTTTCCATCAGGAGAAGAGGCCAACTTTCTCTGACTGGGAATAGGTTTAGGGAGAAAGACGTGAGGGAACGTCTGGCATATACTAAAAACAATGTTTGGTTTTTATGCTGGTGCTGGAAGTGAGTTTCAAAAACTAGACTAGGCTGCAATCCTATATGCACACTGTGATGAAACAATGGCCCTGTTAGGCTCTATCTTCTATCATCCTTGACATGCTGCCTGGGGCTGGTGAGAGCTAGAGTGCAACAACATCCCAAGGGCCATAGATTCCTCACCCCTGCTATATGTACACATTTACATGAGAGAGAACTTGCCACTGAACTCATAAGACAGTGCTGTAGACACCAAATTAAAAGCAAGATTGCATAGTAAAACAAGTTACCATTTTGGGACTACTTCATTATGAATAGTCGTGTATAAAAATGTGCTCCCAAACAACAAATTAATATCAAAAATTAATTTGTTGTACAGTACAGCCTTTTTATTCATTTGTTGTTCCAAAGCACAGTCTTATGCAGGGCTATTTATATTTTACATATGACAATGCAGAACTAAGTTGTCCAGGACTAAGATTCCAACTCCCTATTAAAAACACATCATTTTTTAAAAAATGGCAAAGTCAGCAGCATATGCCTTACTCAAAAGTCTTGTCAAATAAACTGCCCTTGAATTTTTCACAAATCTAGAAAATATGGACAAGTATGTTCATGACATCCCCCAAAAGATCTTTCCACAATATCAGGACCAGAGATAGGAAGCATGTGGTCCCCTGGATACTGGGCTGCGAATCCCAATATCCCAATTGTTGATCGTGACTAGAGCTGCTCAGACCTGCAGTTCAATAACATTTGAAAGGATGCACAATTCCTTTCATTGCTGTCAATATTTCTGACACCTAGTAGAATACAGAGAAGAATCCTACTGACTACTGAATGTAATTCATAATATGCCTCTTGGGCTAAATTTTTTCCCCCTTTCACACTCATACAGAGATTGAAAGCAGCTCCCTACACATAGATTCATATTGCCAACCAAGGGTGTGTCCACACTGCATAATTATATACTGTTGCCATGGCTGCATCCTATGGAATACTGGATTTTATAGCTTTCTGAGGTGCTTAGGATTCTCTGCTTGAAAGTTCTAATGCTGTACTTCACAGGAAGTAAGTAGAGAAGCCTACACACTTCAACAAAACTACAAGTATCAAGATCCCACAGTTAAAGTGAGATCAAAACTACCACAATTGTGTGTTATGGATACACTCCTCACCAGTCATATACCTAGTGGAACTGATGGACCAGATGGTCCACTTCGTCTATGCCAGCCTCTCTGGCTAGGTGCTTTTCAGATGTATTGGACCAGAATTGCCATGCTCATACTGGTGGGGGATGATATTTGTTGTAGCCCAATCCATCCAGAAGGTACTAGGCCAGTGAAATTGAGGCAGTGGCTTTCTTAGGTGTCAGTGAAGCATTTTTGCCAACGTTAGCTGAAGATGCCAAGGAATCAACCTGGGATCTGCTTGAATCATAGTATGTGCTTTAACTCTGAATTAGACATGCAGCTTTTAACTTATTAAGGATATTGTCATAAATATGTCGCTGCTTTTTTTATTTCCTCCTGTCAAACTTCTTCCTAGTTTTCATCTGTGGAATTTTGCCTTCTTATACAGGATATTAACATGTTCCATAGCAATGACTTCTTTGTTTTCCAAGTTGGTCATGCTGTTGAATTAGTAGGGCATGGAAATCTTCCAACACTGAGCATCTAGAAATTGCTCTGCTCTCCTTGTAGGCTTATTAACGAGTTTTCTGCAGTAATAGAGCTAAATGCTGCTTCACAGTTGTTCATTCAGGCTCATGGCATCTGTCCTAATCTTGTGTTACGAAGAAACATGCAGTTCTTATTCAAGGCCTAATGAATGAGAGAGTTTCATGCAAATTAACATTGTGGATAGGAATGGGCAGCAGTTTTGAGACTATTATCATAAACTTCCTTTCTTCCCACTTCTAAGTCTGTTTCGTGCCATACCTTCTGCATGGAATTTTTTTTTTAAAAAAGATGGATATATAATTATGACCACAGTTTTCAAGCAGATGTATTCATGAACACATGGTTGGCTTAAAGCCTTCCACAACTAAAGCTTGCTTGGACACATTTTAGAGATGTATATAGTGTTTTTTATCCACTGTTCAAACAAGTGCCTATTGTTGGATGCATTTTTCCTTTTTCTTGGAATGTATTGCAAGCTTGGAAATGTTCATATTTCTCGGCATAAATTTTTATCCGTTTCTAAATTTTGTCTGGGAGATTCAGACTGGGTAAATCCATTTTAAAATAAAATCTTGATGGAGGAAACTTCTAATGCATCTCTACTTATATATTTAAAAAAATATTAAATATAAATTATGACTGCTGGTACACAACTGAAAATTGCAAACTATGGACTGGCATCTTGTAAGTGAAATATTGAATTTTTAGCACTGTTGCAGAGGAAGAAATTCATTATCTGCTTTATGCAACAACCTAACCTCCACTGGATCAACCCTCCTCTTGAAGGGATCCTTTCTATTAGTTTGTGGAAAGTGGCTGGATGTCAACAAAGGGTCCAGTTATGTCTCTATCTCCAGAGGTCCTAGTGGATTATATTATTGTCTGGTATAGGCATAAAACTAGACACTGCTTTGATGCCTCTGCCATGGAGGGGTATTCAGGAGGGAGGAGAGTTCTGCATGAGGGAAGAGGAGAGACATTTTGCAGTTCTGTCTGGCCTATGAATCTAAGCACCAGCTATCCAGCTTGATGCTGAGAGAGCAATATAAATCAGTGCCAGGAACGCTGGGTTATCCACTTTTGATACTTGTTTCCAAAGTAGTCCACTAGAGTATCTTGAAATAGTTAATAATATTGATTTCTGAAATGGAAATTTATGAAATACAAGACATTTAGGAAATTTAGAAATTAAAATAGTTTGGGAGTATAAACATAAGGAACAACAAATTTAAAGCAGTAGAAAGTAATGAACTTAAGTTAAGTACATTTTCATATCTTCGAGCTGTTTGCAATAAGGATGGGGGCCATTTTTAATTAGATGTAGTGTCTTTTTGTTATTGTTTCATACAATTTCTTGTTAGTTTAGTTTAAGCATGGTATATATGTATATAATCTTCTTTCTTTGTATGTTTAGTGTAATCTTATATGTAGGTTGATTTTGTTGTTTGTCTTTACTATATATTGGTTTGGTTGTTTGGTTTCTTTTGTTTTATGTATTTGTGTCAATTTTTAAAATTTCTAATTAAAAAAACCAAGTTAATTCATTAGAAAAAGAAGGAAAGTTCTGATTGATCTGAGCAACAGTTCATGTAATTCAGCTTCTAGTCCAGCACCTGGCATCCAACAGTGGTCAGCCCGATGCCCATAGGAAGACCACAAGTGGGCACTCAAGGCAATACACCACTGCCACATTGCTCCCAGTGACCAATATTCAGTGATACCACTGGGAAAAAAAACCCCAAACTTTCTGAACATGTAGTGCTGTTTGGCATTTCTTCTCTCTCCCTCTGTCTCACTCTCTCTCCCTCTTTCTCTGGGCTTTTCCACACTTGGTTTTTAAAATGGGGCGCTGCGTCCTCCCGCAAGGACATTTGCATTTGGGGGCGAACTGAGTTCAGACTACTTACTGTATGTCCGGACTTCAGCCCGCTCCAGAAAGCCCATAACTGGACGTTCACCATGCTATTGAAAGTCCAATTGAAACAGGACTTTCAACAGCCTGGCGCGCCCCAGCCCATCGCTGCGTAAAAGTATAGATTTGCAGGCTCGCACCAGCGCGAGCCTGCAGATCTTCGGGGGGCGGGCTTCCGGCTGGTGAGCTTCTCTGGCTGGTGGAGAGCCTCCACCAACCGGCAGCCTCCATTTTTGTCCCCGGAGAGTGCATAGCGCGGGCACGTACTGCTCTGGATCGGCGTGGGTCGTCGGGGGGGGGGAGCGGGCCAGTCTGGTGAGTAATGGACTGCCCCGTTTTCCCCCAAAGTGCGGAAAAGCCCTCTCTCTAGCAGCTATTACTTCTCATTGCTGCATTCTTTCTTTGCTTGCCTTTACTAGCTTCAGACTCTGTCAGGATTCACGGCTCCTGTCATAAGGTATCTGCTGGATGTGTATTAGAATAGTTCAGGTAGCCAGCTTAGGCATTGCTAGAGCTAGATAGAGTGCTACAAAATATCAACACTAATTGTAGAGAGCAACAATATATCTGTTTGAAGCTCGTTTTTCTATTCCAATGTACCAAGTGGATAATTACTTTATTGCTCATTGCTACAGTGTATCCTGTAGAAAAGAAAAATATCAGAGCAGGAGAAAATGAGAGTGTCAAAAGGTGTTGTGAAAACATGAAGTGTTCAGAAGTAAGGAGCAGGAATCATAGAATCATAGAATCATAGAAATGTAGAGTTGGAAGAGACCCCAGGGGCCATCCAGTCCAACCCCCTGCCATGCAGGAACACCCTCAAAGCAATCCCGACATATAGCCATCAAGCCTCTGCTTAAAAACCTCCAAGGAAGGAGACTCCACTACACTCCGAGGCAGCAGATTCCACTGCCGGACAGCCCTGACTGTCAGGAAGTTCCTCCTCAGGTTCAGGTGGAATCTCCTTTCCTGCAGCTTGAATCCATTGCTCCTTGTCCTGGTCTCTGGAGCAGCAGAAAACAAGCCCTCTCCTTCCTCTACGTGGCATCCCTTCAAATATTTAAACATGGCTATCATGTCCCCTCTTAACCTTCTCTTCTGCAGACTAAACATACCCAGCTCTCTAAGTCTATCCTCATAGGGCATGGCTTCCAGGCCTCTCACCATTTTGGTCACCCTCCTCTGGACTTGCTCCAGCTTGTCAATATCCTTCTTGAATTGGGGTGCCCAGAACTGGACACAGTATTCAAGATGGGATCTAACCAAAGCAGAGTAGAGTGGTACCAGTACCTCCCTCGATCTAGACACCATATTCCTATTGATGCAGCCGAGAATTGCATTGGCTTTCTTGGCTGCCACATCCCACTGCTGACTCATGTTCAGCTTGTGGTCTATGAAGACTCCTAGATCCCTTTCACACGTACTGCTATCCAGCCACGTGTCCCCCATCCTATATTTCTGTATTCCATTTTTTCTACCTAAGTGTAGGACCTTACACTTCTCTCTGTTGAATTTCATTTTGTTCGCCTTGGCCCAGCTCTCCAATCTATACAGGTCATTTTGAATTTTGATCCTGTCCTCTGGCGTATTAGCAACCCCCCCCCCAATTTGGTATCATCTGCAAATTTGATGAGCATGCCCTCTATTCCTTCATCCAAATCATTGATAAAAATATTGAACAGCACTGGGCCCAGGACAGAACCCTGTGGCACCCCACTAGTCACTTCTCTCCAGGATGAAAAGCAGCCATTCGCGATCACCCTTTGGGTTCGGTCGGTCAACCAATTACAAATCCAACTAACAGTAGCCCTGTCTGGCCCACATTTTACTAGCTGGAACATGTTCCAGCCTCAAGGATGAAAGATGGTTAAACAACTGCAAGTCTGGGGAATGTCTATAGATGTGGGGTGATATTAAATTTATGATTCTCTCCAATTACAGCTTTGCACACCTGAATTTGTATGAGAAAGTATAAAACTTTTGAATGCCATTGAATGCCATTCAGAAGAAGTGTGCTGTGCTGCTTACTTTGCTACCAATAAACATTGCTGTTGGCCTCAGAGTGGAGCTTGTGGATTGCAAGTTATCCAAGACAGGACAGACTCCTTGTCCCACAAGACCATTTAATTTTATTGACTCTGGAGAGCCTCAATATTTTGGTTATGACATCAGCAAATCGTATAGCATCACAACACCATAAGTATCATATGGGTTGTTACAGCCAATCAGACTTAATGTTAATGTTAGAGGAAATCAATGAGACCTCATTTAGTTGAGATTAATTAAGTACCATTGATTTCAGTAGACCTGTTAAAAGCATGGCTCAGCCAGGATTCAACATTGTGATTGCAAACATGTAATTAATCATATCTAAAATATCCTTGTCTTTTTTTTTTTCGGAAGCCAAAAGCCACAGATTATAATTCCTCTTAGTGATCATAAACAGTATCGTGTCTAAACATAGCAATTAACTTTTCTATTGATAAATAACTTCTGGCACCTCCAGTTTAACAGAAGATCCAGTTGTTACACGCAATCAGTGTGAACAGGCACTTTGCCTACTAAAACAGCTGAATTTTTTTCACTTCTTTTGTTACATTACATTAAGAACTTACAATGATTTGATGCTATAATACAGGACTGAGAATCTCTCCAGATGTTGTTGGACTGTTAAAACTCAGCATCTTTAACAACAGAGCAAACAATGAGGGTTGCATGATTCCCACCTGTGCACCAATGCAATATTTGATTTGATCTTCCTATGTGTGAAGCCCTCAAGTCTCTGATAGAAACCAGAACAAGATGGTAATCCCATTTAAAAATCTAATAAAAAAGAATGCTGCTGTTATCGTCATGGAGTATTGTGTGGAATGGACTTGAGAAAATGGCCTTGGAGGAGCTCCGGTTTCAAATATGTGCATTTTTTTTTAAAAAAAAATTATTTTAATTTTTTTATTTATTTTTTTGCAGACTAGAGCAAACCAATTGAGCAAAGAGCCATTATGTGAGCTGTTTGACGCCCTCAGCATTCAGGCAGCAACAATATTGCTGGCAATGGAAGGAGAAGCCAGGTGGTTCCAAGCTGCCTGTTTTCAAATGTCTGACTTTGTGGTGTCTTCAGAGCCGAGATGCTATGGAAGGCATGCCTTGGAAAAATGTCTGCACTCAACCTTCTATGGACATGTCTTCCTCTTCAAAACTTAGGACTTCTACTTCTTCACTAAGGACTTAGACATCTTTGCTCCAAGATATCACATTTGTTCATCTGCTGGCTTTGAGTGGGAACACTCATAGTTATGGCAGGTTACAGTAAGGCTGAGTTAAAATAGTCCCCCTGATTCCATCATTGAATTTGCAGGCTGCAACATGAGAGCTTTTCTTCTGATAATGCTTCAAGTTGTCCTACTGATTATATGCACTCACAAAATCTCTTGTTTCAACAGATCATGAGGTCCCATCAAAGGGAGACTACTCAATCAAATGTAAGAATTTTGACAATTTGGACTTTTTTGGTAAAAAAATTGCACAAAATACACACTTTCATAGGAACTTTTGTGTGAAAAGTCCTGAAAACACACACACAAATTCACAAAAATGTAGAAACCCTTGTAACTTCATTCTGCAGAAAGAAAATATATCAGATTCTTCATTTTTCTATGTAAGAATTAAAAAATCAAAAATTTACATTCCTGTTTTTGGTCTATTCTTTTATATTTTTCTTATACCTCAACACAATATTGACAGATTAGAATCGCTTGACTCCTCTCGTCTTTTGCTGCTGTGCATTACAATACCACTGCAAAGTTGATCCAAGTGCAGAGCTAATCCAAGATATTTTGCTGCCTAGCTAGGAGGCGACAATGGTGCCCTTTCCCATTTTACATTCAGAAGCCAACCAGACTGAGAACAGATTTTTTTCTTCAGCTCTGACAATCGGGCAATATTTTCCACTACTCTATTGCTGAGACGGCTGCCTCCCTTTTCTTATTGGTAGAGCTGGCCTCAGCCAAGTGCTTCAGAAGAAACCCATTTAAGCTACATTGTTTTCTGTTTTTTTAAATGATGGTGTTTCATACTCATCAAACACTCTGGCCCTTTCCGCAACTCACCTTTTCTCGGCACTGGGGTGCGGTGCTTGCACCAGCAGCCTCCGGAGAGAGCCTCTTGCGTCTGGGGTCCTTCGGCTCCACACGAGCTTCCTGCTCATGCGAGAGCACTGCCTCTTCCTTTTGCAGTGCATTGCTCTGGGCCCGCGTGCACTTACCTTGCATACGGAGCCTCAGGAGCCAGGCCAGTCACACTTCCTGTCCAGTGCAGCCTGGGAAGGTCCCAGGCTGCACTGGACAGGAAGTGTGACTGGCCTGGCTCCTGAGGCTCCGTATGCAAGGTAAGTGCACGCGGGGCCCCAGAGCAATGCACGACCGCGCACCATTTTCGGCTTCAAGCTGAAAATGAAAAAATGTGTGAGTGGTCCCTGCCAGGCCCTGGAGCATCGCACAAATGTGAGTGCGTCATGTGGACTGCTCCTCACATGTGTGTGATGCTCGAGGGGCCCTTTCGCATCAAAAATGCGTGCGAAAAGGGCCTATACCAAGTTGTCTCATGAGCAATACTTGCAGACTGAATATTCTTATGCTTGGAATTGTATGGAAAAAAGATTCTTCTCGCCTTCTCTAGGAGACAGGCTTTTGTAATACTAAGGTGAAGAGCAAGACTCCAAAACTAGTTGCCTGCAGCAGATGGTTTCAACAGATGACTGAGTGAGGTCTGTGCTTAAATCTGGCAAAACGCAGGTTTGTTAAAAACGTAAAATATGACTCAGTAGTGCTGAAAATATGTTATATTTACAACACAGTGCCGACAAAGGAGATAATTTTGGATCCCAAATTGAACTATGTGGCAAATAATATTATGCACATAGGCCATAATGTACATACTAATAAGAATTCAAGCTTTTTTAAAAAATGTTTGAGGTCAAGAACTAAAACCTACATTACATATTACACTATTTTCAATTTCTTCCAGTCATTTTGAGCTCACATTGTCCTAATTTAAACAAGTACTTTGGATTTTCCAGTTCTTTCAAGCATCTCTATGTGAAAAGTGTCTTGGAAGCAAAGCACATACAGCTTACCCAGAGGATTGGGCAGATACATGCTCAGAGACACAAAAAGTAAGACTTGCTCCAGCTTGACTGACTTATATAGACCCAAGTCTTTTCCTTCTTTGTGGACAAGGCTATAAAATGAAAGGCTCTTAACAACATTTATGATGGCAGTAGAATAAAGTATCTAGATTCTGGGATGCAATGTTTCTGAAACAAATAATACAACTAACCAGCATCTTACAAAGATGCCGTGCTGGATTTCTTTCAAGGAGACAACAGAAAGGCATCTCCCAGATTCTTAATTGGTCATTTATTAGTAGCTGCCAGATTGGTCATCATTAGATTTTGGAAAGATATAAAGGGGATATCTATGACAACCTGGTGTAATAACATATGGCAAATAGCACCAATTGAAAAATAACTAGCAAGCTTCAAATAGCCAAGGGAAAGAAAATAAACCACAATTTTACTCTGGGGGTTTGGAATAACTTTGTTGACTACATGGTGGAAGAAGATAATGTTGGTGTCCCAAAGGTATTTAGGTTTTTTTTCTGACTGTAAGTGGAATACTTTTGACATCTTTTATTTTGGTATCACAGCAGTGTAACTTTATTGAAAAGCAATTTTGTGTACCACTGCCAAAGAAATTACTATATAGAATCAATAAGAAATTAATTAAAGAAAAAAGAAAGACCTGCACTTTTTTTGTGGAAAATTTTAGCCCACCACTATGTGTGTATGTGCATGTGTTCCATCCACATTTGAATTATTAAAATAATCTCCACTGTTACTCCACTGGAAAAACCCTATTCCAGGGTCTACAATGTTGATATCAAAACATGATTCAATGTGCCTGAGAGGTCACCCAGATGGGCACGTAGGCAGCAATGGTCAAAGATCGAAAACCAGGTCAGGCCAGTAAAATTCCCAGTCACCCCCCAGGAGACCTCAAGATGTGTAAACCCACAATAAACAAAGGGTCCTCAGCCCCGAGATGCCGACTTGAGGGGATTAGCGTGTCTGCCCCAAGCTGAGCAAATATTTCATCAGGCGAGGGCAAGAAGTCACACCACAAAACACAGCCGAAGATCCTGAGACTTTGGCAACACCTTGCAATCCCATCACACAAAGGAAATTACCAGTGTGGAGCTTTGTGTCCACTGCAACACCCATTGTTCTCCCTGGGAAAGAATTAGCTCTCCAGGTACCTTTTCCCCTACAAATAATCCCAGTTTTTGAGCAGTTCTTTGGATCATCCCTGGTCATCTCAGCAGACCGTTGCTCCATCCGTTGAGTGACCCCCTCAGCCCTCTCCATGCTGAGCCCCACTTCTCTGCTGTTTTCCCTAACGAAGGACTTCAGGACGAAGGTGCAGTATCACCCTAGCTACACCCCTTCAATATTCCCCTGTGCAGTTTCCTCTCTTTTGCTTCTTAATAGGTCTTGAGTGAGTGTGTGAGTGATTGCGTTGCTGTGTGAGACTTTACTTCAATAAAATAATTTATTGGACATTTTTGTTTGGTTTTTCGCATGGCTTGACCCCATAAAAACTGGGTAAAAGACCCTGCTAGGTTACCCTGCATCTCACATTGCTATTGCTTGTGCTCTGGCTAGTTTCCATTTCCCATCGCATGGAGCACATTGAGGTGTCCCCCAAGGGATCCCAGAAATCAGGGTAACACCACTTCTTTCTATCAAATGTACAAATAAGTCTACAAGCATTTGATAGTTCTCATGAGAAATAAACCAGACAAAATTCTTACCTATTTGGCCAAATTCAACAGACATAGCCAGGAAGGAGACAATCACGTTACTTACTGTTAAAGGTAAAGGGAAGCCTATCAGTTTGGCAGCACCACTGTGGTTGAATGCAGAGAGAACCAAAGCTAGACTTTAATTGCTAACTGTTCAAAACCTTCTGCCTGAGTAGAAAAATTTGTTCATTTCATTTTCTCCTACCCTTTCCAAATCTTAAGTCTTTCTATCAAATGTATAAAAATTTGGGAAATAATTTTTTGAAAGTTTTCACCCAAACTGAACCAAATGAAATGCTCAGTCACTATAGAAGCCACCTAAGGTGAGATGTAGGGGAAAAAAGTCTGTTGATCAGGTATGGGTAGGCTGATATGGAAAAGGGTGCTTTTAAATACCCTCAAATCAAACTTTTTTTTTTTTTATTAGTCAGTAGGCACCCAGTAGCCTATAGGCTATATGGAACAGCTTACCAAGTACTGTTGTCTGGGACCAATAGAGACTGCAATCAGACCCCACAACCAAAAGGCATCATGTAAAAATGGAAAATTATCTCTCTCTCAAAAAAAGAAAATAAACAAACAAACAAATAAATAAATAAATATTTTTTAAAAAAAACACACCAAAAAAACCCAACTCTCGATGAGGCATGATTCTCTTACTTAATGCTACTTCAAACCCTGTGTACCTTTTGCTGTTTGTTGTTGTTTTGTGCCTTCTTCAGGTCCAACTTATGGTGATCTTATCCTCGGGTTTTCTTAGCAAGATTCAGGCAGAAGAGGTTTGCTATTGCCTTCCTGTAAATTTGTGAAGTGTGTGGCCATTTCCGCACTACACTATTATAGCGCGATTATTCCACTTTCAACATCCTATGGAATCCTGGGGTTTGCAGTTTTGGGAGGGGCCGGCCAGCCCCTCCCTAAACTGCAACCCCCAGGATTCCATAGGATGTTGAAAGTGGAATAATCGTGCTATAACAGTGTAGTGCAGAAATGGTCACTGACTTGTCACTATCACTCAATGGGTTTGCATGGCTGAGTGGGGTTTCAAACTCTAGTCTCCCAGACAAAGCAACACTCCAACCACTACACCACACTGAGGCCATTTCCGCACTAGAACAATGGCACTATTATTCCACTTTCAACATCCTATGGAATCCTGGGGGTTGCAGTTTAGGGAAGGGCCTTGAGTCTTCCCTGCCTCAAATATGATTTTTAAAAACCTGAATCTGATTTCCTGCCAGATTCTTTTTTTTTTTTTTTAGATGAAACAAGTATAAATATGGCCTGTGGGGTCCATGGGATGAAAATGTGCATGCATTGGCCTAGCAACCTCTGAAGTTTGCCATCCTTCAAAGAACATCATCTACTACTGGTTTTCTCATTGAGGAAACTCTCAACTCTCATAAACTTTAGAAGGAGGCCCAGGTTTCTGACAAGGACCGGACTGCATCAAAAAGCCTACTTTTTCAGCTGTTACAAGAGTGTTTCTCGAAGAAGCATAATTTTTTTCCCCGCTGCTGCAGACAACAGGAGACTGAGGCTTGTGTTGGCTGAGATAATACTGCTGTACTCTGGGTAGACGAACAAAGGCTTAACAGGGAGGATACATCTCTAGTTCCAGCCATCTGGATATGTATTTATGTTTGAACATTGATCTTGCGGGAGTTGACTGTCCTTTCATTTTGACATAATCCACATTCTTCAATGGTTCCCAGGGTTCGTGTACATTGTTTTAAAGCTGAAGCGAGAGCAAACTCCAGTTCCCTGATTCTGAAGAGATGGGAAATATGTTGTTTGGCAGCTTTGCAGATTTATTTGAAATGCTTAGAAGGATGTGACATGCCTTTTATCATAGGATCCTCTCCTGGTGGGAAGCTTGTTCCTGTTTAGCATAGCAAAAGCTTGACAGATTATCCCCAGGATTTGCATTTTTGCTCACCTCCTGATCCTAAGGTTCACCATTCATCAAATAGGGAGCTCAGCTCCTGTGACCAGTACTTCCTGCAGTTGAATGGAGAGAATCATAGAGTTGGAAGGGAACTTGGAGATCTCCGAAGCCAACTCCCTCCTCAAAGTAGGAGGCAGCTGCAATATCCCTGTCTGATACTCATCCAGCTGCTGCTGAAATACCTTCAGACTCTGGTGAAGGAGAATTGTTCAGCAAAGTTCTCTCTAAAATGAACTCCTAAACTCTGTTTCTTTGCTCCCAGATGGTACCACCTGAGTTGGGGGAGCAGGGAGGAAAAACACTTTGAAGTGCTTGTGTCCTACACAGCACCTTCTTTTGCAGAAACTGGGAGATTGACCACTTTGGTAACTACTATATACACTTCAAACTACTGCTAAAAGCACAGATACTGGTTTCTCCTATATAGCCCAGACCCCATAGCTTCCAATATGTCACAGTGGAAAACTGGGACATATATGGCCAAGCAACCTCAGAATCCAGTCAAGAATGATAATAACTCATGCCAACGAGGAAGAACAGACAAGCTAGAAAAGGTTGCAGCAGCTTGCTTTTGCACAAGTCTACTGGGAACAGCAAGATTCTTCTCCCTGCTCTTCTCCCCTTCCTACTGAGTTAATTGAGTTCAAACTACTTTTGCACTTTGAACTCAGTTCTTTGAAGCCAAAGACAAAGAGGGAAAGTCATGGGGGAGAGAGAAACAGGGACATTTTAAAAGAACTTGAAAAAGTGGAATGACAGATGATTAATTGGAACTGTCCCTGCCAAATCAGGACAGTTGAAAGGTATGATAGTTTGTCCCAGTGGTAACCTGGAAATGCTCTATCTTTCCTGTATTATTTTTTTATCTTCTTGATACCACATCAAAGCTGACACAAGACAATTTGCTGTATTGTGCAGCCACAATGCAAGGGAGCAATGCAAGTTCTCATTTGCATTATAAGTGCAGAAGCACATTGGTCATATTAGGTCTTTGAACCTGAAAGTCAGGGGAAGGGATGTACCTATTTGAAGTACTCATGAGGAGGTATGAGAGGCTGCCAATCAGATGCTGCTGCAATGGACATTTTCTGGCACCCTCATAGCCATTTGGGGCAGTTTGAATTAGGAGCATGCAGCAGCAGCTGTTGCATAGACTAAGAAAAAATGTTGTATAAGGAGGTTTTAGACACGTCTTTATGCAGGAAAAAAAAATACTTACAGTTATGCTAGTCTTAAGTCACCAAGAAGGCTCCAGCCAAAATCCTCAAAATCACAGCAATGCAGCGTCTCCTCTACTATTTCAATCTCCATGGGGTAGGGGGTGTTGGACATTTTCCTCACAAAGGAAATTCCACACATATAGGAATCAAGCAAGCTAGGAAGGATGGCTGGGTTTCTTTTTCGACATGCTAAGTCTCCATCTGCAGGGAATACTTCTTGGATAGTATTCAAGTCTACATATTTACTTCCAGCCTGAACCATCGAAGCATAGAATCATAGAATTGGAAGAGACCACAAGAGCTATTGAGTGCAGCTCCCTGACATGAAGGAATATACCATCAAAGTATTCCTGACAGATGGCCACCCAGCCTCTGTTTAAAAACCTCCAAAGAAGGAGACTCCACCACACTCTGTAACAGTGTATTCCACTGTCAAACTGCTCTTACCATCAGAAAGTTCTTACTAATGTTTACATGGAATCTCTTTTCTTGAAGTTTGAAGCCATGTCCTAATCTCTAGCGCAGCAGAAAACAGGCTTCCTCTGTCCTCCACATGACATCCCTTCAAATATTTAAACATAGCTATCATGTTGCCACTTAACCTTCTCTTCTCCAGGCTAAACTTATCTCGCTCCCTAAGCCACTCCTTATAGGGCATGGTTTCCAGGCATTCTACCATTTTGGTCACCCTCCTCTGGACATGTTCCAGCTTATCAAAATTCTTCCTGAATAATGATGCCCAGAACTGGACGGAGTATTCCAGGCAGGGTCTGAAAGTAGAATAGAGCAGTACTATCACTTCCCTTGAGCTAGACAATGTACTCCTATTGATGCAGCCCAGAATCACATTGGGTTTTTTAGCTGCCACATCACACTGCTGACTCATGTTCAACTTATGGTCTACTAAGACTCCTAGATCCTTCTCACATTTAGTGTGGTCAAGTGAGGTGTCATTCATCTTATATGTGCATCTCACTTTTTCTGCCCAAGTGTAGTACCTTACAGTTCTCCCTGTTAAAATGCTGATCCTCTAAAGATGCCAGCCACAGATCCTGGTGAAACGTCAGGAGAAAATACTAATAGAACATGGCCTCAAAACCTGGAAAATCCACAACAACCTACAGATTCTGGCTGTGAAAGCCTTCAACTTTACAAAGTTCATTTTGTTAGTTTTGGCCCAGCTGTCTAATCTGTTAAGATGATTTTGAACTCTGATCTTGTCCTCTGGAGTGTGACAGTGCAAGAAAACTGTTACAGTGTAGAAAATGTTTTTCCACATGTTTCCATTGATTATGTAAACTCGTCTATGAATGATAACAATTAAAGATAATGTAAGGTATTGGTTATGAGCAGGGTCTCCTTCAACCATCTTTTCATGGTATAAACATGGCATGTGATGCCACATTTGGAAGCCATGTGGCTCTCCAGATCCTGTCTTAGCTTCAGAACTTCAACTCTAGTCTTCACCACCAGCTAAGCTGCTAGATTTGCAGTTCACCAACATTTAGAGAGCTGCACAATTCCTATCCTGTGTGATACCTATCTCAGCTGCCTCTATTGAAAGCAACAGCCTGTTTCTGCCAGATGCTGGTTCTGTGTAAGGCCATACCAGTCAGTTTAAAGAGAAGGTTCCTTGCAGAAGAAGCAGGGGAGAGAACAGTTGGGCATGGGACAGAGGGGTGCAGTGACAAGAAGGAGATGGGGCTGCATGAGCAAGAGAGTAGAAGGCTAAGTGGGAGCCAGAGCTGTGCAGCTGTATAAGCAATTGTGGGAGGCAGGAACAATGGTAATCTAGGCAGCAGTGGCAAGCCCCCCTCCAGTGGTAGAACACCATATTTCACAATTTCTAGTAACCTGCTTCTTGAACAGGTCACATAATCTTTCCTGGTCACTGGGCTGGTCCTGGTCTCCCCTCTGTAAAGGGAAACACTGTGCTGGAGGAGGTTGCACTCCCCCTTGAAATCTCAGGCTCTCAGCCTTGCTGTTCTCCTGGACTCGACTCTGAACCTGGATGCCCACATCTCAGCAGTGGCCAGGAGTGCATTCACAGTTAAAACTTGTGTGACAGCTGCACCCATTCCTTGAGACGTCAGATCTGGCTTCGGTGACACATGCCTTGATTACGTCTCATTTGGACTACTGCAACACACTCTACGTGGGACTGCCTTTGGAAACTGTTCAGAAACTTCAGCAGATTCAAAATACAGCAGCCAGAATACTGACTGGGGCCAGTTACAGGGAGCGTATAACTGTCTTGCTAAAACAGCTACACTGGCTACCCATTCATTTCTGGGCACAATTCAAAGTGCTGGCTATGACCTATAAAGCCCTAAATGGCTTAGTCCAGGCTATCTGAAAGATTGTATCTTCTTGTACAAACCAGCTAAATCCCTAAGATCTGCTGGGGAAGGCTTTCTTTTGGTCCCACCATCTCAGGTTTGCCTAGTGAGAACATGGGAGAGAGAGCCTTTTCAGTGGCTGCTCCGACTCCATGAAACACTCTTCCACAGGAGGCTATGCATGCCCCCTTCCTGCTGTCCTTTTGCTGGCAGGCAAAAACATTTCTGTTTAAACAGGAATTTACATAAACTAGGCAGCTTTATTTATTAACTTGTCATAAATCAACTATTGTTTTAAGTGTTTTATGGTTTTGTATTCTTTTAGTGTTTTTAACTCTTTTAAATGTTTTTAACATATTTAATGTGTTTAAATTTTTTTTAAAAAATGTGTTTTAATGTGTATTTATTGTTGGAAGCCACAAGGAGAAAAGTGGCCAACAAACAAACAAACAAACATCTGGAAAGGCCATAACCCCTGCGATCCAGCACCTACCACCTAAGGTGATTGCCTTATTTTGCCAAATGATACTGGTGGCTCTGGGAACAGACTCTTCTCTTACTCATGTACACTGACACATAAGTATAAGGGGATACCTAGTCAGGAAGTCCTTAATTCATAAGCTATTTTGCTAATTAATTAACTTTTCTTAAAAAAAAAACACCCCTTTTTGTTCCTCAAATTATCATTTGAGAAGACATAAGTTTTCTCCAACAGCACTACGGAGAATGGGAGGGAAAGGTTTCCATATGGCTGTGACTGAAGAGCACAAGCTGGTCACACTGGAATAATCATACTGAAGTTGCTGTGAAACCTTTGGGAATACTCTAGGCTTGATTTTAAGGAAGTAGGTTGTGGTTGGCATCCTCCAGTTGACAAGATGTGGCAGATATGGGAAGGTAGGCACCATGCTGAGTCCCTGAGATTTCACAATGTCACTGTGAACATAAGTCATAGCTGTCCTAGCCTCAGGAGGCATAGAAGTTTTGCAATGGTGACAGGAACCTTGACACTGAACTTAAAATAGAGTTTAAAAAGGGAGAGAGAGAGGGGAGAGAGAGAGAGAGAAGGGAAGCACATTCCTTCTTCCTTCTACTCAAGATCTCTATTTTATGGGGGTTTTTTTATTTTAATTCAAATATCTACTGTCCTGAGTAGGGCTGTCTTGATGAACCCAAATAGGTCTATCTGGTTGCCTTACACACTTCATCTTTGAACTGGGAGTCCTTGATGGTTGACAGTCTCTCTCGTTTATGGAGTGCTATGCAATTCAACTAATGCAGAAAGGAAATTGTTCTTTAGATTTGGGCAGATAGACTCAGTCAAGGAAGACATGTCCCTGATTCTGAAAGACCTGATCAGGTGATTGAGGATAGAGTCACCTGGAGGTTTCTGATTCATAGGGTCACCATAAGTCGAAGTTGACTTGATGGTAGTCAACCACAGCAAAGCACCAGGGAGCTGGCAGTAGACTACAATAGAGTCTACTGCAGCCTTGTGTTCTGCTTACCAGAGAGGAATATTCAACTTGAATTACTGTCACAGGAATGCCCTTTGTTTGAAGGCGTCCTCTGTCTGAAGGCTGTCCAGCGTAAACCAAATTAAGTGGTGGGAAGAATGCATTGAAATTGCCTATCTACAGTTAGCATCTGGAGAGTGGAATGAGGAGACACACACGTTCACCTTGCATAGCCTCCAACATTTCACAAAGGAAAACCAGGATGCGTGTGACCAAGCACCATCAGAGCGTTGTCAAGATGGCAAACATTATTAATGAGAAAGAATAGATAAGCTAGGAGAGATTGCAGCAGTTTGTTTTTGCCAGATTCTACTACAAAGGGCAAAATTCCACCTCGTATCCTCTCCTCCCCTACATCTCCCCACTCCTCCTAAGTCAATTGACTGCAAAGTACTTTTGCACTTTGCTTTTTGATTTCATTTTTTTCCAGGAATGGGAGTAAGCTCAAGACAAAGGGGAGAAAAGCAGAGAAGAGAGAGAAACTGTGACATTCTAAAAGCAGCTGACAAAATAGTATGACAGAAGATTAATTTATATCGTCCTTGCCAAATGAGGACAGTTGAAAGGTATGACCTTTCCTTCTGCAATAACATTACTGAGAGCCAGTGTGGTGCAGTGGTTCAAGCATTAGAGTATGACCCTGGAGACCAGGGTTCGATTCCCTACCACTGGGTGACCTTGGGTGGTTCACACACTCTCAGCCCCATAAAACCCCATGATAGGTTTGCCTTAGGTTGGCCATAAGTTGGAAACAACTTGAAGGCACACAACAGCATACATTAAAATCATAGTAACTATTTCAAACTTTGGGATTTTTACATGTAGATTAGTACATGTTTTTTTAAATATATTTTATTAAACACATACAAAGTTTATATATATAAAACAATACACACAAGGATACAATACACACAACAACAAAAAGAAAAACAACAATACTTATCTAAAACTAGTACTAAACTAAACTACACTAATTATATTTACATACTACAGACATGGAGATCAAACAACTATGACTTCCAGTGTCTCAGCTGGTGGCTATAAGATGTACTATTAGTACTTCCTCAAGAGTTATGAAATAAAAAATATAGTAGAGATAAAATGTAATAAGTTTTTAACAATATACTTCTGGAAAATCACTCACTATCACTACTTAAGCCCTGAGATTCAACCACCCCAATGCTTAGTAAGAAATATCATAATCCTATCCTAAACTTTTAAAAGCTTTTTTACACATAGATCTATCTATCAACAGTACATTTAATCTGTCCATTTCAACCAAATCAAGAAGTTGCATCACTCAATTGTTTTTTGTAGGGTTCTCCATCTCTTTCTATCTCTGCATAGGAAGCAATCTGGCCACTATTGTTATATAGAGCCAGATTTATCTGCTCCTCTATCAGTCCCAATAAACATATTCCTAGATTCATACGTATCTTAATTTTCAAAACGTCTTCCATCAATTGATGTATCACAGTCTAAATTTTTTTTACTTTTTCACACATCTATCGCATATAGAAAAAAAGTCCCTTCTTGTTTCTTACATTTCCAGCAAATATTTGAAGAGCAATTTTACATTTTGGACAACTTTTCTGGTCTTAGATGCTATCTATACATCATTTTATAAAGTTTTCTTGCATATCATAACTCAAAGTAAATTTTAAATCTTTTGTCTACATTCTTTCCCACTGTTCTAATTGAAATTTGATAACCAGGATTTTGCAGTCATTTAATCATACTGTCTTTTGCTTGTTCATTCTCTGTCCCTTTTCTGACAAAATAAATTATAACATCCCTCAGAAAATTCTTCTGTCTGGCCACTCAAGAATCCAAATGACAGGTTCTGTCAATTTCATAAGAAAATTCTTTTCTGTCAATTTCCAAAAAGTGAGCCAGGGCTTCAGAAACTTTCAGGTAAATATTTTCACCTTGAGTTTCTGGAATTCCTCTTGTTCTGAACCCCCTCTCTCAACCCCTCTCTGCCCCCACCTCTCTCTAAGTTCCAATAGAGCCACTGAATTTACATTCTGACCCCAGGCCACACTCAACTTTTCAACCACATCTTCCAATTTCTGTGTTCTGTCTTCCAGGGCATCCATCTTATCATTAAGCTCGTTGAGCTCTCTGGTCTTTTTAAATTAAAGATTCTCTTCTGTTTTTAAGTTCAGTTTGTAACTGAGTTTTTAGATCTTAATATCTCTCTTTATCTGAGTCATGCCACCTTAGTTCCTTCACATCTTCTCTCCTACTTTTAAGCTCATCCAGAACCATCTGCATGGTATCTTCTTCTCTAGATTGCTCCACCAAAGCTCTTCTCTGTGAATTTGAGGCTTGCATCTTATCATGTAACACTTGGTGAAGCCATTTTTAACTTGACAATTAACTTGGTAGTTCACTCAACTGTTCTTTAAACTTCACTTGTAATTATCCCACTCTGCCCCTATAGATTGCTAGAATGCTCTATTACTATCTAGGCAAAGTTCTTTATATCACCTGTCTAAAGGAAGTAACAGAGCAGTCAAAGTTCATTTCCTGTCATTTCCCAGATGTAAATAATGAATTACCTTGAGCTCTTATCAGTGAAAAAGATAAACTCTAGTTCTCACTATATATTATTGTTGTTAGTTCAGCTTTAAAATTAAGACTTGTTTTTAAGGAAATTCAGCTATGATAAACATTGTAGGTCAATTTCTGAAAGTCTACCAGAGTAAAACCTCGCAGGGAAAAAAAGTTTTAAAATTATCTTTAATAAGCCTGGCTGTCCACTGTTTAAAACAATGACACCGCTTATTCAAACAGTTCATAGAATTATAATCACACACACAAGTATTAGTTGAGAAGGTTAAATGTTGTTCCCATCAGCTGAGAGGTTTCCTTAAGTGCTGAACTCATTTCAAGAATGTTTAAGATAGTTGGCTTGTGTTGTTCAAGCAAGAAATGGCTGCTGCAGAGAGGCAGAGCAAAATGGTTTCCCAGCCCCTCTGATTCTCTGCATCTCTAAAGTCCAATCTTCAATCTCCTCAATACCCAGATTGGGAATCTGGAGTAATGGGACACTCCATCAAGTCTCTCTTGCCCGGGAGATGTTTCAACTAGTTTCTAAAGTGCCAAACCAGCTCCTTCCCTTCCTCAGTACTTTGTCCTTCAACAGCACTTGATATTAGACAAAACCACATGGTGCCATGTTAACCAGGAAGTCAAATTAGTACATGTTTTTAATGACTGCAAAACAAACAAACAAAAACCTTAAAAAATGGTTTATATTGCTTCTATATGGCTCAAGAGCTGCTGAAGCTAGAACCAGGATCTTCATTTTCTGAACATGGTTTCCTCCCTATGATGAGCTGTCATTACTGCACCTTCCTAACAGTAACATGTTGTCAGGCACTAAACCAGATCCTAAGCTGGGCACTGGACCTTCGTGGATAGCAAAGATTATTCAAGGTGCTCTCTTTCTGCTGGAACCTTGCCAACAGCAACAAGATCTGCTTAGTCCTATCTAATGTGCTTCTTGCAGGGAGGCTGAGCACACCTTGCCTTTCCCAATAAAGCATCTCCTACTACTACCTTCTCCCTTTGTCTTTAGTCTACTTCAGCTGGTGCAAACTGAGACCAAAGTCCAAACTTAATTAATTCAGTGGGGAGAGGGGCAGGGAGAAGAGAGCAGGAGCAGCATTCTTGCCCTTCCTTGTTAGCTCAGGCAAAAGCAAATGGATGCAGCCTTCCCTAGTTTGTGTGCTCTTCCTTATCTATAATCTTCACCATCCTGGCCACACCAGGGCGCTAGTCAGCCATGCCCTGGTTTGGACGATATGCAACAGGGCTGCCAATCAGGAACTGTAAAATAGCAGGCCAAGCCTAGATTTTGCCTTCCAGGGTTTCCCCTTAATGCATCAGATCCTGACCTGGCTCTACTCCTGATTGCTAAGATTCCAGTTTGACTCTGGCCCTTTTCACATGGGGTTAAAAAAACGGTGTAGAACGACCTCCACGGAGGTCGTCTACACCGTTACGTGAATTAGGGTGGATTACTCATGAGTAAATCCACATGGCAATCCACGGTCGGGTGCCCGCAAGTGGCAGCGCCGCTTGCTTTTGAAAAACCACAGTTTATGTGGTTTTTCAAAGGCACAGGGCATCCAGCCCCGTTCAGCCCTGTCACAGTGCCTGTGTGTATTTGCGGGCGCACGAAAGGGCATCCCTGCAAATCGGGCGGGGGGCAGGATTTCTGGCTGGCGAGCTTCTCCAATTGGTGGAGAGGCCCCACCAGTCAAAATCTACCATTTTGGGCACTGCTGAGCGCTGCCGCCACCGCCGCACACTACAAATGTGTGGAGCAGCGAAACGGGATGCTGTGTGCGGCGACAGAACAAGGTAAGCCCCGTTTTGGCGTGGCTTGCCCTGTTCCGCTGCCCGCATGTGAAAAGG
This sequence comes from Ctenosaura bakeri, assembly GCA_948474755.1. Taxonomy (NCBI): domain Eukaryota; kingdom Metazoa; phylum Chordata; class Lepidosauria; order Squamata; family Iguanidae; genus Ctenosaura; species Ctenosaura bakeri. Next base: position 140,800 of record CAOLHI010001039.1, on the reverse strand, counting down.
GCCTCTGTACTTGATCTGTCAATCCCTGTTCTGATGTGCCATGTTTCTTCTAACCACTTCCTGCCCTGATGCCTGCTCTCTGGGCCAGACCTAGACATTCAGGATCTTTGAACATAAAGCCTGCAGCCGTAATGTCAGATTGCCTGTTCTGAGTTGTTAATCTTACCTCTGGATATGCTGACCACCCACTTCAATGCAAGGGTCTGTTCTATTTTTGTTTGATCCCTACTGTGTGCATTGGGCAGTAAACACAGCTGTAGGTATTTGACAAGGCATTATTCATAGTGTGTAAAAACTTTCTCCAGCCCAGTGGAATAATATCAGTGGTTAAGATTACATGGAAGCTCAGTAGACATGCAAAACATGGCAAATTATTGACAAAACAACACAAAAATTCAGATGCTGCAGGAACAACAGTTCGTTGAGAACCACTTTAATGATGTGTTTGGCTGGAATCTCAGTTCTCTCACATAACACAGCTTGTTCAACTGTCAACAGATGTTACAGCAGGAAATAAGAAGGTGTGATAGAAACAGAGTACAATTGTCTAAGGACGTTTATTTTGCTTTCATGAGTGTATCTCCCCCACAACCCAATTGTCAATCAGCTCTAGGATCATAGTTACAGTAATGCCTGTAGGGTATAAGATCCTGGTCTTGGAGTTTCCAGTAGATAATATTGGAATAACACTTACTATAAAATAGGATGAATCCTAAGTATTTCTTACTTCCAGACAAATAATGGCCTGAATCCCATTTGTGTCTTACCCAAATGTAAATTTCCCCATGTAAGTGGCTGGACATTTCTGTATGATGTGGAATGTCTGCATTCAGTTCAAAGTTGCGGAAGCCACCACACATGGGGCACCATCACATTTAAAGAAACACATTCAGGTGTGCATTCTGATGCAGAATTTTGCCATTCAGCACAAGGATTATGTTGCACAATCTGCATAATCACATTGAAAGATTTATGCTACACATCGCTGAAGCAGGATTTCATCAATGTATCCCACAGCACCAAAAGCTTATCGCTTATCTGTGTTATACAGCACTCTCCACACACAAAATCCATCTGCATTCATAATAATAGAACTCTATCTATCTATCTATCTATCTATCTATCTATCTATCTATCTATCATTTATAAATTTACAGATGACAAAACAATTTAAAACGGCGTAAAATAACTTAAAATAGTCTAAGAACAATTTTAAACAATTTAAAACAGTCTATTGTTACCCTAAGATGTGGGACATATTGGCATCCACTGGCAATGCCAGTATCTCCTTAGAATTTGGGAGAATTACAGCTCAAAGGAGGCCTGCGAGAGGAGGGTAATGGCAGGATCTTTTCATTTATGCATACCAGTACTAACTGAAGAGAAGATTCCGGTTAAAGTTAAACAAAATATTTTATTTGAATTGACAAACATGTGAGAAATCAGACACTCTTAAGAACCATAAATAGCTATTGGAAACTGAGGCATGAAAGATTGGATAGAGAGGGATTAGGGATGGAAAGGGGGATAGTTACCAGTCTTGAAAAAGGAGGTCACAGTGAAGAGGCTCAGATAGCTTCTGAGGATAGCACGGGGGAGTGACAATCTGGACTATGTTCTATATAGTATGATTGGCTGGGGTCGAAGCAAGAGTTTTTATACTCTATTTCACACCCAGAAGGGGTGCATTGACAAAGCTGTAATGGCTTTCCCACGAGACTTACAAAGGGGTCCAAAATGGGCTGATTGCTTTACTTTGGAGTGACAAAACATTGATGGAACTCATGACTGTCTCTTAATGTTCAGTCAGGTAGGATGTATAGGGAAGATCTCTGTAGGATAAGATCAAGGAATAGTCTCTGACAAGGTCTTCCATTGTATTAAAAAATGCCAAGAGCCTGAAAGTGGTAAAGGGATTAGTGCAAACTCATCAGCATTGGGGTTTTCCACATAATCCTATCTGTATTTATAACCCTGAACACATTTCAGGTCAGTGTGACTCTGGTCATGTTCTCTGGTCACTAATAAGTTCAAATTATGAAAATTGCACATCTCATAAGAGGGTTGGTAGGGTATGCTAACACTACCTTTCTAAGCCATAGCTCCAAAAATATGAAATCTATACCCTTGAAACTTGTCATGCATATTAAAAGAATGCTTGAGATGCACACCAGCATTATTTCTGTTTTTTCATTTGATCACTTAATAAAAACAGAATTTGAGCATTAACCTAACACCTTCCTGTCTCCATATCTAAGGTGATTAAAGGAGCTGGGATGTAGTTATGGGATTCCCAGCACTAGATGGAGTGTCTTCTGCATTAAAAGCCACTGCCTTTTCTTCCATGAGTATTGACCCCACAAAGTCTCCATTCTGACAGAATCAGGCACCCCCTCCTTTTCAGAATAGGTCAGATGAGGGCTAAATTTGGAGAGGACAGCTGGAGCAAAAATGGTGCTACCTAGGGCTGGGAATCATACGGTTTTCTAAATGTTGTCAAACTGCAAATCCTAGCAATCCTAGCCAGCAAATAAATATTGAGGAATGGTGGGAGTTGCAGTCTAACAACATCTTATTTCCTATGCTGGTCAAAATCTAATTGCTGCTACCAACTACAGTTTGCTTTCCCCTGAAGCTGAAAGATGGTGACTTGCCCAAGGTCAGCCAGTGGGATTCGATGGCTGACCAGAGATTTGAATACTGGTCTCCTGGAGCCCAAGTCAACCACTCAAACCACTCCACCAAGCTAGCTCATCTAATCAACTAGTCAATATGTCTGTAAACTCTATTGATTCAGTAGCTGTATACTAGGCTGTATACTAGGAATTAGCCACTGAAAATATAACTAAATGCCTGAACAGAGCCAAGGTTATCTTGTAAGGTATTTCTTGTATGTATTATTGCATGTACTACAGGCTGACAATCTGTAAGACGGATTGGCCAGAATGTTATTCATTATCAAGATCTCTGGCAAGGTTGCCAGGCAAAAATGTATAATGCTTTCTGTTACAGTTTAGTAACAGACTGGAAAATGTGTAGGCAAAGGCTTGCATTTAAATGAAAGATTTACATGATCCTGCAATGCAAAATAAATCTCTTTCTGTCCTTGAGGTGTGGCTTGCTTTTTCATTAAACAATTAAGTTTGTCTATGATGATTTCTAAGAGATAATAATTGATAATCCTATACCCAACCCATGGGACAGTGTATATTATACACTAATCAGTAGTTCTACTGATCTGGCACACTTCACTAACGCAAGACTCCATAAGATAGGGAAGAGTGAAAAGTTAAGGCTAAAGCACCCAGATCAGACCTCCAAACATCTTTTTAAGATTTCAATTGTGTAGATATGGGGAGGAATCAGGTTTGGGGTCATAATCCTGTGGGTGGTTCTTTTTGAAACATTTCATCTTTCTCCTATGCCAGAAGTGAGCAACTTTGGCAGGTCCAGGGATCAGTCTCAGCCTCTCCTCTAAATCTTTATCTGGCCACATCCTCTTCACACAGGGTTGCCTTGTTCCATATCTGGGCATTTGATTTGCTTGTTATTTTGATTTTCATTCTAATTGTACAAATTGAACACATTAATAGCTGCATTTTCCCCATATCATTATGTTTCAACTGTGGTGCCATTTTTTAACTTGACTTAAGCAAACCAGTGTAGAGAACTGGTCAGCTTTGTTGTTGTTGCTGCCGGGATGGGAGCATGACAGTGGGAAAAAAATCCCTATGAGTATTAATTTACATCATAGGATCAGGAGATAACAATGGATGATGCTTTGGGTCATTCAAACTATTTACCTATTATTACCACCTTCTGAGCTATTCTTGACTCTTCACTGCTGAGTGCTTTTGGATTTTTAACAATTTTTCCTACCAAAATGTATGGAATCTTGAATGCATTTTCAAATGTGCACATTTTTTCTACTGATGAAACATGTTTGTGTACATTTCCTCAAAACACACAATTTTAGTTGTGCATATTTTTCAAATGTATGCATGGTTTTGTGGGCTTTTTGAGTAGAGGGCAAAATACATGGATTTCAGTGGCAAAGAGTACCCTACCCTATTGCCGATGTCAAAGGTGCATAATGGATATTTCTATAGGGAAATGCAAAGCCAAGAAACTGCTTTTCAGTCTTCACTTCTATGCACAGCAGCAGAAAACCTGAATGTGTCTCTAAATCAGAGCTTGAAAAAGTTACTTGGATTACAACTCCCAGACTACTTGACCTTGGACATTCTGGGAACTGTAGTTGAAACAAGTAATTTTTCAAGCTGTGGCTTGCTATCAGATCATTCTCTGGTATTCAGCAAATAGAATATATACCAATACCAACCATACCTTTTCTCATGCATGCCTGATCCCTCAGAAAACACCACAGGTACAAAATATAAGTTATATTTCTCTTTCTCCCCACTCATCCCACACCTTTCATTTTAACTTGAATTAATTATTGTTTGCCACAGACTTAAGAGGGAGGAAAACACTTACTTGCAGCTTCGATTATATTTATAGCTTTCATTTGTACTATTTTCCAATTCTCTTTCACTGCCTCTGCAGATAGATGCTTTCATTAATATCCACGCTGCACAGATCTTTGGGAGTGGGAAAGAAATATTAAAACAAATAAATTATTAAGTGTACATAAAATATGTCTCCCTGGTTATTAAAAAGGTGATGACTTTAATTTCGGGTGATGATCTCAGATTTGCTCCCAGCAAGGAATGAAGCCATGAGACTGGCAGTCAAGCTCATTTGCAAAGACATGGCCTAGTAGAGAAGTCTTGTTTAGCACACTGAGCAAGGGGAAGGGTCTCAATGGCTGTTCTTGAAAGCAGCATTTCACATGGCCATATATGTACATGTTATCAAGATGTAGATGCTGCTTGAAAGCATTCCTCTTGTAACATATTCCAGATCTTGCACTACTTGCTAAGTCACAGCTCATGGGCATGGGTTGAGTTTTGACCACACTCCCAACCCTTATTCTCCAGCTGTCCCCAGCCATATACATTAGAGTGCAGTGGCACCCTGAAAGCCAGTCAGCAGTAGAGCTCCACAGATACTGACTGTGGACACGTGATCAACCAGCACATGATCTGGGAACAGAAGCTGGATCTAGACCTAGATCTACTGTGCTGAGTTTAGCCCTAGGTATACTTTGAGAAGATCTGTTGAAAATCAGAGGAACTTCCCTTAACTACAACCGACTAGTATTAATGGATCCACTCATCTGAAAAGGTACTTCTAATACATCAGATTGACCACTAAACAAACAATCAAGTGATGAACTAATGCCAAACGATGAACTAATCATGTAGCTAAACTACATATTATATATGATACAAGGAAAAATATACAGAATATTGTACTGTACCACAAGAAATAGACAGAATATTAAAGGATGCATCATTCTACCTTTGAATGCCACACTGCATTTTCCATAAGCACCATCACAATCCCTCCTACGACTACATGTGTTGAAAATATTGAAAGCTATTGGTCTTGCTGAGAGCCAGCATGCTGTAGTGGTTTGAGCTTTGGACTATGACCATAGACACCAGGGTTTGATTCCATGCTCAGGCATGTAAACCCACTGGGTGACCTTGAGTGCATCACTCACCTAGCCCCCAGAAAACCCCATGATAGGTTTACCTCAGGGTCACTGTAAGTTGGAAACAAAGGCATACAACAATAACAACAATTGTCAGTGCACCAGTGAATCTGCTCTGGGTTTTAGTCTGAAGATTGAAGAAGCTATCCATGGTACAGAACCTCATCTTCAAAACAGTTCAGGACCTTGGATAGCTGTTTTACTGCTATTTACTGCCCCATAACATCAGAAATATGAGCTTCCATTGCATGAATATTTGCAAGTAACTATTGTGGAGAAATTGTATTTCAGGGCAGTAAGAAGGGTTTTTAATATCCACATAATGACAGAATATGACAACCAGCAAATGGGTTCTCAAAACAGTGTAGAATGAATACGACTGGGAATTCATTTCTCCATGCCATTCCACTCCATCCTTCTTGTCATTTTCAGATTTTATGAAGTGGGGACAAAAAATCAAAGTCCATCCTGTGCCAATGTAAATCATATTTGCTTATATGCAAACCAGTATCTTTCTTCTTATGGGCTGCTGCCTTCTAACAGATCTTAGAAAGACAGACAGACAGACAAAAAGTTCTGCTTCTTGGAGCTGGCAAGATGCTGCCAAGTCTGATCTTCATTGTTATTTATCACAAGTAACAAAGAAACAAAAAGAACTGAGCATAAAAAAGCACCCCAGAATATTATGCTTATCATGATGTGATATGAATGCTCACTCCCAACACATACCATATGGTGACCCAGGCATTTTGAATCCAGGTGATTTAGGAATGATTTCATACAAAAAATCCTTTGTCTTCCCATTCCCAAGAACCAACAGTTTATGAAAATATTGCTGCTCTTTGAAAAAGAAATTACTGATGTTTCTAACACCAATGGGGAGAGGGGCGTCTTTGCAATTTAAAAATAATTTAGTGTTTTCTGGAAAACAAGATGCAAATGGCATACATTTTCTCCCCTAGCAGCACAGGCAATCTCCAAAGTGTGCTCTACTAAAAAGATCATTTTTTTTCCCTGAGCCAAATTGACTTTTCTTTTTCAATTTATTTCAGATTGTTTATTAAATGCCTATAAATTATCTGCAATAATCACTGAGCCTTTGGTGCAGTAAAAAGTTCTTTGATGGAAGACTATATTCTTAATGCAATTCACACAAATCTTAATAGCAATCACAGATAATTAGAATCACTCAACCTGCACCGCATGTAGATGAGTTATTGAAATCAGAAAACCAAAATCTGGAAGAACGTAGGGATTCTGTTGTTGCCGTTTAGCCTTTACCTTAATGTGTTGCATACATTCTGTGTAGAAGGAAAGAAAAGACCTCCAGACTTTCCCATTGGTGAGGGCACTGCAGTAGACAAATCTGAGGATAATCGAAGCAAATGTGAGTGCTCTAAGATCTCTAGGAAAAGGTAGCAGCTAGCACAGCAGTGGAATATTGTGCGAAGGTGTTCCTTATTCTACATAAGCTATCCAGCAGTATTGCCAGGTCTGAGACATTCCGCATATACAAACTTGCTTCTTAAGGGAATGCAAGAGGAGACAACATTAACTAATATTCCAAGACTGGTCATTTTGCCAACAAGACTTTAATCTTGTCCAGACTGTGCTAATGTTAGACTGCACCCAGTTTCTCGTTGATCTCAGAGAATGACCAAAGATCTTCACAGCCTCCCAGGAATCAAATGGAAAGGAGAGTTGGATGTCATAAGCTGCTATTGGCACTACACCAGATGTTCTAGCACTCTCTCCTAAAGGTGGAATCTAGACATTAAAAAGCATGGGAGGGGAAGGAAGAGAACAGAATGGATCAAAGGACAAGTGAATGAACAGACATTACCGAGATGGATCGAGTACAGTATGGTGAATTTATGAAAATCAAAATATTCCACTGTTTCTAAAGTAAATTAAGACCACTCAAATACAATGTTTCCTAGGGTTATAATAATCAAAACTTAACACCTGAATCAATAATTTGGTCTCTTTGAATGCTTCTTGGGTTCAAAGAGAGCTTTGATTAATTCCATACACAGTTTTGAATTCATATGTGTCAGCTTCATCACTTCATTACTTACCATTATAGTGTCCAGTAAGAAGGGTTTTGTTGTTTCATTCAGTGTATTGTTGTTAACTGCCATCAAGTTGACTTCAACCTATGGTGTTCCTATAAGGAGATATCTCCAAGTCACCCTGTTGTCAACAGTCCTGCTCAAGTCTTATGGACTGAGAGCCATGACTTCCTTCATTGAGTCTATCTATCTGTAATGCAGTCTTCCTCTTTTCTTAATTCCTTCTACCTTACCAAGCATTATTGTTTTTTCTAGTGAATCATGTCTTCTCACGATATGTCTGAAGTAAAACAATCTCAGTTTAGTCATCTTGGCTTCTAGGGGAGTTTGGTCTTGATTTGTTCTAGAACCCATTTATTTGTCTTTTAAGCAGTCCAGAGTATCAATAGAACTCTTCTTCAGCAGCATATTTCAAATGAGTTGATTTTCTTCCTATCAGTTTCCTCAATGTCCAGCTTTCACAATCATACATAGAAGTGGAAATACAGTGGGATAGACAATCCTAACTTTAGTATTCAATGATACATCTTCACACTTGAGGATTTTGTCTTGTTCCTTCATAGCTGCCCTTCCATGTCCAAGCCTTCTTCAGATTTCCTGACTGCAGTCTCCATTCTGATTAATGATTGGGCCAAGGTGTAGAAAATGATGCCTGTATCATTTGCTATAGAAGGTAAATTACCTATAGTTGTTATCTTTTGCTTTCTTAATATCCAGCTGTAAACCTGTCTTTCCATTTTCTTCTTTGACTTTCATAAAGAATCATTCCACATCTTTTCTATTATCTACCAGTAATACGGTATGATCTGTATATGTTAAATTGCTCCAGTTTTCATATCTCCTTCCTCAGAGTCTAATCCTGTTTTATGTATAATATGTTCATCATACAATAAACAGATGGGGTGCAGCCTTGCTTGACCCCCTTGCCAAGAGGAAACCATTCCATTTCTTCATATTCTGTCTTGATAATAGCCTGTTGTCCTGAGGACAGGTTGCTCATCAGAACAATCAAACGTTGTGGCAAATGTTCTTTAAGAGTGATCCATAGCTTCTGTCCTCACGCAACTATGCAGTCCCAGCACCATGGGAAGGTAGTGCCTTGGCTGGTTCTTTTACTACATAATGTATTTACTATTAAGGGAAAAGACAACCTTAGTTATAAACATGGCTACATAGGCATGAATCCTCTTGACTCATAGCTGTTGCAATTTTTTAAAAAAATTGATTTAAACATGAATAAACCTATCAGGGCAGAAATGTTATGGAAACAGATTCCATGCCAGTTTCCAGCATTTGAAGCTCCTTTACTTGGTTGCCTTGATACTATGCTAGGATACAGCTTATTTGGAAATGGCATATGATATTGAGACAAAGAGATAAAATTAAGTATACCAACTACACATCAGTACTGCTCTAAATAGTTTGATTTGCAAAGGTGCTAAGAAGTAAATTGCATTTTGTAATCCATGGATAATCCAGGAATAGCTTTTTAATTAATCATTGACTCAGAGATCCATTTTGTAGACAAAACATTTCTTGAAAAATGACTATTTTTTTCTTTCTTCCTTGCTTTCATACACAGACACACATGCATATTGCAGATACTTATTTAGAAATATTTCAGAACTTTGATATAATGACATACAGTGATATATTTAAATCTTTTGTCTCAAGTCTCTACCTTCAAGTCTCAAGTCCTTGGAAGATAATTTCAAGTCAAGTCTCACATCAAGTATGTGAGTCAACTTTAATAGGAAAAAAAAAGAGGTGGTGGTATGGACTCAATGGGCTTAAAAGGGCCTATAGCTTCTGAAGTGGGGAATAAGATCCTTCTTACTCATCATTTCCAAACCTGCAAGCTTTTTGGAAGTGGGGGATAGGATCCTTCTTACTCCCCATTACTGAAGCTTCAAAAGCTTTAGAACGAAGGATCCTTCCTCCTCAAGACCTTTGCTTAGTACATTTTCTGTTCCCCTCTGAGAAATGTGCCCTGTGCTCTGGGAGCAATCTTGCCTTCTGGTATTAGAATCATAGAATCATAGAAATGTAGAGTTGGAAGAGACCACACAGGCCATCCAGTCCAACCCCCTGCCATGCAGGAACACCCTCAAAGCAATCCCGACAGATGGCCATCAAGCCTCTACTTAAAAACCTCCAAGGAAGGAGACTCCACTACACTCCGAGGCAGCCTATTCCACTGCCGAACAGCCCTGACTGTCAGGAAGTTCTTCCTGAGGTTCAGGTGGAATCTCCTTTCCTGCAGCTTGAATCCATTGCTCCTTGTCCTGGTCTCTGGAGCAGCAGAAAACAAGTCCTCTCCTTCCTCTACGTGGCATCCCTTCAAATATTTAAACATGGCTATCATGTCCCCTCTTAACCTCCTCTTCTGCAGACTAAACATACCCAGCTCTCTAAGTCTATCCTCATAGGGCATGGCTTCCAGGCCTCTCACCATTTTGGTTGCCCTCCTCTGGACTTGCTCCAGTTTGTCAATATCCTTCTTGAATTGGGGTGCCCAGAATTGGACACAGTATTCAAGATGGGGTCTAACCAAAGCAGAGTAGAGTGGTACCAGTACCTCCCTCAATCTAGACACCATACTCCTATTGATGCAGCCAAGAATTGCATTGGCTTTCTTGGCTGCCGCATCACACTGCCGACTCTTGTTCAGCTTGTGGTCTATGAAGACTCCTAGATCCCTTTCACACGTACTGCTATCCAGCCACGTGACCCCCATCCTATATTTCTGTATTCCATTTTTTCTACCTAAGTGTAGGACCTTACATTTCTCTCTGTTGAATTTCATTTTGTTCGCCTTGGCCCAGCTCTCCAATCTATCCAGGTCATTTTGAATTTTGATCCTGTCCTCTGGCGTATTAGCAACCCCTCCCAATTTGGTGTCATCTGCAAATTTGATGAGCATGCCCTCTATTCCTTCATCCAAGTCATTGATAAAAATATTGAACAGCACTGGGCCCAGGACAGAACCCTGTGGCACCCCACTAGTCACTTCTCTCCAGGATGAAAAGCAGCCATTCGTGATCACCCTTTGGGTTCGGTCGGTCAACCAATTACAAATCCAAATAACAGTAGCCCTGTCCAACCCACATTTTACTAGCTTCTTTGCAGGAATGTCATGGGGAACTTTGTCGAAGGCCTTACTGAAATCGAGATATGCTACATCCACAGCATTCCCTTCATCTATCAAGCTAGTAACTCTATCATAAAAAGAGATAAAATTAGTCTGGCATGACTTATTTTTGAGAAATCCATGATGACTTCTCGTGATTACCGCGTTGCTTTCTAAATGATTAGAAACTGACTGCTTAATGATCTGCTCCAGGATCTTTCCGTGTAGTGATGTCAGGCTGACTGGGCGATAATTATTTGGGTCCTCTTTTTTCCCTTCTTGAAGATGGGGATAACATTTGCTCTTTTCCAGTCTGCTGGAACTTCTCCTGTCCTCCAAGATTTCTCAAAAATTATAGCAAGCGGTTCCGAAATGACCTCTGCCAGCTCTTTTAATATCCTAGGATGCAATTCATCTGGCCCTGGAGACTTGAATTCATCCAATGCGGCCAGGTATTCCTGTACCACCTCTCTACTTATTATGTGCCTCATTTCCTCTGATTCCTCCCCTGCTCCCCAACTGCCAGGCTGAGTGCTTGTATCCTTCTGGGAAAAAACGGAGGCAAAGAAGGTGTTAAGTAGTTCTGCCTTTTCTCTTCCCCCTGTGAGTAGTTCGCCATCTTCTCTGTGCAGCGACTCTACTGTCTCCTTCTTTTTCCTTTTGCTGTGGACATATTTAAAAAAACCCTTTTTATTGTTTTTAATGTCTCTGGCCAGCCTAAGTTCGTTCTGTGCTTTAGCCTTTCTGACTTCCTCCCTACATCTCCTAGCTACTTGCTTAAATTCTTCTTTGGTGGTTTCCCTCTTCTTCCATTTCCTATACATGTTTCTCTTAACACTTAGCTCAGCTGAGAGTTCTTTAGTCAACCATTCTGGTTTCTTCAGATGCCTTCCATTTTTCCTCCTTATTGGCACAGTTTTAGACTGTGCCTTCAGTATCTCCTTTTTAAGGAACTTCCATGCCTCCTGAACTCCTTTCCCTTTCACTATTCCTGACCACGGAATTCCAGCCAGCAGCTCCCTAAGTTTACAGAAGTCCGCTTTTTTAAAATCTAAGATGAGTGTCTGGCTACACTTATCTTCTCCTTCCCACTGAATGCTAAATTCCAACAGGGCATGGTCACTCCCCCCTAAAGATCCAACCACTTCTACCTCATTCACAAGGTCATCCCTGTTGGTCAAGACCAGATCTAGAATATTTGATCCCCTTGTGGCCTCTTCCACCTTCTGGACCATGAAGTTGTCTGCAAGACAAGCAAGAAACTTGCTGGACCTTGCTGTCTTGGCAGAGTTTGACTGCCAGCATATATCCGGGTAATTGAAATCTCCTATTATTACTGTATCTCTCCTCTTTGAATGTGCAGTCATTTGGTTGAGGAAGGCATCATCCAAGTCCTCAGCCTGGGTTGGAGGTCTGTAGTAAACCCCCACCAGAATATCCCTATTGTTTCTCGCTGCCTTAATTCTTACCCAAATGCTCTCGACCTGGCTTTCTGAGTTTAAGTCCTGGATCTCTTCACAGGTGAAAACATCCTTGACATACAAGGCTACTCCTCCTCCTTTCTTGTTTGGTCTATTTTTACAAAATAGGCTATACCCTTCTATTCCTATATTCCAATCATGAGACTCATCCCACCGGGTCTCAGTGATGCCTATCAAATCGTATTTATTTTGCTGCACTAGGAGTACAAGCTCATCCTGCTTGTTTCCCCTACTCCTTGCATTAGTGTAGAAACACTTAAGTCCCCGGGCCCTTCCTGCAAGTCCTGTACTATTGTTTCTAGTCTTCCCGGCATTGGCCGCTTGTACTAATTGTCCAGTATCATTTGGGCCTTTTTTCCCTGTGTTCTGAGTCCTTGCCCTGAATAATATTGTCTCCCTCCCCAGTGGATCTTAGTTTAAAGACCTCTTAATCTTCCTTGCAAGACTGTTTGCAAAAACATTCCTGCCCAGTTTTGTGAGGTGCAGCCCATCCCTCGCCAGAAGCCCATGTTCATGGAAATTCAGGCCATGTTCCAAAGACCCAAACCGTTGTTGGCGGCACCATGTGCGGAGCCAGTTGTTGACCTCTACTATTGCCCTTTCCCTACGTGCGCCGTATCCTTGAACAGGGAGGAGAGACGAAATGACCACCTGCGCACCAAGGTCCTTAAGCTTCGTCCCCATACGCTCGTAGTCCTTTGCAATGTGGTAAAAGCTGCTCCTCGCAGTGTCATTGGTTCCGACATGAACCAAAACGAGGGGCTTATAGTCAGTGGGTTTGACTAGCCTGGTTAGCCTCTCCGTTATGTGGTTGATCCTGGCCCCAGGAAGACAGCAGACCTCTCGATTGAGCTTGTCCGTTTTGCAGATTGCTGTTTCAGTTCCTCTTAGCAAAGAGTCCCCAACAACCAGAACTCGCCTCTTCTGAGGCTTCCCCTGGACTCCTCGATAAGCATGTTTTACTAGGACTGCCTGAGCATTCTGTTGAGGCTGGAAGCGTTGATCTAGTTCCTGTTGCCGAAGTTGGATTCTTTCTTGTTGGCATACTGTTCCCTCTGCGTAGTGCTCCTCATTGTCTGTAAGTCCAAGTACATCAAAGCGATTGTGTAGGTTAAGAGTCTCTGTTACCTTTTTGGTCCTTTTACTCCTCCGTGTGACATTCACCCAAGCCTCCGTTTCCTGGCGCAGTGTACTGGCTTCTTAATCTGACAGCTCCTCCGTGTATTTGGATTTCCGGTAGGTCCTCTCTTCCCTATCCAAAAACTCCTCCCCTTCCCTAATAAGGTGGAGATCAGAAATTCGTGCCTCCAGCTGGCGAACCTTCTCCTCCAAGAAGGTGACCAGTTTGCACTTGGTGCAGGTGTATCCGAGAACATCTTGTGGCAAGAAAAGGAACATGCCACAAGTGTTACAGGTGACTGCAGCAGCTCCCTCACCTTCCATCCTTGAAACTACAGAGAGTAGTACAGGAGAAGCTCGAGAAAGAATAATTGGGCTTTCTATTTGAAATTCAGCTGTATAAGCTGTATTAGCTCTATGATTGTCAAAGGTTAAAGTCTGAACGATTGAAGTAAAGGAGTTCAAGTGCGCGCGCCGAAGGCGTTGGTAGCTCCTAATAAAGCTCCTCCCGCTAGCTACCTCCTCCCCCTTGTTAGTCAGACCGTGTGATCAGGCAGAGCCCACGGCCAGGACAATAGCAAGCAAACAATAGCAAGCAAATAACAGCAAAAACAAGCACAGCCCCACAAGCACAGCAAAAACAAGCACAGCCCCACAAGCATAGCAAAAACCAGCACAGCAAAAACAAGCCTGTAAAACACACCTGGTCTAGGATGTCTTTACAAACTTAAACTTAGGAAAAGTTTTAGAAAGCTCCTCCAATATGCAGCAGGAACAGGCTGCTGAGCAGACCTCAACCCCATCTCAAACTCATTACCTAACATGTTTGCTGGTTCCCCTCTAAGAAATGCATCCATACGTTAGGATTGAGACAGATCATCACATAAACAGTAGGCAAAAGAGATAGAAGCATTGTTCAAAGTCATAAAGTTTCTGGATGAATGCATTACATTACTGAACCAAGGGCAGCAAGTCAGCAACTAAAAATATACAAGTCACGAATTGAGTTTCTCATTTATTGTTGAGTTGAGTCAAAGCTGAGTCACTGAAGGGACAAAACAGCAGCCTTGGCTGTTCTATTACTTCTCTTAAGAACATCCAGGGTCATAGAGTTGGAAGGAGCTACAAGGGCTATGTACTTCATCCACCTGCTATGCAGGAATACATAGTTAACCCCCCTCAAAAAGGTGACCATCCAATCTATGTTTAAAGACCTCTGAAAAGAGAGAGCCCAACACCCCTCTAAGGTGGTCTGTTCCACTGTTGAACAGATCAGCAAATAGTTTTTCCTAATCTTTAGGTGGAGTCTGTTTTCTTGTAATTTTGAATCCATTGGTCCATGTTATAGCAGCCTATCAAACTATTCTGTTACAGTGCTATTATTGCACTTGAACTGCCATGGAAACATTCAATGGAATTCTGGACTTTGTAATTTAGTGAGGACCAAGAACTCTCTGGTTGGGAATTCTAAATTACACGATCCAGAGTTACAGCAATTCTAAACTTTTGATCCTGGATTTCAGGTCTCAGAAGCTGCCACCCACTTGGCCAATGAAGATCGATTCTGGCAGCTGAAGTCCCAGACAGCTAGAATACCAAAGGCTGAGAATGATTGACCTAAACTTCAGTTCCCAGGATTCCATATGAAGTTGCTACAGCAGTTAAAATGGAATAATAACGCTATAACAATGAAGTGTGATGCCCTAGTCACTGGGGGAGGCAGATGCTGGCAGATACTGACGTCCACTGGAAGAATATTGTGACACTGAGTGAAATTCACATGCATTATGGAATTTTGAATATCCCTAGATCAGGTATGGGCAACAGCTGAGAGTCAGAGATCACAATGCTCCTCTACCCCATGGACCTTGGAGTGCTGACCCCTACTTCCTTCTCTATCCCCAAAATCAATTTTGGGAACAATTCCTGCTGGAAAAAATGTGTCTTGCAGACCTGAAATAGCTCAGAGAGATCCTAAAACATTGCAAACTTGCCTTTTACATTCTCCATACTACTGATATCATTCAAGGCAAAATTGAAAATTCATGAGATCCTGGAGAACGCTGGGAACACATGCACCTGATAGGCTGCACTTTTCCCATCTAGATGTTTGAGAAGAAACTAGGAGAAAAGAAGATTCTAACATAGTGATGGCAACTGCACATTCTTTGCAAGAAATGGTTCCACTGAACATGCTTTGAAAGCCATATATTGGCAATATACTGTTAGTTTGTTAGATTTCAAAAATTCAGTTTCAAAAATTTGCTTAGCAGTGTCTCCTTTAATACCTCTGGTCAAATTACAGTCTCTTAGTCACAGTTCCCACAGTCTATTTCTCATCAATTTGCCTCATAATCCTTTTCCCTCTCCATGAGGACCATGAAGGCTGTAAAGTTTTTATCAGTGTCCTTCTCCTCTTGTCCTTTAGCTTCCTTCTCCTTCATCCCTGTGTTCCTGTGAGCAGTTTTGGTATCCATTCTGAGCAATGAAGTCCTTTCCTTGTGCTCTCTGAGAAGTACAAATCCCATTCAAACCAACAATTTCCTCTTCCTTTATGTAAAGTGCACTGCAAACATCCCAACTGCTCTGATTGTTCTTTGTATTCAAATCATCACATCATCTCATCACATGCAGATCAGCCAACTGATGTTAGACACATCAGTGCCATAAATAGAATGCATTTATTCATTATGATTTTAGAGCACTTTTCATCAGTTTTCTGGGTAAATCAAATTGCAAAATCACAATATATGCAAAATCGCAACATAGATGACATTTACTAGGTATCTACAATATTATCTACTTTTCAATTTGATATGTCCACATTCAGTATAATTTATGTTTTTCCTGCTTTCACCTCACGTGTCAAAAAGAAATTTCAGGAAGGAAAAAAAAAATCATGGATTTGAAGGAATCCAGAGTTTTTTATATATAGAAAAGGCCACATTTTGTACCATTATAAGAAAGATCAAGGACAGAATTAGAGACGTAAGTTGGTCTTTCCACGATAATCAAAGAATATGAAAAAAAAATGACAATACATTGTATATCTCTGCTTCAAAAGACAATGATTTCTAACACTCTGTGGCTAAGGACCAGGTGGCACTTTGAACATTGAAATTGTTAAAGGTGAGGATTTTAGAAGTACAGAGACAGGTGCCCACATGAAAGGGACATCTGGCAGCTTTTCAGTGGGTGAAGCCTCTCTTTGAATAGATTGGTAGGTTAAACCAGCAGAAGATTATAATGAGTCATCCACTTTGGAATCAAATGCAGAAAAGAAGGAAATCAAAGATCTCTTCTTGCTCCTTTATGTTGCCATTTAAGATGAAAGATTTGTATTTTTATACTTCTGTGAGTGATGTAGAGGAAGAATCTATACAATGTGCATTTAGCTTTGTAAAACTGCCCAGAACCAGATGCAAGGATTCACATGATCTTCAATTTTCAGGTTGGGATCTTCCAATTCCTCTTGTCAGTTAAACCTTTAAACTTTCCTGCCTCACCCCATTCAAAGCTCTAGCTGTTTGCTTGTTATGTTCTAGCTCATTTTACACAGTTACACAGAACTTTATTTATATCCCACCTTATCTCCAATTTGAGACTCATATACAGTGGAGGATATGGGCTGTAGACATATGAAGACCTTGTTTCTTCAGATTCAGACAAGAAGAAATCAGACCTCTATGGATTCTTCTGTTGGTCCCTGGCCTCCTCGCCCCGTGGTGAATTCTCCATCTACACCTAGCTTGGCTCTAGCAGCAGGCTACAAGTTTTTGTAGTGTTTGTCTTAGATTGTAGGCACAATGCTCTCATGCCAGCACTTTTGTCTAAACCCCCTCCCTGCTATATTTATGAGGCCACCTATAGTTTTCACTTCTTGGTATAAGTCACACAGAGTTATCAGTTCGCTTCTGTTTCAGATTTTATTTCTTTTCTGCAGACTGCATTGGTACGGAATTTTGGCCTAATAGATTACACAGCCGGGTTTTGGTTCTGAATGTGATGCTCTCTGGACCTAGTCAATGTTTGTCTGCACATCCTTACCTGAGGCAGTTACCAAGAGAAGCTATATATTACTGACATCACCAAATCCTGACAAGTTTCCAGACTGGAGTTTGAATGCGATTGCAAGTGTCAAAGCCTCATTTTGAGGCAATTAAGGAGAATTATCATTGTCTTCTTGTATTCTTATATTTAATAACAATTACTTGAGCTAGAAGAATATCAGAGACCAACACATTGTTTATCCATGAATGTATTTGCTCTTCTCATAAGGTCTATGTTATTTTAAGATTTGACTATTTTTTCCTAAAGTTTTGTTCTCTTTTCATCTCTTTCAGAACTCATACTTTGCTTCCTTTGGTATGCAGCCTTCTCAGCCTCTAAAGAAATTGTGGCATAACATAGGAGTCTGTGGGGCCTTAAAACATCTATACTGCACATTTATTGGATGCCTTGTTGGACGCACAAGCACTCTGGGCCACAAAGTCTCCTGGGACACACTATTAACACAGATTAGAGCCTGAATTGTGCTTCTGTATGACTCTCTAATGATCCCCAGGCTGCTTCATTTGACAGCCCATTCTGAAAGAGAATAAGCAGCCCTGGAAGCATTTTCTTCATGTGTTCCCTTACAGGAAAATTGCCAGATTGGAACTGGAGCACGTCTTCCCATGCGTATTCTGTGGAAAGCCTCCTTGAGGTCTAATTTTGTAAATAATTTGCCTTTAATCAATTGATTTAAGATATCTTTAGTTAAAGGAATCAGATAAATATTAGGCAATACTGCCTGATTGATTAAATTATAGTTCACGATAAGCCTCAGTTCTCCTCCATCCTTTTTATTGCAGAAAAATATTGGACTGGCGGTAGGAACAGATGAGGGTTTTATAAATCCACGTTGTAAGTCCTTGGTCAGGAATCTTTTTAGAGCATCTAGTTCTTGGTTGTTCATTGGATATATTTTGGATTTGGGAATTTTAGCTCCATCTATTAACCTGAGTTTGCAATCAAAGTCTCTATGTGGGGGCAGTTTGTCTGCTTCGTGGTCCTTAAAAGCTTTCTGCAGGTCTCAGTACTCTAATGGAATTTTCTGCAGCTCCTCAGGACTCAAAGTGCCGAGTCAGGGGGTTTTTGCACGGGCATTAGATTTACATCATGGTTATGCTTAAGTAAGCCTTGGGTCCAGTCAATTTGGGGATTGTGTTTTTTTAGGCAGTCGTACCCAAGGACTACTTGAAACCCGATTTTGGTGGGTACTAGGAAACGTACGGTAATTGCCCCTGATAGTTTCCCACTTGAACAGGGGTAGGTTTGGTCCTTTCCCGTACAGGGCCTCCTGCCATGGGTGAGCCATCCATCATCCATTTGAGATAATTTGACAGCCTTTTTTAGGGGTTCAAACTTTACTGCAAGTTCTTTTGCCACAGCAGGATTCAATAAACTAGTTGTGCAGCCTGAGTCAACTAAGGCCCTGTACATTCATAATTTCCCATCATTTCCTTGTAAGGCTACTGTAACATATACATGATGAGTTTTGGTGGTACTTACATTAGCGGACTCACTGGGGTCCCAATCATCACTGTCTGAGTCGGACGTGGTCAATGGGTTGTTCTCACCATCACAAGTTCCAGCAGCAGTTCTGCCAGCGGAATGTTTGATTGTCAGCTTCGGGGTGTCAGCTTTGAGGGATACAGGTCGGGTGGTGGGAGTGCCTGACTTTTCTTCTGTGGGTTTCTTTGATCCCTGGCATTCACTGGTGCTGTGGCCTTCCTTTCCACAATGGAAACAGGTGCCTTCTTTGAGTCATTTTTAGTTTTCTTCGCTACTCAGAAAAGTGGTTTTTTGTGGTCCCAGGGTTTGGTGACCAATTTCTTGTGCTTGCCTTTGCTGGGCAAGCTGGACACTCCATGATGCTTTCCACTTCTCTGGCTAGTTTCATCGATCCCAGGAGACTGGCAGGATCCCCTTGGGTCAGGCAGCGAACCAAGATGATGGGATTTAATCCGTCCTGGAAAAACTGCTTGAGAATGTCATCTTTCCATTCTGGAACTTTAGTAGCTAATTTCCTGAATTCTCAGGCGTATTCACCAATGGTTCCTTTTCCTCAGCGCTCCTTGTTCTTGAAAGAAAGGATCCTCAAACCTTTCTCTAAGTCAATACATGAACAGCTGCAGGTCAGCTGTTTCCTCAGCTCGTGAGTCGAACAGGCTGGCGACCCATTCCGCTGCTTCTCCTTTGAGGTGCTGGCTCAGGTATCTAATTCTGGCGGCATCATCAGGGAAACTGTTCCCGTAGTTGATCATATAATTAGAGGCCATGTTGAGAAAGTATGTCAGGGTGGCTCTGTTGCCATTGTTAGTGGTCTTCAACTCTTGGAAAGGCCGGGACCCCACTTGCAGTACCAGTATCCCGCGAGGTGCAGGTGCCACAGCCACCGGAGCAGCTGCCGCTGCTGGAGCCTGGGGTGGTTCTTGTCCAACCTGAGGCACCAGGGGTCTCCAGTCATGCAGCTGAGCTCTCAGTTTGGAAATGTCTTCTCACTGCTTTTCCACTTCTTCTTCTCTGGCTAGAAGTTGTTCCATTAAGCTGGTCTCGACAATAGTTGTGTCCCATCTTGTAGCCCAGCGACGTTGGCACTAAGCAGTTTCTAGTTTCTTTCCCCAGGCCCAGGTTTGGCCTCTGGTCAGGGTGGATGGAGGAATCGAAGGTCGTGCCTTGGGTTTAGCATCAGGGGCCCGGCTAGGGACTGTCTTGTCTCTCTAAGCAATTTCCTCACCTGGAACTTTGACGGCTCCAGCGGATGGTCCCTCATCTTCAGGATTTTCTTCACTTATTTAATACATGTTGTTATTATTTTGTGCAGGAGTTCGCTCACTCTGTCAGGAACCAAATCCACACACACAATTATAACACACACTATTTATTAGGAGTGTGATACATAGTGCAGGACTTCAGTGAGTGAACTCGAGGCAATTAGCAAAATCCAAAACATTAAAAGCAAAGAGTTTCTCATCCCACCCACAAGAGACCTTGGAGTTCTGATTTAACCTGGCAGCGCTTATCACTACATTCCTAGCTTTGTTTATCTAATGGTTTCTGCTTCTCATACCTTATTACAAGCAAGCTGCTACTTAACTCCTACTACATGTCCCATAACTAAAATATGGAGGGCTACCCAACAGTTCTGTTTTTAACTGATCATATGTGTTAATCTGTTGTTGGTCCTTGCCTCAATCCATGGGCCCTTGCCTCAATCCATTATTGTTAAGCTACCAAGCTTCTACTCTGGAGTTTCGTTGAACAGATTGCATAGGCCATGTTTGTATGGCATGCTAAACCATGATTTATTCCTCATTCACTTGCATTGTATCCGCTTTGGGTGTATTGAGGGTACAAAAATACCCATGTCCAAAGGAATGTTTGTGCAAAATCAAATGTATTTTATGCAAACGCTCATAGCCAGAAAACATAAAGAATAAAAGCAAACAAAAACAAAATATTAACTTTCCATATTGTGAGGTATTCACCCTGATTCTACAACAGAACTCCACGTGGAAGCCCAAGTTTCCATGAAGAACTCTGCTTCTGTAATTTGGTCTTGCTTCAAGTACAAAATCTAGCCATGTTCAGTTGCATTGACTGGATCTATACATTCAGTATCCAGGGCTGCTGCACGGAACTTCAGAACAATTCTTTGTTACAGTTCGTGTAGGCTGGAGAATTCTATGAGATGTAATCTAAAAGGATTTTTCTTCTAAATTCAGCCATGGGTATAGTTCAATGGTGTGGATTAGGGACCTCATATACATTTCTATGAGAGTAAATGCCTGAAAAGGTCTTGAGAAGGGGTGGATTCAGGTCCTCTTTTCTTCCTACTGCAAAGCTGACCATGCTGAATGTTAACCAAGCATATGCCCTAAAGGCAGAAGACCCCTTCTGATCTTGGAAGCTAAGCAGGATCAGGTGTGGTTAGTACTTGGATGAGAGACCACCAACATATACCAGGTGCTGTAGATTGTATTTCAGAAGAAGGAACTAACAAACCACCTCTGAGTATTCCATGCCTAAGAAAACCTGATGAAGTTCAGGGGCTCACCATAAGTTGACAAATGACTTGAAGGCACAGACAGGCCTACACACACAAATGTAGCTATTTGAGTTCAGCTATGACTAATTTCTGTCACAGTAAAAAAAAAAAATACAGGTTGCAGCCTTTCCCTCATATTCAATAAGTGAATATTTACACCAGTCATCACTGTTGATCAAGAGGAACTAGCCTGGCCTTCTCCCAAGAATCTTGGTAGAGATTCTGACTGTCCTGGAGCCACCCTGTGACCACAATTTAAACTCAACATTGTTAATCAATGACACCTGGATAGTAAGAAAAAGGTTCTTCTTTATTTTGTTTGAGCAAGCAGGGAATGGCTATGCAACCAAGACAAGCCACTTCAAAGAAATGGCTGCATGCAGGCAGCTATATACCCTGCTAAGCATGATTACAGAAGCAAAAATGCTAGTTGATTGGCTAATCCAAATCTATACGTATCACAAATACATCATTCTATTTTCACATAGGAAGTCCCAAATTATAATACCAGATCCCACCTTGAGGTTGTGAAAGTTAACATTATAATGAAGCCTAATGAGGCTAGAGGTAACTTTAAGTTATGGCTAACTGCTCCACTTCACCTCAATCCGGTTTAGGCCGCTTCTCTTAACTACAAAGTTACAAAGCTGACCAGACTCAGATGGGTGCTCACACCTGCAATTCTCTGCTAAGACAGACTCCCATTGTTCTCATTGTGTTCCAATTTCAAGGTATAACTTTTTATAAATGTCTGCATTCCAAGGAGAATGGCACACTTCCCAAGACTAGAGTAAACAATAATGCATTCATTGACTATCAAGACAGATTTAGCATAAGTTTTAAAAGAGTACTTGTGTCAAGGTCAGAGACCTGGGCGGCGAGCCAGCCCAGAGAAGGGAGAGTGAGAGCCAGCAAAGTCCAGTCGGGAGGAGGCAAGCAAGCACTTTACACAAGGGAGTTCATTCACCAGAGCATCAAGCAAAAGCCGTAGTCAGAGTTCCAAAAGCCAAGGGTACAGAGATCAATTCAAGGTAGCAGGTGCTGGGAGCAAGGAACAGGCAAGAGGAAGGCTTGAAAGAAGTTTGCCACAAACAAAGGAAAGCTTCCAAGCAGGCAGTTATATAGCCCAAGACACAGGTGTGGCTGGTCACTGCTTCTTGAACTTAATCAAGGAAGCCTCCCTTTGCTCAGCTCTCTTCAGTCTCCACCTTGTTTGTGGGCTGATTGGCACAGGCTCCAAACCATCTTCAGAATCGGATCCCTGTTGCCCTGAAGGAGCAGGCAGAGGAACATCCAAGCCTGCTTGGTCCATGGTAGCAGGGGGAGCTCTTGAGCTGCAGGACTCATCTCCAGTCAGAGCCACAGGGACCAACAGCTGCTGCTCATCAGCAGCAGCTCTGACAGGGAATTCAGTTATCACAACTTGACTGCATGTTCTAACTACAACTTAACAGATTCACTATCACAAAGTTCATATTTTTATTTCATGCCATCAACTCTGCAAAGCTGAGAATAAATAAGGATGTGAACACAGTCAGTTGTAATCTGACCCTCTAACCCAGAGATGGGCAGAGTCCTTCATGAAGCTCTTGACCTAAATTCACAAACCTTCTGCAAGCAATTAGTTGAGACCTCTAGCAAGGACTAAGATCTCTTTTTCTGGCAGTCTGCTAGACAGAGAGAAAGAGGGAGGGATCACAGAAAGGGAAACAGAGAGGAAAGTGGGGTAGTGGTGACTGTGAAAAGGTGGGAAAAGGAAGTGCTTATTTTGGGCAGCTACCCCACCCAGTGCAGACTTCAGCCCTGCCTACCAGTGGTTTACTGCACCCACCACCAGTGGTTTACTGGAGCCTGGAAATAAAACACCTTAGTTAGCATAGTTCTATACCTTCCAACTGTCCCAATTTTGTAGGGCAGTCTCAATTGATTCTTGGCTGTCTCATTTTTGGAACTGCTTTTAAAAAAATTCAGTTTCTCTTTCCTCCTCTCATTTTCCCCCTTTGCCCTCAGCTTACTTCAATTGCTGCAAAGGGCAAAAATCAATAGGAGGAAGGACAGCAGAGAGAAGATTGGTGCCTTTTCTTGTAAGCAAACTACTTCAGCCTCTTTTACCTTCTTCATCAGTAATAGCTTTTGCTGTCTTGACCACAAGTACTGTACTTTTTATCCGTGAAGTGTTGGAAAGTATGTAGTTCCCCCTACCTAGGTACATAGGGGAGATAATTTTCCAGATTTTATGCCATTCTCTCATCAATCCTAATGGTGTTTTTTTCCTCTGCAAAAGAGTAATGATCAGTGCAGAATATAATGCAACATGTTTTCAGTATTATAACAACTGATGGTCATGAGTTACTTTTGAAACATTGCAAGGAATAAAGGGAATTAATTTTTTTTAAAAAGGACTTTCCCAAACACTGGATTAATCCCAATAGATTCACCCTGAGCAAATATAGACTTTCATTGAAAAAATATTCCTCAATCCTTCTCTAGCCATTACACCTTTCCGTGTAATGAAAGCGTGGGCTTTTGGTGTTCCATGGCAATGGGCAGATCAGAATATATGGAATCCGTATAGAGTCCCTATAGAATATGGGAAAATGGGACAGTCTTCCTCCATCTCCTTTACCCCCTTCCCCAAACCATTCGAAAGGCAAGCTTCATTGAAATGATTGAGAGCATTGTTCACACCTTTAGACACACTGATTCATTTTAAAGTTGCTGACTTCCAAAAGAACAGAAAGGGCTTCTGCATCTAGGGGGTTTTGATTCTGGGGACTGTGCCAAACTCTGAAAGGTTACATTCACTAATGATGCCCACTGAGGAGGCTGTTCTTAAGCTAAGTGTCACTGCTTCTTGGAATTCTGCCTCATGATATGACAAATGACCTATTCACTATGTGTCACCTCTCACAGACCATGCTCACCAAAGGTTCTGCTTCTGGTAATTGGAATCATCCATTTTAATTTCATGAGGACTTAAATCATGTACTGGAAAAAAAGAAAACTACAAATAACCAAATAATTAAACACAAAGCCCTGTGAAATTTTGTACTTTTGTTGAAATTATTCTGATTTTTTTTCAACAAAACTTCTAAGGAAAGGAAATTACTGACAGTACAAGGATGGAACAAATCACATGATTTTGAGAAATTTGACTTTTCCACATTTTTTTCCAAATTACTCTTTTGATGAGGTCCTGGTGGCAACTCTAGCTAACATGAATAAAACCTTATTCAGACAGTTGATTCAAAGTGACTTCCCACAGTATATTAGAGCCCACTCACATGACAGAATTATAGCTCTGTGATTCTACTTTAACTGCTCCGGAGACATCCTGTGGAATCCTGGGGTATATAATTAACTATGTGCCTGTACATTCCTTCAAGTCACCTGTCAATGTTTGGTGACTTCTCATAGGGTTTTCTTAGGCAAGGAATACTTAGAGATATTTTTACCATTTCCTTCCTCTGAAATACAGCCTGCAGCACCTAGTATTCATTGGTGGTCTCCCATCCAATACTAACCAGGACTGACCCTACTTAGCTTCCAAGACCAGACAAGGTCTGGTGCCTTTAGGGTACTCAGGACTTTTATAGTTAACTCTCTTTGCCTAAATTACAAATCCAGGATTCCATGAGCTGAAACAATGGCTATTAAAGTAGAATCACAGTGCTATAATCATACAGTATGAAAAGGACACCTTAGACATTGCAGAGTAGTCCATTAAGTTGTAACCCAGAATCAATGTTATAAATATTAAATCCTCATACAATGAATTAAAGACTTTAATATCTCCAAGAAATTAAAAGGAAAATGGTGAGCAGTGAACGCAGCCAGCCCCCGGCTAAAACACCAGTGGAATGATAACAGTGATGTTAAGCAGGTATATCCTGATGTCCTCTGGTCCATGGGAGGTAAGAATCACTGTAAAAGGGTTTTTTTCCACCTATCCAACTGGTTCTCCATCCCTGTTGTGATGGAAAAGATACGTGTAGTGCTGTGTTTTTCTTACCCCTTTTAATACTTGTGCAATATATACTCCATTAGATGTGTCATGTAACTAACTGGGGGGTCATAAGCATTTAGATAGGGTTTCTTCTTTCTTTTTTGATGCTTGCATGTAGGATCAGAGTGAGCCCACCCTGTACTCCTTTCAATCATGTAAGCCAGAGCTCTCCAAACTTTTAATGTTGGTGACACACTTTTTCAACATACATCATTTTGTGACACAGTAATTCAGTTTTACTAGCAAATCGGAGGTACACAGAGGTGTATCTAGGGTGGGGAAAGGCAGTCCCTCCAGTCCTGACCTGCTGCCATTGCCCTCACCAGGAAAGGCCCCAGCAAGAGCAGCGGCAGGGGGAAAGACAGCCCCCTTCCATGTGGTCCTTGCCTGCTGCCATTGCTCTTGCCAGGGAAAGGCCCCAGTGAGAGCAGAAGCAGCAAGCCAGGCTCAGTTGGGGGGGGGTCTTTTTCAGCCAGGGAAGAAACACACCAACACCAACACACTACAGGCAACACACTAATGTGTCGCGACACACCATTTGGAGAGCCCTGATGTAAACCATCACCAACCTCCTCGACTGTAGAGATTGCAAAACAATCCATTTTCCATCTTGCTATTGTCTTTCGGTTGCTGAAATTCCATTTTTATTTCCTTTAGAAAAGGGCCGTTATGATGTGGCAGACAGTACAAATAATTCATAATAATAACAAAATAATTCAGAATCATCCATAATCATCCACTGTTGTTTGTATTTTCTTTCAGGAAATGTTTGTAATTTATTAACTAGAATAAAAAGTGTGCATGTGTGTCTGTCTGCGTCGACGTCAAGTCCAGGAAACCTAAACACTTAAAACAGGGCATGTATACCAAACAAATCTCAAAGATGTGCTTCTCAGGGTTATGTTCTTTGTTTTAAAAATAGACCAATTAATTTTAATTATTAAACACTCTCAACAGTTTGTTGTAACACACTGAGGGCCTTATCATACTACACTGTTATAGTGCTATTATTCCACTTTATCTGCCATGGCAATATCACATGGAATCATGGAATTTGCAGCTTAGGGAGAGGTATTTAGAATTCCTAGCCAGAAAGTGCCAGTGTTTCACCAAACTATAAATCCCAGAATTCCACAGAGTGCAGCCAAGGCAGTTAAGGTGGAATAATAGTGCTATAACAGTGTGGTATGATAGGGACCTAAATCTCTAGATCACTAGGAATAGACTCCAGGTACCCCAGAAAGAAAGAAAGTCCCTCAGAACCAATGAGTCTCCTCAAGCGCAGAAAACCCTGTAGCTGGATGAAAATGCTTGCAGCTCAGTTGAAGTGTGCTATGGAAACCAAGCATTAAATACATTCATTCCTGGCCTTGCTGCTGTTGAAATAACTAGGCCTTGCTGGCATGAAACCAAGCTGACTGGCGAGCTATACCTTTTCATAACTCTGCTCTCATGATCTGTGCGTGACAGTGACAAACACACACAAAGATGGGAACATATGCCTCCTTGCACAATATCCACGTCTCCTCTTCTTTGGATGAATGGCAGCTTTCTGTATTTTTCCTGCATAGGGAGTAGAAAGTTAGTGTGGCGCACAGGCAGGGAGGAGAGAAACTGGGACAAGAGTAAAAGGCCCATTTTCGGAATCACTAATTTTTTCAGAGTTCAGCCCCATTGACCTCAATATTACTTCTGATTAGACATGCATAGGATTGTACTGTTCTGTGACTTTTAAAGAGAAGATAAATTTATGTCGAGGGGGAGGACCTTCTGTAAATGTTTCCTATCCTCTGACATTTCAAAGTAGAAAAGTAGGGCATGGATGGCCAAGCAACTTCAAAGTGAGATCAAGATGGCAAAAGATTTTAATGAACAACAACATACAAGCTTGGGGATGCTGCAACAGATTCCTGCCCTCCAACTGTCTTAATTTGGCAGGAACTGTCCTGATTAATCTTCTATCATCCCACTTTTTCAGGAGCATTAAAAATGTCCAAGGCACTTTTTGCACCATACCACATTACCACATTCTTTTGTTACAATCCCAGCATTGCCATTTGTGCAATGGTAGCAGGTTAGAAACACTCTCTTCTGCACCCTTCCACCTTAAGAGGATAAGTAGCGGTATTGCCACTGGTGTTCCTTCCACACTACAGCATCCTTAGCCTCTACCTTTCCAAGCCTTCACCCTGCCCCACTGCCTCTGATTGGGCAGTTTTTTGGGGGAGGGGGTTGGAAGCCATACTAGTGCAGCAATATTGTAACGGCATGACATGCCGGTACACTATTGCACATTTGCACTGTAACGCTTAAAAATGTATTTAAAAAATTAAGAAGTTTTAACTCAAAGGAGAAATTTAAAATAAACATGAAGAGGTGATAAATTCCAAAGTTACCACATCATGAGAATCACTGATGGAGGGACAAGCTGGGCACATCCACATCCTGTGCACTCCTGGATCTGGGAGGACAGGAAGCACTATCAAGTTCTATTATGGTACCACACTGAGTCGGCTGATGGGATTGAAGCACTAAAGGAGGCTCTTAGTGGATTTTTCCTGGAAATAGTATAAGGCGGTTTTGCAATGCTTGGGGATGGAATAACAGCTGGATAGCAACAACATCATGCTGTAGCATGACTCCTGGACTGAAAACAACCCGCTGCTATTGAAGGATAGCAATGTCATGTGGAAATGGCCTCAGTTTCTGTCTCCTCCTCCCACTTTCCACATTTGTCCTCAGCTAAATTTATCTGCTGCAAACTGAGTTCAAATGCTGTTTGCACTCAGTTAACTCAGCAGGAGGGGGTGGAATCTTGCCCTTCCCAGGAAATTCAGGCAAAAGCAAACTGGCCTCTCCTGACTTGTGTGTTTTCCTCAATAACTTGTGCCATCCTGACCACTGTCTGGTGTTGCTTAGCCCCACATGTCCCAGTTTTCATCTGTGAAATATTGGAAGGTATGCAGTTTGCTTTTTCCTTAGCTTACTGGGAAGGGCAAGACTCTACCACACACACACACACACACCCCTAATTGGGTCCCCAGATGTCCAGGTGAGCCTGCCTGTGTTTTGAGATGGAATGAAGTCATAGAAGATAACCAAAACAAGTTAAGCTTCAAGTTGTGCCCCACTGTACCACCTGCAGAAAACCTAACCTTGTGTTTTATGTCTATAAAGCCAACTAATCCTTTGATGTCTTGCCACATGATTTGTGTTACCCCAAAATGTAGGTGCCACAGGGGCCACCCTGTGATGCCTGTGCCTCCTTGCAAAAGTGGAGAATTAATTAGTTCAAAGAGGAGGTTTGTGAGAGGGGGGCAACTTAGCGCAATCTTTTCTACCAGTGTTTACGGGCACACACAGGAAAAGAACCAGCCAAGGATTAAAAAGCAAGCTAAAAATGTTTTTTTCTTGGGGGGAATTTGCTTATGCATACACACAAGATACACACAATCACATATTCACACAGGAGCTAACTGAAAGAAAGGGAGGAAAGCAGATAAAGACTGTGAAGGGTGTGGGCGATATTTACCAGATCCTATGAGAAGCAGAGAAGTGGGACAAGGTGACTCAGGTGCTGGACCCAAGGGCAGTTCTCAGTTCAGGAATCAAATGGACAGAGTGATGCTCAGAAAGGCAAGAGACTGCACTGGGCATCCTGAAATCAGAGCTATTTGTACCCTGAAAATAGCCTGTGGCAGTGAAGTTTCCAGATGCAAGACGAAGGGAACCTGTTGTGGACAATGGGACTTTCACCTGTTGATGGGCTTAGTGCTTTGATTGACAAAGACATGATGGGTGTTGTAATAGCTGTCTATTGTGGGTGCTGTGAGGACAGAGGGAAGAATCCAGGTGTACAAGGGATGGATATCTGTCAATCAGTATCCTGGTGGGCTCCTCACAGTTGGATTCCCTGGAAAATTCCAGCTTCTATTTAAGCCTATTATCCACAGGAATGGTGTGTATCTGCCTGACAAATGACTCAGTCTTACCTGGAGGAAGTTTTGAGTTGACCTGTCCTTCTCACATTTACAGTCAAATTCTTTCCCTCGCTTGGTTTGACCTCTCTGTCACTTCTCAGGCTTGAATTTGATATCAGAGTCAATAAAATGTGTTGCCAATTACATATGATGCCAATTAGGTATGGTGCCCATCCAAACCATACTAATATAAGGGACCCCTAAAGCAGGGCCATACATTTGTAAAAAGTACATAATTCCATAATAGGTGAGTTTGTCTGGCTAGATTTGGGGGGAAACGGTAATCCAAAGAGAGTAAGAGAGACTCATGATGCTCTATAAGCATGGAAAGGAGAATTAGGGAGCATAAAGGTTGAACAAAATGAAGAGAAAGCCAGAAGAAAGAAGAGAGGAGGAGAGAAGAGAAACAAAACTGGGGTGAGAGGGATGAAGGCGCTTGTAAATCAGTCTGCCTTAGTCCAAACAAGTAACAGGGTCTGTTGTGTAGCCCTCCACATTTTAGTTATGGGACATGTAGTAGGAGTTAAGCAGCAGCTTGCTTGTAACTAAGGATGAGAACCAGAGACCGTTAGATAAACAAAGCTAGGAATGTAGTGATAAGTGCTGCCAGGCTAAACCAGAATTCCAAGGTCTCTTGCAGGCGGGATGAGAAACTCTTTGCTTTTAATGTTTTGGATTTTGCTAATTGCCTCGAGTTCACACACTGAAGTCTTGTACTATGTATCATGCTCCTAATAAATAGTGTATTTGCACTATTATATTTGTGTGTGTGAATTCGGTTCCTGACAGTAGAGAATCAGACTATCATGAAAACAGAAGAGCTGAAGAGAGTGAGTTTACTAAATGATGGTAGGACTAATAGAATTTGCACATGGGTGAAACTATGTATCTTTGCTAGATTGAGACCCTTGTAATATGTGAGTTCATATGTTGTGTGTATTGTGTGCTCTTAACTGTGCTTTTATGTGGATTGTTCGGCAGCCTTGAGATTTTATGAGGAAGGGTGAGGCATAAATTGAAATAATAAAAACAGCAACAAACAGTCTAGTATTTTTAAGCCACTATAGAGTTGTAGCAAACTGTCCACCTCTATTGGGTAAGATTCTATAGACTCTGCTAATGGTGTGTCTGCACTAGTGAAGGCAACAATGGCAGCAGTGCAATTGCATTGGGGAGAGAAGGCTGCTGGTTCTGTGTCACTTTTTCCCCAAATGCTTGGCTTCTGTGTTTAAGGAACCAAGAAAGGCTGGGAAGGCTGGCTGGGGCAGCTGGGTGATTTGAAAAGCCAGACTTTCCAGAGTTCCTTGACTGTGTGCACTCCTTCGCTCTATCCTTGCTAGAAGCCAGACATTCAAAAATCCAAATAGCAGGGAATCTGCTGCCATCTTTCTCCTACCATTGCTACTTCCTCTCTGCAGGAGCATGAAAAACACAGGCCATTTCCGTACATTACCTGATCCTGTTGTCCTCCCATTGTGATCCTGGCAGTGCTTTTGGTGGGAAGGGAGTGCGACAGGAATGCTCCTCTTCGCACCTGACCAACTCCCTGCAGGAGGGAGTGTGAGCGATATGTGTTTGCCTTCTGCAGCACAGCTGGGATCTTTCCCATGATGCGCCAGAAAAGGAGGCACCTCCTTTGTACTTCCTGCCCTTCTGCATGGCAAGGAAGGATGGGAGCGTCGTGCAATTGCAGGCGCTTAACGGATTTATTATGTTAAGCAAATATCCCATGATCATGATGGGTGGGGCAGGATGGCAGTGGAACCATGATGACGTTGTACAAAAGCACGACCCATGGACTGCTGCCATCCCATTCCCGTAGTGGGTGTTACCCTGTT
Source organism: Ctenosaura bakeri (assembly GCA_948474755.1). Classification (NCBI taxonomy): domain Eukaryota; kingdom Metazoa; phylum Chordata; class Lepidosauria; order Squamata; family Iguanidae; genus Ctenosaura; species Ctenosaura bakeri. Next base: position 109,462 of record CAOLHI010001039.1, on the reverse strand, counting down.
TACTGGGGGTCCCGGGAGGGACACCTATATGCGCTCTCAATTAACTAAGTTTGGGGAAGTTAGCTAGAGCACAAGTTAGCAATGCGAGAGGCAGGGCAACGCAGTGGAATCCTTTACCCAATGTCTACGGGGTCAGGTCCAGTCAAGAAGCAAACCAGAGTTTAAGAATAATTGAGATTTTATTAAATACAGACACACAGTGTATGCAACACACACAATCACACAAGTAACTAAGGAAAGTAAAGGTTGGAGTGGTATAGAGGGATTTTTAGAGGGATTGTTGAATTGGGTGATACAAAACCTGTCCTGAAGCCTGGAAGAATAGAGAGCGATACTGGGGTTTGATGTGGCTCAGCAAATGGAGCTGAGGGGAAGCTTGCCAAGCAAAGCAGCAGCAAGGCGGTCTGGAACTCAAGAGCAATCCAAGGATGGTCTTGGAATCAGGGGTTTTTATAGGGAGAAATGTGACTGCAGGCTATTCCGTACTTGGGAAAAACAATGAGTTTCGGTCGCGAGACAAAGCTTTGGAAAGGCCAAAATTTAGCATGATTGAGTTAAGTCCAAATTGACAAAGAGGTAGACAGTATGCAAATGCTCAGTGCTTGGCAGTTGAGTATTCAGCTTGCCAAGTTGCCTGCTCGGGGCAGGGAGTCCTTTGTAAACAGCATGCATACATAATGAGGGTGTTTGCAGAGAGGTCTCCTAAAGCGGTGATCTGGCTATTTCCGGCCTGCCTGTATTGTTTTGGGATATTGCAGCATTTGATGGCTAAGCCTAGCTCTGTGTTTGTCTGGGGGCCTCACAAACATATGGAGAGGGGTGGTGGAAGAGAGCCAAATTATTGATATCAAAATGATATCTTTATGCTGTCTCCAAGGAGGCCTAACCTGCAGTAACATGGGACTGCGACTCCATGCGGAAGTGGCCACAGTGTAATGGACAATTACACTACCATGGCTCCACAGTAGAATCCCAGTCATTAAAATCCTTTACAATTAATGGTTAAGAAGGTACGAATCACTAATAAAATCAGTATACACACTAAACCACCCTACCATACAGATGATACCAGGCTGATTATATTTTCCAAGCATTGCACTACTATTACTTGTTGGATTTTGTCTAAAAAACATAGGAGATCATGTGATAGAACTTTTCTCCTTGAGTAGGAAGGATATTGATATCTAGTATTTACAAAGGAGCTTTTTTGAAGGGCAAAACTCCCTGAGTCCAGTGAGTCAAGCAAAGAGCTGATGGATAGCACGTTGATTCCACACAGAGACACACTGCAGATTAAAAACCCCCAACAACATTCACATGAGAACCAAGGCCTCAGTCTCAAACTTCAGAATCCCTTTATCTATGTGCTTTGGAGGGAATGGTGTGAGGCATCTGTCTCCCACACAATTAATCAAGAAACTCAGCTCTTCCAGCCTTTCCCCTGTCAAGACCACCTATAGATTCAGAATGATGGCATAGTCAGTCATCATATTGAGAATCATTACTATTCTTGCTGCAACCTTTGCAGAGATCAGAAAGTTTGGCACCCCAGGGCTTCAGTTTTTTAAACAAGGTCAAAATCCTATGGTTGCATTTTTTTTTTTTCATACAGCCAGTTTTCATCTAATCAGTATTCTATTACAAACAATGGCATGCTTAAGGGGGCTATATGAAAAAAGAAACTACAGTCAAAGAAATTTTCCACATAGTAATAATGATAATAAAAGGAATATACCTAGAAATGGGAACTAATTAGTTAGCAAGCATAGTGGTTTGTACATTGGATTACAGCTCTGGAGGCCCCTCCCTAAACTGCAAAGCCCAAGAGTCCATAGGATGTTGAAAGTGGAATAATAGCACTATAACAATCTAGTGTGGAAATGGCCTAAGAAGCTTCAGTAGGTCTCTCAATCTGATTAAGTCTGGATCCAACCCATTTTGTTCAATCTACCAAACATGGATTTTTGGCAACTGTGCATTTCAGTCATCAGAATGAAAACATGTATGATAAAACAAAGAAAAGACTGAAATGATATGACACTGAGCTTTAACAAAGAGCTCTTCATCTTCAAAGCTCTTTGGAAAGAGACTAATTAATGCTGTAGCAATTCTTGAATGTAAACCTACCACCCAGCAATAGTGAGAAACTTTACTATTCCACTGAACTTCCAAGCTATGCTAAAAAGGAAGATGTTTCTGTCAGAAACAAGCTGCTGTTGAAGTATTAAGGGTAGCAGAGAATGGAAAATTATGCATAATAATGTTGTTCAAAAATACATTAAAGGTCAGGTTAAAATTTTTAGATACATATTCTCCTGAGCTGTAACTCTTTGAAGAGTTACCATAATTCCTTTTTAAGGCCCTTTACTTTAAATATTTTTTTGACTGTCCCAGTTTCTTTATTGTGTTACCAGTAATTCAGTCTTGTGGTGGCTGTGTAGCTACAGGTGGCCTCACAAATAATGGTACTACCATTTATTAATTAAAAAGAGTTATTAAACACGTTTCATCCAGCTGGATTTTAGGATGGTATACAAGGGCAAAAATCACAACAAAAGTGCTCATATAAACACACAACTTAACAACCCTTTAATAATTATATTGAATGAGATAAAGGCATAATTATTAAAAAAAAATAGAGTGGGCAGAGGCAAAACTACCACTTTAAAAGCATTGATTATTTAAAAAAAGAAATTAATTTACCATTAAAAGTTTACAACATAATTCCTTTGTGGTGCAACTAAAGAAAAGGCAGTCTCTTTAGTTACAAAATGTAGTTCCCTCAAGGAAAGAATTTGGAGAAAGGCCATCTATGTAGAAGATATTAAAGCACAGGAAGGCTAGTATGGACAGAGCTACCCCATCACGTCTTATCAATTTTTCTTTTTTACTAGACTAAGGCTCTTTTCACACGGCATTTGCCATGCGAAAGGGTGCCTGGAGCATCACGCAATTGTGAGGAGCGATCTGCACGATGCACTCACAATTGCGCGACGCTCCAGGGTGGGGCAGGCACCGCTCGTGCACTTTTTCATTTTCAGCTTTCAGCCAAAAATGGTGCATGTTCACGCATTGCTCCAGGGCTCTGCATGCACTTGCTGTGTGTGTGGAGCCTTCAGAGCCATGGCGGTCACACTTCCTGCCCCAGCGCAGCCTGGGAAACTCCCAGGCTGCACTGCAGAAGGAAGAGGCAGGGCTCTTGTGCTACCTGCTCAGGAGCAGGCAGCTCGTGCAGAGTTGAAGCAGCAGGGATGCGAGAGCCGCTTGCTGGAGGCTACTCACGCAATCCCCGCACCCCAGCACTGAAAAAAGGTAAACTGTGGAAAGGACCCAAGAGCAGGAGATTCTTAGGGCCTTTTCACACTACACTGTTATAATGCTATTATTCCACTTTCAACATCCTGTGGAATTCTGGCGTTTGTCATTTACTGAGGTCTAAGGGCTCTCTGGCTGAAAATTCTAAATGCCCCTCCCTAAACTGCAAATTCCAGAATTCTACAGGATATTGAAAGTGGAATAACAGCACTATTACAGTGTAGTGCAGAAAAGCCTTTCGAAGCCATTTTCAAGGGTGTTCTTCCAAAATGTTGAAGCTGGTTCATCCTGATGCAGAAGAATCAAACTTTCCCTGAACAAATCTGTTCCCCTATAGAGGGATCATCTTTAAAGGCTCACTCCCCAGTCTTAGAAACTTCAGTGATATGTTTAGTTGACACGCAGGAAAGCTAGATGTGCCTAGGCTCCAGGATTTCTCTTCAAAATGATAGCGACAATGGGCAGGTTTTCCTTGGAGTGCAACGAAGCCAATAAAGTTACACACCAGCAGGAGATTCAAGATTTAAAAAAATATTAATCTTTTATTCAGCCCAGTCCAGAAGAAAGATTGACATCCGGTGAGATTTCCACAAATCAGACATCATAGAATCATAGAAATCTAGAGTTGGAAGAGACCACACAGGCCATCCAGTCCAACCCCCTGCCGTGCAGGAACACCCTCAAAGCAATCCCGACAGATGGCCATCAAGCCTCTGCTTAAAAACCTCCAAGGAAGGAGACTCCACTACACTCTGAGGCAGCAGATTCCACTGCCGGACAGCCCTGACTGTCAGGAAGTTCTTCCTGAGGTTCAGGTGGAATCTCCTTTCCTGCAGCTTGAATCCATTGCTCCTTGTCCTGGTCTCTGGAGCAGCAGAAAACAAGTCCTCTCCTTCCTCTACGTAGCATCCCTTCAAATATTTAAACATGGCTATCATGACATGCCAGAATAAAGAAAGGCATACACATTTATACTTGTCCGTAAGATAATGAATTAGCATACTAAGGCCATTTCAGAACTAGACTATTATAGTGCTATCATTTCACTTTCAACATCCTGCGGAATCCTGGATTTGCAGTTTAGGATAGGATTTTTGAAAGTGGAATAAATAGCACCATAACATTTGAGTGTGGAAATGGCTTAAGTTACATCACTTCTACATAAGATCTGGTGGGCGTCAGGTATCAGGGCATGCGCTTTGGCCTATTGTGTAATAGCCCCCATAATGTCACTTAGCACCTATCTGTTATTTATCCAAAGTGGGGCCTGCTTTGATTCCATATTCTGGGATCCTGGCACATTGTTGTCTGCTTTGTTATCAGTAACATGCTCTCTCTATAGATAGATAGATATATAGATAGATAGATATAGATATATATGAGTTTATTAATGTAAAATACATTACAAAACAGAAAGTTATACACACTGTATCTTAATAGTATACCCAAAATTTAACAAACCACTCATATACATACAATATTTCCTTCTTTTTTGCCTCCTCCCCCTCGCACACCCCATCCACCCAGGGTATGGTGTAACTTATTAGTTTTCCTTTTTTCTCATGTGGAAAATCATTTTAACTATTTCCTTTACTTTCTCATACTCCTCCCTTTCCTGAACAAACTTAGTCATTAATCTCCAATTATTAAACCAGACCTCCTCTTTCCTTTGACCAAAATATATCCTTTTTTTTTCTATTATATAATCAAACATCATATATTCCGATATGCACTGCACCCATCCATTATGATTTCGTCTTTCTTTTTCTTTCCATCCACATGCAATTACTGCCTGTACTGCTATAATTAATTGTTTAATTAAATACTTTTGTTCCTTCTTTAATCCTATATTCCTAACATTACAAATTATACATATTTCTTTATTTAATTGAATTTCACCCCCAATTATTTTATGTATTTCTTGTTCTATTTCCTTCCAAAAACTTTGCACCTTGGGACACTCTACCACATATGGATATATGTTCCTTTACTCCCACACCCATGCCAACAGGCAGGTGATACATTTTTAATGATATATGGTAACTAGTGTGGTATTCTATACGATCTTGTTATGATTTTCATCTGTTGTTCTCTAACATTGTTATTTTCGATAATTTTGATTTCCTGTAACCATTGTTCCATTTCTTTCTCATTGAGCTGGATGTCCTTACCCCAAACTCCTAACTTCTATAAGTTTATATTGATTATTCAATAACATCCTATATATCCTACCACCTAACTCAGTAATATGCTATCTAATATATAAAAGTCAAAGTTTGTGAGTTTCTCTGTGTTAGGCAAGAAGACCTTATATGATTGGCTGCCTGTGAAAATTCTATGGAATTCTGGGGTTTGCCATTTAGGGAGAGGCCTTTAGAATTCTCAGCCAGAGAGCTCTTGGGCCTGACTGGTTGCTATGGAGACAAAGCCTGGCAGCAAGAAGGAGGAGGGCAGTGTATTCCCTCAGAAACTGAACCTCTATATGTTAACAACTCTGAATACAGATTGGATTGGGGAATATGGGGAAATGTTACAGTTACTGGACAACACAGTTTGGGGAGTTAGAGACACAGGATCTCAAATTTCTGTATTTCAACTGCATCTAATTCTTTAAGTAAGGCAAGGTAATTGCTAAGATATTTCTAACAAGTGTTACCTATGAGAAAATAAAATCTTGGGCAACACCAGGTAAATATGCTAGTATAACAATAAAAATAAATGTTTATTTGTTACCTACCTCTCCCCAAGGCTTGAGGCAGTACAACATAAATTAAAGGACAAAAAGGCATCTTCTGTACTTGCTGCCTATATGTCTTCCAGGTCAAGCAGCTTCTTCTCAAGGCTTGTATCCTAATTTCCAGGTGCCTTTGTTAATAACAAAGCAGGATAATATCTTGAAGGGCATGAAGCAGTGGGGGGAATTCTGTGAAGGCCTGGTTAATTGATTCCTTTATACTATTCTATGCTACTCTAAGTCCCATCACTCTCAGGCTTCTAGGCTTCTCTGTCAAAAAGGAAACCATCCTACATCCCTATCAAAGATCTGATAAAGTCCTTCCTTTTTAGAAAGGCATTCAGTGTGTAATTTTAATATGCTTTTTAGAAAACTTTAAATATCTTGGTTGTTACTTAGCATTTTCTTCTGCTGGTTTCATGTTTATTGTTACCTTGTAAAGTGGAAAAATGTTTTTACAAACTTTGTTGTGAGATGCATGAGAGATAAAGCAGGGTACAAATGCATTGAAGTAAAGAAATTCACACTTATTGTCCTCAAATAAGTGAAGCTAAAGTAAAACTGCTGTGTGAATATGAAGGCAGTGATATAGATGAAGAGGAAGGGCTGTTGACAGATTGATTTAATGATCTACAGGTCAGTTACCTGAAAAGAAATGATGTATTAAATTACTTGTGGGAAAGAAAGTGAAAGTGAAGAGAAGGAAATATTGATCATAGGATGTGAATTATTGATTTTCCCATGACTATGCTGAATGCTGTTTGTGCAGCTTATTAGGGTTTCTAATTCTAAGTGAAGGCTTGGGTGAGATATATAAACCAAACAGAGCATAGGAGTATTTATGAGAACTTAAAGTATATGCTTATTAATTATATTTCAGATAGTACCTTTGTTACCATGGCACATTTGAAGTTCTAGACATCAGTTCCCTCTGGCTGAAGTCATAAATATAAAATACACTTAATTTTAGCTACATGGCAGAACTCTTTATTTCTTCTTTTTTGATTATCCACAATTGAATCCCCTCAATCTGTATACATTCCTTTTTCACTTCGATAAAACAGGAGAAGCAAATCCCAAGTTGATCAGATCCCATCCTTAATAGGATAGACGAGCTGATGCATATACAAATACAAAGAAAACAGAGGACAGTGAAGAGTCAGGCTGAGTTGGTGGGTAGAGTGCTGGACCCAGTTGTTGTTACGTGCCTTCAAGTAATTTCTGGCTTACTGTCAGGAAGCCCTCCATATTAAGTAATGGGATATGTAGTCTAGTATAATGTAACAGACAGCTCATAGCTGAAGAAGCATAGGTACCAAGGACCATTAGGTAAACATTGCTAGGAATGTGCTGATAATCAGTGCTTGGCTCTCACAGCTTCAAGGTCTCTAAGGCTAAGGGAGGGAACATGGGGAATCTTAAAGTCATGTATTTCCTTTTGGAGCTCAGTCTTCTTACTAACATCTTTTACATGTACTTCACTCCAAATAAATAGTGCTTATGCATTGTACTATTTGCGTGTGTGGTTTCAGTTCCTGCCACTTACAATGTCCCTAAAGTGAACCTATGGTGGGGTTTTCATGGCTGAGCAAAGATTTGAAGCCTAGTCTCCAGAGTCATAGTCAAACACTGAAACCACTGTGCCACATTGGCTCTCACTGCCATGCCTTGCCTCGGAGACCCTGACAACGAGGAGGAGGATTCCGAGTCTGAGGCAGAAGCTTCCCCAGAGGCAGGAGCTTCCTCAGAAGCTTGTCCAGAAGAAGAAGATAATAGGCAACAAGAGGGGTCTGAGCAAGGGGAACCAATAGAGGATGAGATAACAGAAACACTTACCCTGCAAGTGAGACACCAACACATTTAAGTAGAAGGAACACCTCTGGTGACAACATCAATAGATAAAAGGGTCTTGACTGCCCCTTCCTTCCAGGGTCAGCAACTGGTGTCTTCGGTCATGAAATCCTATGCTGTTCTCTTGCATCTGGACTACCTGGAAACTCTGCCTGTTTCGACTACGAATTGGACTTGCCTTTTGGATTTGTTTGCATCAGCTCTGTTTAGGACATTCTCCGGCTCTTGCTGAGTAAAAACTGTGCTGCTGTTTGTGATTAATTGCCAGCTCTGTCTGGGACATGATACTCATCTTTATCCAGATCCAGGTTAACCATTTAGTGACATGGGGCCATTCACATCTCTCTCAGCCTGGTCCACCTTACAGTGTTGGTGCGAAGATTAAATAAGGAGAAGGAAACCATTTAGACCTCCTCAAGGTCCTTGTTTGTTTGTTTGTTTGTTTGTTTGTTTGATGGTTTATTTAGAGCATTTGTTTATTGCATCTCATCCCCCAGGACCCCCCAAAGCATGATGGAGCTATTAAATGTCCTTTCATCTGCTGAACTTGCCTCTCTTTCTCTATTCCCAAGGCCCCAGCAGTGGCAGTTGGGATGGAGAGAGGCCCCTTCCTAAACTGCAAATCCCTGGATTCCATAGGATATGGAAAGTGGAATAATAGCACTATAACAGTCTAGTCTGGAACTGGCCATAGTGAGAATAGTGCTGCTGGCACCATGAAACTGGCTTTGAACCAGTCAAAGTTGTCCACCCCTGATCTAATCAGGTGTTGAGAATTGTGGCTGGTTTGGGGGCCAGTTTCATGGTGCTAACAGCACTGTTCTCACCATGCGTTCATCAAACAGAACATCGAACAACTCCATCATACCTAGGTAGATTGACTTAATCAGGTTTGCTGCAAGTGAACAGATTTTCCACCTACCTATTTGCCCAAACTTTTCTCTTCTCTGTGAGTTTTGATGTTTTATTAACACTTCTGAGAGTTCATGTAATGCCAGCTTCTCAACAATCTTTTGTTGTAAAAGCTCTCCCAAAGTCACCAATAAATATGAAGTTTTTATCAGTAACCTGTCATCTTTAGCTTTAATCATATTTTATTCTGTTCTCAGATTCTGGCCTTTGGTCTTTGGGAAGTAGACCAGCCTCTTGAGGGGCACTTTTAAGATTCCAATATGTTTGTACATACTGTAGCAAAAACAACCCTAATCTTCTGGGATGGGAGACGTAAGCAGAGCTAGGTTGCCCTCAGCAGTGGCTTTGTCCAAATCTAAAACATAGATGCTGTTCTTATAGAGATGGAAAGTATGCTTGTAATTATTGATTCCCAGGTTTAAAAATTCTGGGCAGAATTATTTGTTCCCCATTGAGCAGAATAATAGACCAGTCAGAATTTTTCTCCTGATAGTCAGTATTCCAAACTGGTGTTGTTGTTGTTGCTGCTGTGTGTGCTTTCAAGTAATTTCCAACTCATGGTAATCCTGAGGCAAAACTGTCACAGGGTTTTTTGGGGCCAAGAGTGTGTGACACACTCAAGGTCATCCACTGGGTTTTGATGGTTATTCATGTTCCCAACGGCACTTTTTTTTTTCAAAATCTTGAAGTGCTGTTTCCAGAGACACTTGAATAAACCTATCTTAAGTAGGACAGGAACAAGATTTCAGTATCATATCTGAAAGCCATAAAATCCTTCTGTTACATAGGATATGGACCTCTGGTTCCCAAAAAAATATGATTGGAGAGATCCAGATGGCAGTTAGTGGAGTCTGCAACATTGCATAGCTTTTTCCTCTCTTCATTCCACCCCCTTTCTTCCTTGCCTTTCCCTCCAACCCATTAAGCAGTTGTTACTCTCAGAGACATGGTCCAAAGATAGGAAAGTTTTCAGTCTTCAAAAAATGCATACTGTATATTGAGAATAAAATTGAATCAGCACTTCAACTGAAGAATCAGATCTGTCCATCCTGACCTACTGTGCAGTTTTTTTGTGGTCTGTCACTTTAGTTTGCATTCTTGATCAAACCAACCAGCTACCCCCCCACCCTTGTAAATCCCATTTGAATCTGGCCTTTTTCAAAATGATTTTGTTCTTTACAGAAAGATGTTATAAATATTTGAGAGGTTCATAACATTTGGCAGCTAACAACCTAAATTCCTTTATGTATTCAAAGCCATAAAATAGATTTTTAAAAATTATATGGCCCTGCTAATCCAAAATGCTTTTCTGGATGTGGTAGAAACCAATACGTGCTTTAAAATTCAGGTGTGAACAGTATGGTTGGTACTACCTTTCCACATGACATGTCAATAGGTTATCCAGTCAGTCAAAATTAATATGCATCCATTGAAATAAATAGGACAAGTTAGTTGCAGCTCACTGAAATCTCACTAGCTTCAAAGTCTACTTTAAGTAGGACCAGGTCTGGATTCAGTCTGTTACCTTTACTCAGAGGTCCTATTTCTTCCTATTTATTGTAAGAAAAAACTTGCTAGATCAGACCAAAGTTCTAGCATCCCACCACACCTGATCCTTTAGATGGACTCTTGTTCCCAGCGGCCCCAGGCAGCACAGTCAAGGATGTTGGGATGATGGGAGCTGCAGTCCAATATTCACTGGAGGATCACAAGTATTCCAGCAATATTTACTTGTTTTGTTTCAGAAATTTTAAATTGACTATCAGGAATAGAGATATTCAAAATAAACACTTTTCTTGGAGTGGCAACAGCCGGGTGAGAAAGAGCTAAAGCATGGGCACTTCCCTGTATGGCCTGGGGTGTCTTGCCTTGCCCAAGTGATGCGGGAAGTTTATATACCCCACTGGCTCCAGCACTGCAAATGTGACGTGTCAGGGAATTCAGGCTATCCTAAACTATTGGCCATGTTTACTAGCCTAACTTAAAATGACTAGCTTTACCCATTTCCTGGCACAAATAAGTGAAAGAGAGAGCATATTATATAAGGATTGCAATGAAATGTCATACTCAACATTTGCTTTGCTATGGCATTACGAATGTAAACGGTAATGACATTAGTAGCTTGTGTCTCATATTAAAACACCAGCTGCCAGCTGTTTTGCTAACACCTGCTTCCTCCTCTAGTATTTGCTGTTGAGGGGTTGGGGGAAAGGAATGATCTTCTGCTGGTGGAGGCTTGTGCCAGTGACTCTGGGGTTTAGCCCATACTTGGGTCCTAGCCTCAAAATAGATTCAGCACCTTGGACAACACCTATGCTTTTCTGATTACAATGCGGGAGAGGATTCACAGCTTGAGAGTAACATCAGAGTTACTAGCCTCTACTAGCCTCTTCTGGCATGACATGCCAACAAGAGAGAAAATTTTCTTCCCTGTAGGATCAATACCGCTGTTCCTGTGGTACAGGAAGCTGGACAGACTGCTTGCAGGAGTATAGGCTGTGACCCATTTTCTTAGGACAAACTAAACAGGAGATTGCAGTTGGGCTGCTTGTCTTTTATTTACCTGAAACTCATTCATATCCTATTCTTCCTCCCTGAGAGATGACATTCCCTAAAAAGAGGAAAGCAATAGTCCTCACTCAATATTTGCTGGTTTGCCCTCCACAAATTTGATTATTCATGAGATGCTCATGTGCCTTCTTCCCCTTTTTCTTCTCCCATTCCCTTGCATTTTGGCAGGCACAGAGAAGGAAGGCAAGTGCCCAGACAACAGGCAAGAAAATGAAGAGTGAGGCACACACACACCTTCCTTCTCCCCTCTGGAGCTCCCCCTCCCATTCCCTTGCCTCTGGCTCCAGCACTGAGAACTCACACCAAGACAATAGGCAAAGGAATGAGCGGGAAGCTCAAGAGGGCCTTTCTTGTCCCTTTTGAAGTTCTCCCTCCCATTCCCTTGCCTCTGGCCCTGGCGTGCAACAGGCAAGGGAATGAATGGGAGGAAGGAGCTCCAGAAGGGAATAGGAAGGGGATCACAGGAGAGAGTTATTAACTGTTTCCCCATTTTTGTGAGGGTTCGGGCACAGAACCCTTGTGAAAGTGGAGGGACCACTGTATAACCAAACACTAATAGCCAATGAAACATGACAGCAGCCAGAATATGTAGCAGGGCTCAACTGCCTCAACTGACGAGTGTTATTTACCCTCCTAAATGCAAACAGAGCTTCAAGGGTGGGAATTAATGATGTTCCTTGCCCTTTTCCTGTGGCTACTACCCTATTACCTTTTCCCTCTGGGGATAATTACTAGAGCTCTTTCCACCATTCTGGGCAACCCCCTGCAAACTTTGTACTGCTGCCACCAGGAACTGGCCTCAGGCCTTCACTCATCAGGCTCATTTGTGTCTAAAAATACTGCTGTGACCTCTGAAGGGGAGAAGAGTAGGGAGGCACAGCTCCACCATGCCTTTGGCCCAGCTGCTGGTGAGGATTCCTCCCTCAATTCAACCTACCACTGCTATTGCCTTGGAAGGGAGAAAAGAGCAGCTAGCATCTGCTGGACTTAATTCTCTCCTCCACTGCCATCCTCTTTATCTTGTGTGTAGTGTATTATTAGATTGTAAGTGTGAGGCAAGAACCTGTCAAATTGACAATTTGTGAGGCACTCTGGTAGCCTTCTGGTTGAAGAAGGGATACTAATGCTCAAAATAAATAGGAAATAAATAAGAAGTAAGAAACTCTGAAAGAATTGACGTGGCTAATATGTAGACACACACACACACACACACTCAAATTGTTGTGTAGTAAACCAGCAATGGGCATATACTGATACAAAGCAAAGAAAAACAGAGGCTTAAGTTACTACCACAGGTATCCGTGAACCAATACCCATGCTTAAAATTAAGCTTAGATCAGGGAAGCAAAGGGGCAACTAATGAAGACTAAACAAATCTGGAGATAAATGCTCTGGTCCTTTGGGTTAGAGGTCCGTCTATGTTATATTAATCATATAATTATTATATTAATTATTGTACTTTAGTTATATAATAAGTAATTATTATATTGATATATGGTTGCAATTATATTGATATACGGTTGCATTTTAATTGCATTTCTTGAATGATTATTAATTCATTGTTATAAATGTATTAATAAATTTTTGTTTTTCTGATTTCTATTTATGCACGTGAAAGCTGGGCAATGAAGAAAGCTGACAGGAAGAAAATTAACTTGTTTGAAATGGAGGAGGAAAGTTCTACGGATACCATGAACAGCTGAGAAGACAAATGAATGAGCCCTAGAGCAAATCAAGTTTGAACTCTCACTTTAAGAGAAGTTGACTGAACTGAAGCTATCATGCTTTGGACATATCATGAGACAATGTGGCTCATTAGAAAAGATGATAACTCACAGTAGGGAAAGAGGCACTGTGGGTGAATAGATTCGATCAAAGAAGCCTGAGTTTGCAAGACCTGAGGGGGGCAGTTGAGAACCAGGGCTCTTGGAGGTGTCTTATTAAGTCAAAGGAAACTTTATGAAAAATGTGGGTGTTGATTATAACATTGGTGTTTGTGTTGTTATTGCCATACATGTGGGATTAGTTGCCTTAGTAACCAGAAGGATTTATTTGGCCTTGGATGCTATGCACTTTGACTTGGAGATGGGCATTTGCTGCTCTGCCTCAGGACACAAAATGTACTATTTTTATTATTTATCAGTTCTATTTAAAATATTTATGTCTCACCCTATAGCCAAGGATCTCAAGGAAGCATACAGCACGATAAACTGAAAGAGTTTAAGACAGTACGAATAACTTAAGTTAACTAAAAGCTTATGAAATGATTTGACAAGTCAAATAAGACAGTTTTAAACCAGCTAAAACTCTTGGAAACTATTTAAAACTATGCATATGTGAGAAAGCAAGATAGAAGGATGGGAGGGGTGGAATGCAGGAAGTAAGGGAGGAGTGCATTTTAAGGATAAAAGGGTAGGGAGGGAACGGGGGGGGGAGAGTGAACAATGTAAGCAGCAGCGTGCAAGAAGCAAGGGAGGGATGCACTACAGGGTGAGGTGAAGGAGAGAGATGGAGGGACTTGGTGTGAGCAGCGCAACCACCAGCATGTAAGAAATAAGGGAGAGAGGCATTGATTGCAACATCACTGGAAGAGGGGAGGAATGGTGTAGGAGGAAAGTCTGGTGTGAGAAGCAGAGTGCAGGAAGCAAGGGAGAGAAACATGTGAGCAGATGGAGTGAGCTGAGGTGATGGAGGGAATATGAGGGAAGGGAGAGTGAGTGGTACGAACTTCAGCGTGTAAGATGCAAGGGAGGGATGCACTGAGGGGGTGCAGGGTGAGACATAGGAGAGAGTAAGAGAGGAGTAATGTGAGCAGTATGAGTGGTGGAGTGCAAGAAGGGAGGGAGGGATGCACTGTGAGGGCATGAAATAATGCAAGGGAGGGAGTAGGAGCGAAGTGAAAGTGGGCAGTGGAAGCAGCAGAGTGCAAGAAGCTTTGTAACCTGTTTGCTGGGAGCTAGTGACGGTGCAAGGTCCCATGGTAAATTCCATGACCAAGTAGAAATTTGAATTCAGGTCTCTCTCTTCCAAGTTCAGCGCTTTAATATTATTCTGTACTGGCTCTCTCAAGTTAGTTCTAACCGGAAAAAAAAAAAAGGATGATAATTAAAACATGGTAGAAGGGGGTCAAAAAGTGTCAAATTTGTACATTTAGAGTAATTTGCTTAGAATGTGAAATAGGTGTGTAGGTTTGAGGAAGTGGAATATAGGCAACTTTAATATGTGCTGGATGAAATGAGGCCCCAAATGCCAAATGGAACATTGTACATGATCCAAACCCTGTGATAAGTGTGGCATCAAGTTCTGAGCGGACACAAGCAACTTTCTCTTCAAAATGCCTACTAAGGATTCACCTTCTGGCTTTTCAGAGCCTGTTAGTGGCTCCTCACTGCTTGGAATAACTCTGCTAGGTGGAATGTCAAGCAGAGGATGCCGGTAATAGAGGCATAGTATAATTGTTTAAATTTATTTATTTGTTTTATTTTGCTGACCTCATAGTTGCATGGCACACAGCAGATAGAGTCCTCACTGGTTTGTGAACATCTCAGAAGACTGTACCTATACAGATGTATTTTGGTTTTCACAAATGTATGCCTTATTCATAGGCCTCATCTCTCCATTAGTTAAATATGTTTACAGTCAGCTGTCCACATTTTCAGGTTTCACTTTTGCAGATTTCATTATTCATGGATCGTTTGCTGTCACTTCTGCTGCCTCCCTATGCCCTTTTTAATAGGGACTGCAAGCCTGAGAAACTGTGAATGAGGCTAGTAACTCTCTATTAAAAATGGTGTGAGGCAGCCATGGAGGTGGCAGTAAGCCCCACCACCCACACACTTCTGCCTTATAAAGGAACCCTGATGCCTCAAAGAATCCATGGTGGATTGAATATGGTGATCATACTTTTTGTGTGTGTTAAATATGGTTTGGGAGGGCCTAGAATTATTCATGTTTTTTGCATTTGCATAGGGGTCCTATGCCCCTAACCCTAGCAAATGTGGAGGGATGACTGTATTTATTTATACTTCTCCCTACTTCCACTCTTCAGGAAGATCTGTCAAAGAAAAAGAAACTCTCTAACAACTCGTGTCTAGATGTCTGCTTCTCAGCCTTTCTAAACATTGCTTGTCTGCTTTGTACAGATTTGTCTAAACGCAGTGCTGCCATTTGTGATGAGGTAATAGGTCTTAAAATTGCTTGAGTGTCATCTCATTGCTTCTTCAAAGGTACATCCAGTCCTTTCCCTAAATTGATGCCATTATCACAGCCTTGTCTATGTAAGAGCCTGTTCTTTGTAGGTAGCAAGTTCCAGGAATAGTTACCAGGTAATTCCTGAAATGAACCATGAGGAGAGGAGTTCATAATGAAATGGAGATGATTCCAGGATTTTCACTCACTTTATGGAAGAATTCAGAAAACTGTCTTGAACAGCAGCCACTGAAATCACTGAGAAAAGTGACATCCACAATATCGCACATCATTCCTCTGATCTCCTCAAGATACCCTCTGGGGTTTCTTCAGACATCTTGAAGTCTTTGAACCCATGCCTACATACAGACAGCAATTGATATTCAATACATTGTAGCTAATCATAATTAGCAATGCTTACAATGTTGCAGTAACAATAGCGACCTCTGTTCTTTCCTTGTACAAACTAAGCTAAGCGGAGTTTTCTAATACTAACATGACAGGAGCAAAACCTCCTGACAAGTGGCCATTCTAATTTTCCAAATGGTCCAGGAAGATTTTGGGAAATGGAAATGCTAGGCAGACCTGATTTCTTGGCACTACTGAAAGCAACACTGCTGCTCAGTGCTATTAAATAACTCCATGTGCCACAAGATGCCATAAGTTGTCACACTTAGCATGGTCCCATCTCAAACCTGCAGATAGCTGTGATAGAAATGCACACAGAGAGATGCTTAACACCCACTTTGAACATCATATGGATGAAACCAGATTGAATCCCCGTAAATCGATGTGATTTGCCTTCCAAACATTTGAAATAGGTAATTTAGATTCAGAATTTGCAAAGCTACTTTTGAAAAACAAGCAAACAGGAAATGTTGTATGCATATAGCCATGTAGCCCTCAGAAAACACATACGAAATGAAACAGAACAAAACAAAACAAAAACCTCATTAGAATTTATAAATCAACATCACCAAGATGACAGGCAGTGTTAGAATTAAAATACTTTTGTCTAATAATGATGGATTAAGAGAAAAATTGGCCTGTCTTTCTTGAAAGTAATAATTACCGTACATTGTTTTGTTACAGAAAAGTAATTAATTCACAGTATTACCAAGTTAATCAGTTGTGCAGCTTGAAAGAAAGAAAAAAGCAGAAATAGAATATTTTGTAAATCTTCAGTTTCATGTAAAGCAGAGCAACTACAGAATCTTAGATAATGGTCTTTTCTCATATCTCCCACACAAAACTGCCTGTGATATCAAACTGTGCACTCACAAATGCTTATTACACTTAAAATTTTATTTACAGACACCCTTGAGGTATGCCTGTAAATAATAAGGCAAACTATGGAATTTTGCTTAAATTGGGGCTGTTTTGAAGCAAAAACAGGGGCATTGCACCTTGTAAAAGTAACTCATTCCCTTTGCTTATTAGTTTGACAATTAAATAATTGCTGTTGTTATAATTTTGACAAGCAAGCTCACTGCATTGCTCCTTAATATCTTTTTCATTTCTTTCTGTGACTTCATCATTTTCCTTATGTTACTTTTTCGTTATTTAACTGTAGATTGATAAGAGAGTGACATAAACTTGAACAATTTCCCCCCAAATCCTAAATTTTAGAATTGATTAGTAGGTGGCATAAAATTGAAAAAATTTCTTCCCAAATTTCTGTCCTTTAAAAGTAACTAGGAAAGGAAATGATAAAATATTACTTGTGAAATCAGAGGGAGTGGTACCATTACTTCTTATTATGCTGCTTTTGAATTTGTCACACGATCCATGGCATAATCTCTCTTTCTCTCTCATTCACACACAAATGCACACTATTCCCATGCTCTGTTTATGGGCTAGTGATCTTGGCCACGTCACACTCTCTCAGCCTCAGAAAAGCAAAAGCAAAACCCCTCTGAACAACTCTGGCCAAGAAAACCCCAAGGTTCACCATAAGTCAGAAATGGCTTGACAGCACATAGCAACAACCAAGGTAGCTTAATACATTTTCACTATGTGCTGCTGTCTTTCTCCTTTTCATACTGTACAATGAAATTCAAAATGATTCACCACAGTCTTCTAGTTAGAAGTCAGTGACCTTATTGTTAATATGAATGTAGTGTGAGTTGTTTTAACTCATTTCCTTTTATGACAGCGGTTGTGAAAATATGGCCTATAGTTTATATGTGGCATCCCACACTCTTTTCGCAATTCCTAGAGGTCCTTGTCTTCAAGTGGGACTGGAAAAAATGCTTAAAAAGGCAATTAAGAACCAGCATGGTAGAGTGATTTGAAGGTTCTGCACTACACTGTTACAGTGCGATTATTCCACTTTCAACATCCTGTGGACTTCTGGGGTTTATAGTTTACTGAGGCCAAAGAGCTCTTTGGCTGAGAATTCTAAATGCCCCTCCTTAGACTGCAAATCCCAGAATTCCACAGCATGTTAAAAGTGGAATAATAGCACTATAACAGGACAGTGAGGAAATGGCCTTAGAAACCAGAGTTCAAATCCTCACTTAGCCACAGAAACCCACTGCATGACAGTGGGCGTGTCACACTCTCTCAGCCTAAGGGAAAGGCAATGGTAAACCTCTTCTGAAGAAATCTAGCAAAGAAATCCCTGTGACAGGGTCACCATTAGTTGGAATCAAGTTGAAGGCATGTAACAACCCAACAGCACATATGGTTATTTATGATAGACCCACACAAAACAACCCTCTTTACTCTGTTTTGTTCTGAAGGTTAGAAGGGGGGTCAGGGGGTCAAATATCGGAACAGGCAATTAGCCAAGAGATTGTTCTTGTTTTTGTTTTGTAGGGGGATGACTCTGCTCTTTGCAGGACTGCGGTCCTGACTCAGCAGGTACCACTCACCATCCAGCATAGCTGCCTTGTCTGTCTGGAACATAAAAAGCAAGACTCTTGCAGGAGTGGATCCACCATTGGCAGGATCACTGCCAAAGGGGGCAACATCAAAGAGGGTTGCCCCTTTAGGGGAGCCATTCTGGGAGCATATGAAGGTGAGGGCCTATCCTTTTGCCCCCACAGAGACAGAGTTGGTTACGTGCTTTGCCATCCACTTGTCTGTATATTGTAAAGGCTGTTTTCAATAGCTATTGCTTTGCCTGTCCAATACAGGAAGGATGTGCTTTCCAGAGGAGGAGGGCACACAGATTCAGGGAGCAGCTGTTGGATCCATAGAGGGCAAAGGGAGATACGGAGGAAGGGGACCATTGCAACATCATAGAAGAGGGGAGAGTGACAGGGTGCTTGTTGCTCCCAAACTGTCTCCCAGGTCCAATAGCCTGGATAACTTTGGGGACAATCCCACTGGGTTGAAAATGCTGCTGTTGGTCAGTGAATGGAAAAACAAATGCTATTCAGGGTTTGTTTCTGTATGAGCATACGAACCTGACTTGCATTACGGAGACCTGGCTGGATGAGACAGGGTGTCCCATGTTGGCGGCCAACCAAAGCTTACAGCTGTCTAATTAGAGTTTCTTATCAGCCAAGTTTGTAATAGTTTGTTGGCAAATCATTTTGCAGTCCAAGTCCACACTAAATCCAGAGCGGCAGTCCAGTAGCGAAGTCCGTGCACAAGATGAAGGTCAAAGTTTCTAGGAGCACAGGCGAGGAATCTGAAGGTCAACCAGGTTGTTTCTACTGTTAGGAACAGTTGTCTGCAACAGCTTCCTCTTATTCCTGTCCCTGTTAATATAGGCTGGGATCCTCTCACAGTTGTTTGCCTAATTGATCAGTTTGTATTACAAAAATACTCTAGGTCTCATAAGCTCTCCCTTTTCACCTACACTGGCTGCTGTAAATACTGTCCATTCATGTCTCGGTGTTGTGGCTATTGGGAAGTGTCCTGTCTGGGTCCTGGGATGGGGGCATAATATGGGAGAGGGTTAATTTCTCTCTGCTCTGCCTGTCAGTTTTGTCTGTGAAGCACCAAGTGAGACCAGGGCAGCAGTGAGAGGGAAGTGGAGTTGCAGTGGTCCATTGTGATTTCATCCCCCTGACCAGGTGCCCCATCCCACAGTCTGCAGATTTTGAGTGTGTATATCTAAAGATGGATGGCTGAGGTAGAAAAGGGATTCTGTTGGTGTTGGAAATGGCCAGGGCAATGGACAGAGTCACTCCTGAGCACCCCCTCTTATAGAGTGGAGCCAATCCAGCCCTCTAGTTTTCCAGGGAGTTGAGGTGATGAAGAAGGCGAGACAGAGTTTAGAGCAAGGTTGGCAGAAGACTCAAAGCAAGTCTGATTGAAAATGGGCTAAAACACTCTCGTTTTCTATTAAGGGGTCTCCAAAGTGTTCTTATTTGAATTTCAGACTTTAGTGTGTGATCTGGTTATCCCAGTAGTTGAGGACAAGACCAACATCCCTAGCATGAGGTGAATCTACGTGGGATGTTCTGGAGGGATATTCAGGGCCATTTCTGCACTAGACTGTTATAGCCCTACTATTCCACTTTCAACATCCTATGGAATCCTGGGGTTTGCAGTTTAGGGAGGGGCCAGCTGGTGCCTCCCCAAACTGCAAACCCCAGGATTCCATAGGATGTTGAAAGTGGAATAATTGCGCTATAACAGTCTAGTGTGGAAACGGTGCAGGTCGTCTTGGCTATTTCATCTTGCCTTCATGCACAATGATGCAACCAGGTTTCAGTTTTTGAGTACACTTGATAGTTGCCTTTCAAAGAAGTAGCTGTGTTTGAAACATGGTTGTTAAAAATTCTGGATATGGTGGAAATAGATACACTTTCACAATATATTAAGGGGAAGTCAGAAAAGGTATTAAAGAATGGCAATCTACTAAAAACTTCCTCAAACAGAAATTGAGTGGTGGTATAATAGAATAAATATTCAAGATGAGATCATGTGTATATTCATTTTTTCCAATGTATCTTTATATTTAGCAGGAGGAAGATATGTAATAAGCAGAGTAAACTGAATTAATAGAATAAAGGTTTAAGACTATTGGGATACGAATTAATAAATGAGGGATGTTAATTCCGATTAGGTATAGGGAGGAAAATTTGTATTGTTTGTATTGATATGTGTATTTATATTTTTATTTGTAACTGTATTTGTAACTGTAATTGTAACTTTTTTCACTTTTTTTCCTTTCAATGTAATAATGCTTGTTTTTATTGTTTTTTTTCTCTTCATTTAACAAAATTAAAAATTAAAAGAAGTAGCTGAGTTAGTCTCTCACAGCACAAAAAGAAAGTGGGAGTGGGGGAGTGTGGGGGGAAAGAGGGAATGTGGAATTATAGAGCTGGAAGAGACCACAGGGGCTATCTAGTCCAACCCCCTGCCATGCAGGAACACACATCGAAGCACTCCCAACAGATGGCCATCTAGCCTCTGTTTGAAAACCTCCAAAGAAGGAGACTCCACCACACTCTGAGGCAGCGTATTCCACTGTCAAACTGCTCCTACCATCAGGAAGTTCTTCGTAATGTTTAGGTGAAATTTCTTTTCCTGTAGTTTGAAGCCATTGCTCTTTTTGGAGCAGCAAAAAACAAGCTGGCTCTATTGTCCAATTACATCCTTCCAAAGGAAGGAATATAGCAGTACGTTTAAGGCTGTTCTGTATTTTTTTTTTTTTTTAGCCCAAACATTCGTGGACATAAACTCCCTTTTTCAGATGCAGTAGAAATGCAGTACTCCTGTGCCCACAGCTGTGTCAATGTGCTTTATATCCTGAGGCCTGGATATCACTCTGTACTGCATCTGAAGAAGTGGGTTTATAGCCACAAAACTATAAAATAAAACCGATTGGTCTACATTCCTTCCTTTTTTTCCCCTTTACTCCCTTCCTCCTTTTTATGCTCCATAGTTACCTGTCTCGCACGAGACCTCCAGTGGAGGAATCTGGGCCCCACTCATTTCCTCACCACCACCTGGTGTCCTCATTCCTCCACATCAGGAAGATTTGAGTGCTGCTGAGTGGACCATAGCTTTAAGATCCCTGGAGGTGATCACAATGCTGCAACTGCCTATCCCCATCATTAGGGCTACCAGTAACATAGATGAGGGATACCTCCAAAAGGCATTTAGGTCAAGAGTTTGGAGAAGTTAGCTTTTGGAATAGAAATCCTGGACTTAGCCAGCTAGTTTCAAGACTGGCAGGGCTGGGCCCTCAACCTCTGCTATGAAGGCCACTGAGTAATGGTTTGCTGGCACACTTTGCTGGATTCTGGTTGAGAATCAATCAGGTGTACCTAAGAGTTCAGTTGACTGGCTGAGCGGTTAGCCAGGAAA
The DNA here is from genome assembly GCA_948474755.1 of Ctenosaura bakeri. Lineage (NCBI taxonomy): Eukaryota > Metazoa > Chordata > Lepidosauria > Squamata > Iguanidae > Ctenosaura > Ctenosaura bakeri. The sequence goes on along the minus strand of CAOLHI010001039.1, from coordinate 87,618 downwards.
CCACTCTAGGTATACACCAGAAAAAGTGCCAGCCTTAGTCAAAGTTAATAGTGTCTTCAATTCCTCCACTCGCATGGAGTTTATGAAATCACACACAAAATGAAAGTCCCCAACTCTGCTCCTCTTTCGTCTTTCCATTCTATATATAAATGTGGATTAGGTCTTAGCCATAGCAACAAGATGCTAAAAGGTGATTTAAATCTGACTATGCTCTCTCATTGTCCTCTTATTTGCTATGAAAGCCCAAGGCAGCAACAAGACATGATATTAAATAGAAATAATACCCCATGGTACTATAGTCCATCACAGGTTTCTCCCAGGTGTCCAGCTACTATTGGGTTTTACACACAACAGAACATTACCTCAGCCTGAAGGATTTTGTGTCTACAAAATGGAAACTTAATGATGCCCTCAGTGTTTTCCATCTGGGTTTCATTTTTAATGGAATATTATTCTTTAAGCTGAGGATATGAGACACCATACTGCAAGATTCCAGGGGCTAAAAAGCCTTCCATCCCTTCTTATACAGCTGAAAAGCATGATAAGAATGGAAAAATAAAATGCACAAAGGCATCAACATACAGATAGTATTTCTTCTCCTCTCCTTTTATCTCCTGCAACAGCCTCCCACAAAGGAGAACTTTCTCAAAGTGCTACCACAACACCCACCAATCCAGCCAACCTGGTTGTTGGATGTGCTGCCTGGGGATGATGGGATTTGCGCTTGAACACATCTGAAGGGGTGGTAGGTTGAGGACATTTACCTAAGGAAAACCATAGCTAGCTTATGTTGAACCATGGGTGGAGGGAGGAATGCAGAAACCTACAGAGATTTAATACCTTTATACCAATTTTTTTAAAAAAGCAGTTCTCAGTGGGAAATGATGCCATTAACATTTCTAACAATGACAGGTCTGGCCAAGTAAGAGTAGTTATTTTTCAAGCAATGAGTTATATATAATTCCAGTGTACCAAAGTAGTTAATTATTTTTAAAAGTAACTTTACTTCCGTGGCGAAGCTCGGAGTGTGTGGAGGGGGTGGGAGGGGATGGGGCTACAGTGTGAGGGTGTGGTCACTCTGTGAAGGGGCATGACCACTGTGCGCGGGGACATGGCTGCAATGTGTGGGGGCATGGCCAGGACATGCAGAAGTGTGGCCACGGGCCAGGACACCCCAGAAACATTGCCGCCCAGGACGAATCACTCACCCCGCCCCCGCATCCCTACGCTACTGCTTTACTTTCCACTTAGAATACTTGCTTTTTTGTTATTGAAAAATCTTACAAATCCCTGACCTGGGGTACAAATGCAATGATCCACAACAGAGCATGACCAACACTCAGACAGCATGATATTCCTTCTCCACCAGTCAAGAGGTCACAGCCGCCTCACTTTAAAAAGTTGCAAAGAGTTGTAGCTACAATTGGAGTCAAGCTATTCCTCTTGAACTTAGAATTGTAATATAATGGCATAATTCAATTATTGATAGTTATGGGTAGTGGGAATAAGAAATTATTTGTAACTTTGTTGCTGTTATAGGCTGTTTGAGCTCAATGGCAACTTTTTGAATGAGAGACTTCCATGAATCTGTCATTAGCTGTCCTGCTCAGGTTCTGCAACCCCAGACTGCAGCTTCCCTGATTGATTCAACCCATTTGTAATGCAGTTTCCCTCTCTTCCTACTGTCTTCTACTTTATGAAGCATTATTGCCTTTTCTAATGGGTCACATCATCTCATGATATGTCTGAAGTACAACAGTTTCAGTTTAGTCATTTTGGTGCTATCTGCTTCCAAATACTGAACCTAAGAAATACCAAGGTTCACCAAGTATACAGTACCAAGTGAGCAGAGAAAGATATCTTAAGACCAGCAGCCTACCATGCATTCCTCCTTTCCCCTTCTCTTCTTTGATGAGATTTCAAATTACACAATTATAGCACAATGACTCCACCTTCACTGCTATGGTTACATCCCATGGTATCCTGGGATTTGCAGTTTAGGGAGAGGTACTTAGAATTCTCAGCCAGAGAGTTCTAGTGCCTCACCAGGGAACAAACCCCAGGATTCCCTAGGGGATGCAGCAGTGGCTAGCTTTTCTTTGGGGCCTTACCTCAATAAAAAGGATGCCTGTGATGGGCCATTTCCACACTACACCATTATAGTGCTATTATTCCACTTCCAACATCCTGTGGAATCCTGAGCTTTGTAGTTTACCAAGTCCAAAGAGCTCTCTGGCTGAGAATTCTAAATGCCCGTCCCTAAACTGAAAACCCCAGGATTCCATAGGATGTTGAAAGTGGAATAATAGCACTATAACAGTGTAGTGCAGAAATGGCCCTAAAGGGCCTTAAAGTACAATAATGGGAGAGTAGGATGGTGCTCTTTAAAAGGAAGGTTTAAAATAGAGGCCCAGTTCAATGAAGTTTTTTTATTATTATTATTTGTTAGAGAAAGAGAGAGAGAGAGAGCATTTCAGACAAAATAGTCATGCAACTGATGATTAAAGGCATGCAAATAAGTTAAGAAATGGAACCCTTGGAGAGGTGAACTCTCCAACTCTTCTATTGTGATATAAATAAATCATGCATAAATTAGAACTTAATTCCTCCCATTTGCATCTTCTAATGAACCAAGGCAGATGTTTCTTGTACACTGTTATCCATACATTCAGAAAGTCAGAGCAGTTCAAGATGCCTTTTCTCAGGAGTCAACCTATTCACAGAGCAACATCTTCATTTCTGGCTTTCCTGTAGTATGAAAATAGGTGGGGCTCCCCTCTCCGTCTCCCTTCATCAGATTCTGAACATCAGTCCAAGACCATTTGAGAAATTGCTCTGATCCCCATTTGCACTCAATTATCCTTGAAACACTAAAAAAAGAGAGAGAAAAAAAAGAGAGAGAGAGAAAATATGAACTTTTGATATTCCATGGAGCGAGCCTTAACACACTGCACAAAGGATTCCTGAAACCATCTAGTCCTCTCCCTGGCTCAGTTTAGCATATGCAATACAGAATATAACTACATCTCACCTTTAAAATGGTGACCCAGTCTCTGCTTAAATATTTCCACCAGAATCTCAAGAGTGCATACTATCTAGAGGAGGCAGCTGTTCCCATTGCCAAACCACTTCTCCCTTTAAGAGTTATCAGAGCTGCCCCAAGACATTTTTCTGCCTGAAGCAAACCACAAGATGGTGCCGCTCTGTATTCTGTGTACAGAAGCTGACTGGACTGGCAGCTGATGCTGACTTCAGTTCTGGAAATGGGCTAGCATCCACTGCCACATCTTAGGACAGCAGTTGTTTTGGGAGATGAAGAGCAGACTGTTTGGAAGATTTCAAGAGATAGAAATCGCAAAGGGATTCAGGAGTGTTGGAAGACTCTAGCACTCTCCCCCCCCTTGTTCTAGGACAGATGAGGCTTAGCTCGCATATATGGTTAATTTTCCTTTGCATGTAAAAGCCCTCTGGCATCTCATCTAAAATCTTAACTGTTACTCTATGTTATTTAAAATGATTGGCTATGGTATACAGACCACGTGACCAAATATACACCTTGGAGCTGGTCATTGGCCTTCCATAGAAACCACACCTGTCTCTCCCCCCGCCTTTTGCAATCTTGCTTCTAGCACCTTCTTTCTGCTATGCTTGCCTCTCTGCCAAGAAGTTGGCGAATTAAGAATGAAGCTACTATCTTCCCCAGTCCTTTTGTTAGTTAGTTAGGATCTTGTTTCTCCAATGCATATGAAATTGTAAAGTTTATTAGTAAAGTTGGGAACCTGAAACTGCCTGCCTTGTTTTGCTTTCCAAGCCAGTCTCCTTTCAGGGAAGCCACATAGAGATTGGGACGTGCTTTTTCTGCAACTCTGCTAAAAGAAGGCTAAAACCTAACAGCTTTAGCTTTCATGGCATTTTCCCAAAGGGCTAACACCTGAGAAACTCTTAACTCCCAACAAGGAGAAATATTTGTGGAGCTGACAGCATGGCCTCCCGGCTTTTGCCATCTTGAGGTCAAATGTGCCTCATGCCAGTGGTCATGTTGGCTGCCAATTCTGGGAGCTGTAGTCCCCAAAGAGAACTTTTACTGTTTTTACAAACTCTGTGGAAAAGATGAGTGGGCATGAAGAATGATAGTGCTCATAATGCTCATGTTCTCTTACGCATTAAGAGAAAAAAAATCTCCTTTATGTTCTTGGCATAAGCAGAATCTTGGCTCAGAGAGAGAAGGAAGCACATAAAGAGGCAGACGATGGGATTAACAAAGCAACAACGGAGAGGAAGAAAGAAAAACCTAAAGCCTGCTGAAAGGGAGCCCTGGCTGTTCCTTTCGCTTTGTTCTTGGTTTTCATTTCCACCTGACTGACGTTAATTTCGCCCTTGAAAGTTTGCGCAAAACAACATTTCCTCCACCTGTTTTAACATTTCCTGTCACTCGCCAGTCCCACAGTCCCTCAACATATAATAATCTCATATGCAACTCAGTTGCTCTGTGGCCAAGAGAATGAGAGAGAGAGACAGACAGACCCCCTTTCCAAGGCTATTTTCCAGGGTAAACAAAGTCACTAAACTTATAAAGATTACTGATGAACTCTGTCTTCCTCTGGAGACAGAACATTAGCTCAGAGCCAGCCAGTTTTCTGTCAGCATCTCCTCCTCAACACCTCCCCTCCCCAAAGAATTTCAAGGTCAGTCAAGCAGCTAAGTTTTCCCTGGTGACAGTGTACAAACTCAGTTGCGCAGGCTAAACACATGGGAAATACATTTGATGGGAGATCATTACTGTTCTCTCTAAAGCCTGAAAAGCTGCGTCCCAGGGCAACTGTCTCCTGACCCACAGGAGCTTCTGTGCTTTTCACATTAGGGATAGGGGAAAATCTGTCGATTTCACTTTCACCTGCATGGAGGGAAAAGCAAATTCTTTCTCTTTTGGACATGAAAAAAATTGCACATTTCAGTAAATCACTCAAAACTGCACTGGAATGAAGTCTTTACACATTTTTGTCCACTGAATTCAACAGGTAAAGCTGTCTTCAACCTAGAGAGAAGAACATTTTCCATGCAGGTGTTAAAGAGGAGCCTGTCAGAAAAAAAAGTAATATTAAGCCTAATAACATTAACACCGTTGAATACGCATAATAGTGGTATTCAGAGTACAATTGACAAGTGTCCCTTATTATAAGGAATATCCTTTATTGAGGGCTGGAAAGCTTCTTCCTATAGATTGAATAAGATAGCAAAAAAATAAAAAAAAATCTGAATTATTTTAGTGTGGATGCTTCTTAAAGACAGAAATTTGTGCATCATGAAGTTTATGAGAGTGAATAATACAGTCCTCCCTCCACATTTACAGGTTTAACCTTCACAAATTTGATAATTCATGAGCACGCACACCCCCCTATTCAAGGTAAAGCTCCCATTCCCATGCATTTTGCCCGAGCACAAAGAACTTGCACTGAGGCACACAGCAGAGAAATGAAAGAAGCTAAGTCTTCTTTGTAAAAAGAAAGAAAGGAAGAAAAAGAAAAAAAATTAATTAAGTTTACTGATACATACTAAAGGTTATATATTATCTCTTGGTAGGAGATTTTGTAACATGTGCTCTTCAAACCTGGAGGATACACAACTGCAGGCTACAAAATGGAGGGCAAACAAATTCGCACTAACTGCACACTGACTGATAAAAGAAGAGAGAAGATGTGGCTAGCAGTGGCATAGCTAGAGCTTTAGCTGCTGTCCCCCCCGAGTTTTCCACCCCTCAATAAAATTGAGGTGGCTTTAAAAATGAAACAATGGCACGTGGCACCAAGCGGGTAGAGAAAGAAGGCAGATCATTAATACTAATAAGAGACAGGGAAGAAGTGAACAGGCAGCTGGATGCTTTGTCCTTTGCTCTGGGATGGCAGCTGCAATGGTAATGGAAGTCCTCTCAGCTCACCTCAGCAACTGTGCTACCAACAGTAAGGGGGGAAATGGTGGATGTCCTCCCTCTGTCCCCTCCGTGTGCCCCCTTCAGGTGTTCCAGCTTGGTTTGCCCCAGGAGCCATGCACCTCTTATGGAAGCAGCTGGCTGGCACATACTAAAAGGGAAACGCAGACAAGGAGGGGGGAATATTGGTAGACTATGGAGGTGGGTTTCATTTGATTTGGGGATGCCATGGTCTTATCTCTTATCTCTTTCTATGATAGGGTTACAAGCTTGATAGATGAAGGAAATGCTATAGACATAGCATATCTTGACTTCAGTAAGGCCTTTGACAAAGTTCCCCATGACATTCTTGCAAAGAAGCTAGTAAAATGCAATCTGGACAGGGCTACTGTTAGGTGGATTTGTAATTGGTTGACCAACCAAACCCAAATGGTGCTCACCAATGGCTGCTTTTCATCCTGGAGAGAAGTGACTAGTGGGGTGCCACAGGGTTCTGTCCTGGGCCCAGTGCTATTCAATATCTTCATCAATGACTTGGATGAAGGAGTAGAGGGCATGCTGATCAAATTTGCAGATGACACTAAATTGGGAGGGGTTGCTAATATGCCAGAGGACAGGATTAAATTTCAAAATGACCTTGACAGATTGGAGAGCTGGGCCAAAGATAACAAAATGAATTTCAACAGAGAGAAGTGTAAGGCCCTACACTTAAGCAGAAAAAATGGAATGCACAAATATAGGATGGGGGACATGTGGCTGGATAGCAGTCTGTGTGAAAGAGATCTAGGAGTCTTGGTAGATCACAAGCTGAACATGAGTCAGCAGTGTGATGCTGCAGCCAAGAAAGCCAATGTGATTCTTGGTTACATCAATAGGAGTATGGTGTCTAGATTGAAGGAGGAATGGTACCACTCTATTCTGCTTTGGTTAGGCCTCATTTGGAATACTGTGTCCAGTTCTGGGGACCTCAATTTAAGAAGGATATTGACAAGCTGGATCGTGTCCAGAGGAGGGCGACCAAAACGGTGAAGGGTCTGGAAGCCATACTCTATGAGGAACAGCTTAGGGAGCTGGGTATGTTTAGTCTGCAGAAGAGAAGGTTAAGAGGGGACATGATAGCCATGTTTAAATCTTTGAAGGGATGTCATGTCGAGGAGGGAGCAGGCTTGTTTTCTGCTGCTCCAGAGACTAGGACAAGGAGCAATGGATTCAAGCTGCAGGAAAGGCGATCCTACCTTAACCTCAGGAAGAACTTCCTGATGGTCAGAGCTGTCCAGCAGTGGAATATGCTGCCTTGGAGTGTGGTGGAGTCTCCTTCCTTGGAGGTTTTTAAGCAGAGGCTTGATGGTCATCTGTTGGGGATGCTTTGATTTGTGTTCCTGCACTGCAGGGGGTTGGACTGAATGGTCCCTGTGATCTCTTTCAACTCTATGATTCTATGGTGCCAACCCCCAAAAAAGTCCCACTCAGGGCAGACCGTCCCCACTGTACCCCTCACTACACCACTGGTGGCTAATACCAACAAGCAAGAAATGGTAGGAATACATACAACACTTAACTTTTAGAAAGCCATGGAGACTAGCAACTACAGCATGTAAGCATACCACAACTGCTGCTTTTAACATATCTGGATGCTGTCATTTTTATCTACATGAGCTTATGCTGTAAAAAAAAACATGCTTCTATGATGTTACACCACTTGAACACCACTTGTACACCACTTAAACATGGTTACTCTTATGGGATTTATCAAATAGATTTATCTGAGATCCCTTATTAGTTTTCATAAATTGTTCATGCACCTGCCAAGTTTATTCCAACCCTGCCTTCTTTTATTTCCATCTGCAAACAACCGCTTAATGAATTTAATCCAGCTATATAGAAGTTGTGCCATGCTACAAAAGCAATTGCCTGTCTGCCCTCCCCAATTACTATCCAGTTTGCACAAGGACTTACATTTGCCCAGATTTTCCAGAATAATAATTCTCTAAGCCAACAAAAGACAATGTGAGCTTTTGCCATGTATATCCAAAGTATTTGCAAAATCTGACCACAGACAGTGAAGAGAATCAGGAAAAAGAAATATCCCTTGATCTCCTGAATACAAAGACCTTGGAGATGGGAGGATATTTTCAAAGGAAGTTTTTAAAAAAGCCTAAAAGGGAGACAGATTCTCAGAAAGTTACCTGGAAAACATGTAATGGATTAGAAATGTTACCTTTTTTGGAACACAACTCTCAGAATGTATTTTCTTCTTCTGTATCTCCTCAATCTTTGTTTCTAATCTCATTGGATTATGTCTTTCTTTATATAGTAGTAGCAGTAGCAGCTGCAGTAATAGCAGGTGGATATGTTATTAACTGTATAGACTCAGTATTTTAATTTATGTTGTCAGCCACTTTGAGGGTAGTTGTACTGAACCATTTCCCTCTCCCTAAATACAACTACCCTCAAAGTGGCTCAGAATGCAGGGGTCCCTCCACATTGAACCCTCATGAAAGTGGAAAAACCAAGAATAACTCCCTCTACGATCCCACTTCAGAGTTCCCCCTTCCCATTCCCTTGCCTCTGGCCCTGGTGCTCCTCGGGTGGGGGAGAGAAAAAATCAAGATAAAGGGCATATCTGTACTTTCCCCTCAGACAGAGAAGATCAGAGTGCTATATTCTGGTGTCTAATCAGCAGCCGTTACACAGCAGAATGTGCAGCCATGCGGCAGAGGACACGCCTTCAGCATTGAGGAGCACTTTGCTCACCCAAAAGGGAAAAAAGTCCATTTTAAACACAAGACTTGCAAACCTGGAGTGAAGAATACAAGGGAATGGGAGGAGGAGAATGCACAGGGAGGGAGGCAAGCACATACCTCATGAATAGTCAAATTTTCAAAGGTCAACCCTTGAATGTGGAGGGAGGAGTGTAAAAGACACTAAATATATATTATGAATAAAATACTTATCACTATTATTTCTGTTGCTACAAATATAGGTTGTGCTTTCTCATCCGGAAATCTGAAAACTTCCAAAACCCGAAACTTTTTGCTATCCGCCACCTGCTTCTGACTCCACGGTGGCATCTACTGCATTCCTGTCACTTGTTTCTCAGATCCTTAATCTCTTTCTTTTTTCCACCAGCTGCCCACTTCTGCCTTGGTAGCTGTAGCGCTGCTGCTTGTTCATCTCTCAGATCTGAGGAGTGCTGCAGCCACCACCTCAAAGGCAGGAGTGGGCAACTCGTGGCAAAAAGAGAGAGACTAAAGATCTGTGAAATGGTGAGAGGTATGGATTCATGCCAAATACTATGCTTGGATTCCCTCCATTTCACAGAGCCTGGCATCTGTGTCTTTCCAGTCTCGTGTCTCATTCATAATGCAACTGCTGAGTGAATGAAATGCAAAGCTATTCCAAAAAGGTTATTCTTTTTGTTGTTCAGTGCGATGAAGTTGAATTTGACTTATGGATGCTCTGTGAAAGAGATACTTCAAAGTCACCCTATCAGGTCTTGCAGATTCAGGGACATGTCTTCCTTGACTGAGTCTATCCATCTATAATGTGGTCTTCCTGTTTTCCTACTGCCTTTCCAAGCGTTATTGTTTTTTTTACTGAGTCATGTCTTCTCATGGTATGGCTAAAGTACAACAGCCTCAATTTAGTCATCTTGGCTTCTAGAAAGAATTCAGGCTTGATTTTCTCTAGGGCCCATACATTTGTCATTTTAGCAGTCCAGGGTATCCATGGAACTCTTCTCCAGCACCACATTTCGAAGGAGTTGATGTTCTTCCTATCAGCTTTCTTCTCTATCCAGCTTCCACATCCATATATAGAATTTGGAAATACGATGACATAGACAAGCCTAACTTTATTATTCAATGTTATATCTTTATACTTGAGGATCTTGTCTAGTTCTTTCATAGCTGCCCTTCCAAGTCCTAGTCTTCTTCTGATTTCTTGACTGCAGTCTCCATTCTGTTTAATGAATTCCAAAATACAAAACACTCTGAAATACAAAACACTTTTAGTCCCAAGCATTTGGGATAAGGGAGATTCAAGCTGTACTATCATGGTTGGCAATCTGCTTGGGACTTACGTGTTCCTAAATAGCTTTATGTGTGCAATAATTGAACTGAGTAGTTTTTTTAGTGTCCATATTCACCTAAAATGTGCTGTGATATTATAATGTATAGGCTTCTGTTGCGCAAAGGTAGCCAGTGGAATTACTGATGCACCAAGGGCAGAAGTGCAATGGATACTGATGGACATTAGGATGTCCCCCGATGCACATCCAGACATCAGCTAGGAAGTGCCTGAGCACAAAGGGAGTGCCTGATGTGGATTGGAAGTGCCCACTACACTTCAGAGCACTCCTGTCGGTGCCCAGATGCAATTCACTAACAGGTTTAGTTGCTTTCTTGCAAGGTAGATATGGATTAGTAAAGGATTGTGATTGTAAATTTCATCCAATATCAAAAGTAAGATATGATTCAATGAGAACAGAAGCAAAACTGCAGCAGATGCAGGGGAACAAAATAATAGAGGAAGCTAAAAATAAAATCTCATTTGCTTCTCATCATGCCCCAATCCCTATACACACACACACACAATCAATCCTCCATGAAATTCAGATCCATACAACCTTCTCTTCTCAAAATCAAAAGTACCATATTGCTTGATCACAAGACACTGCCATCTCCTTACAAGCTGATGAACAGCATGTCTGCAGCCATTTCGAAGGCATGAGCAAATGCTTGGCTGACTCAATAGGAGTTAATCGAGACATCAGTCTTCATTCACTTCCACGACGGTAATCTTATATTCCTATGTTTATTTTAAAAGGAAATTGTCTGGATGTCATGGGAAACGATAAACACTTTACTAAGCCAAATGCAGCCTGGCCATTTAAAGACGGAGGAGGAGAAGGAAGACCCAGCCAGTCTGCAAGTGCGAAGGCTGCTAGGAAGGAAATGAACTTGTGGCTTCTATTCATCTTAAAAGCAAAATCCTACTGACCTCCATTCAAAGATGTTGATATTCCACTTTTTATAGATCCGTTAAAGCTACAAAGGGGTGGGGATTGTCAGAAACATTACATGCACTTGAAGTCTTCTGCTCCAAAAATAAATTGGAGTTTTTTTTTTAAAAAAAAACTTTTCTAAGTGTATTGTGCCAGAACACAGATAAGTATAGATCAATAGGAATGCTTTAAAACCAGTGTCTAAAGGTGCATTTTAATCTAGTGGAGGAAGGTAGTATCTGCTTTTGGGGAATGTCTAGCTACCGATTGATTGATTGATTGATTTCACTATTTAAATTGTTCATTCAGAGCATGGGAGAGTTGCATTTTGGACTACAGCTTCTGGGAGTCACAGTTCAAATAATAACTTCTCAATACTCTGCTATTGTTCATTAATCCAGTCCAATCCAATGCCTTTATTACCGTCAATAGACCATGAGGCAGTAAAAGTTAAACACAGCAATACCTAAAACAGCACATAAATATGCAATATAATATTATACATATACAATACATACAATACAATACAATGAATATACTATATATGATGTATATACAAATAATATGTAGTTATTAAAATATATTAAAAGTTGTATTAAAATTATAATTATATTTAATTGTATTCAAATTATTAGTATCATTTTAATAACAGAGCAAGATCAGTGCACTCTCCCATTTATTTTATCCCATATATATATATATATATATATATATATATATATATTCTCCATGCTAATCCAATCCTGGTTCCACAATTTCAGTGAACGCATGTGGGGGAGGGATAAATATATGAATAAGGCTACAGAAAGTTTTACAATTTGGAATGGAAGAGAAATTAGGAGAAAGGATATACCTTCAAGTCATAAAATCATAGAATCCTAGAGCTGGAAGAGACCACAAGGGCCATCAAGTCCAACTCTGTGCCATGCAGGAATACACCATCACAGCATTTCCAGCAGATGGCCATGCAACCTCTTTTTAAAAACCTCCAAAGAAGGAGACTTCATCACACTCCGAGGCAGCATATTCTACTGTAGAATGGCTCTTACAGTCAGGAACTTCTTCCTAATGTTTAGATGGAATCTCTTAAGCCATTGTTCTATGTTCTAATCTCTGCAGCAGCAGAAAACAATCTTGCTCCATCCTCCATATGATGTCCCTTTAAAGATTTAAATATAGCTATCAAACAGCTATCACATCACCTCTTAACCATTTCTTCTCCAGGGTAAACATTCCCAGCTCCCTAAGCCACTCCTCATAAGACATTCCAGGCCTTCTACCATTTTGGTCAACCTCCTCTGGATATGTTCCAGCTGGTCAAAATCCTTCCTGAACTATAGTGCCCACCAGACACAGTGTTCCAGGTGGGATCTGACCAAAAGCAGAATAGAGTGGTACTACCACTTCCTTTGATCTAGATATTATACTCTTATTGATGCAGGCCAAAATTGCATTAGCTTTCTTAGCTGCCGCATCACATTGCTGACTCATTTAGCTTCTGGTCTACTAAGACTCCTAGATCCTTTTCAAGCCATGTGCCACCCATCTTATAGCTGTGTATTTCATTTTTTCTGTCCGAGCATAGTCCCTTATACTTCTCTCTGTTGAAATTATTTTGTTTTGGTCCTGTTAGGATCATTTTGAATTCTGATTCTGTTCTCTGGGGTGTCAGCTACCTCTTCTAATTTGTTGTCATCTGCAAATTTGACAAGAATGCCCTCTATTCCCTCATCCAAATCATTGATGAAAATGTTGAATAGCACTGGGCCCAGGAGAAAACCCTATGGCACCCCACGAGTCATTTCTCTCCAGGACAAGGAAGAGCCATTGGTGAGCATCTTTGGGGTTCAGTTGGTCAAACAGTTATAAATCCACCTAACATGATCTTTCCCAGATTTTACTATCTTGTTTGCAAAAATATCCTGCAGGACTTTGTCAGAGGCCTTATTGAAGTCAAGATACGGTATGTCCACAGCATTCCCTTCATCTACCAAGCTAACAACTCTACCAAAAATGGGGGGGGAGATAAGATTAGTTTGGCATGACATCACATGTCTGATTATGTTTTTTTGGGAAGGGGGTCAAAATTTGGCATTATCATTGAGTCTCTGGCTACATACACATAGTCAGATGCTTCTCAGCTGTCCCCCAGTCTTCACCAGCTGTTACATGGCCATGGGGCAGAGGGCAAAGAAAGAAGGTGAGTCTGGCAGGAGAGGAGATAGGAGAGGTATTGTAGTTCCGCCATGGTAGACCTTTACGTTACATTTCCTAATTCAAGACTATTAGACTTTGAATCCCATCATCCTTGACCATTGCCCTTGTTGGCCATGACTGATGGGAATTAGGAGTCCAACTTTAACTGAAGGGCCCTAGATTCCTTACCCCTGCTATAAAGCCAACAATGCTATTCTCCATACAAATAGGCACAGCGAAATACACTCATTTCTGCTTATCTCAAGTAGCAGCATAAATGCTTTTCTTTCCCTGCGTAGAAATAATGTCTGTGAAGAAAACTGCTACATAAAAAGTGACCTTTACTTTTCATGCACCATTGCAGCTGGTTTTTCCTTTCCTATCCTTGTTTAGCATGATTTAGTTTCACATACAGAGGAAGGGGGTTTAAGGGGGGGTGCTTTGTCATTACATTCTGTTTTATGACTCAAAAGATAATTTCTTACTAGCTGATGATGTTTAGGAATCCAGAAAATGTTCTAACCTCAAAAGCAATTCCCCCCCACCCTTATATTGGATTATGCAAATCCTGTTTACAAATCAGCAAATTCGATTTGGTTGGGTAAATTAGGCATTACTTTTAATCACATTCTACAATTTGTTTTCAGCTGCCCTTTTCACACCCATCATTGCATTAACTTCCTAGAAGTAGCTGTTCAATAGGAGGAGAGCAGTTATCTCAAGGCAACATTGTTGGCAACCATCCATCTTAGCAAGAGGATTGGTTCATAGCTTTCCTTCAGCTGAAAGCAAGGGTAAAGCGTCCTTCTTATTGTCCCTTGCTAAAGTCTGGGCAATGACAAAGAGACAAAAACTTACCAGCCTCTCAGTCTTCTGTTGCATCCAGAACAGCAGCTGCTCAAACATTTGGAGCCAGTGTGATGGAACAAAAAATTTGTTGGAAGATTAGGACACTACCAAGTGTCCTCTGGAGCTCCAGAAAGCCATGGCCATGCTGCTGTAGCTGCCACTTTGATGACCAGAAGTAACCTCTGGAAGAGTCCAAGTGCCTCTCTAGTGTTTCTGGGGAATGGCTGTTTTTGGGTGTGTTACCCTGTATGCTGGGGGTCCTGGGAGGGGCGCCCAAATAACCAAACAACAACACAAGATGGGGAAATTAGTCTCGAGCACTCTTTTAAGCTAATGAGAAGCAAGGTAATTTTAGCTAGGATCTTTTACCCTATGTCTACGGCTTCAGGTCGGAGAGCGTAGCCAGACAGTTTTTAAAGCAACAAATAGTATTTTTATTATGGACAAACAACACGAAAGACACGACATACACTAACTAACTGAGAAATAGAAATGGAGAGTTTTGGGGGGAATGGGTAATATGACATCTGGTTTTGTAGTCCTGGAGAGAAACGGAGGTTGAGGGGAAGAAAGCTCAGCGCAGTTTGCTGAGGGGAGCTCACTGGACAAACTGACCGCAAGGCAGGATGGAAGTCCAAAGTAGTCCGAGGTGGACTAGAAAATGGGGACCTTTTATAGGGTGGATTTTATCTACAGGCCATGCCATGCTCGGTGAGAACAAAGGAAAATTGTAGCTGGACAAAGGTGCTGGAAAAGGTCAGGTTTTGCATGATGAGCTTAGTGCTGGATGACAATAGTATGGCCAGTATGCTGATGGCCCAACATAAAGGAATGGCTCGGCACTCGGCCGTGTGTCTTTGTGTAGATTTGCGCTGAGCAAGGCCGGTTTGCAAGAAGGTTTTCCCTGAAGCATCGGAGAGGCTTAAGTTGCCTGCCTAAACGAGGTTTGGAATTTACAACCATTAACAGCTGCGCCTAATACATGCTTGTCCGGTGGACCTCTGCAAACATGTGGAGTAGGGTGGCAGAGAAAGGTCAAGCAAAGGCCAAATTATTTGATATCTAAAG
The DNA here is from genome assembly GCA_948474755.1 of Ctenosaura bakeri. Classification (NCBI taxonomy): domain Eukaryota; kingdom Metazoa; phylum Chordata; class Lepidosauria; order Squamata; family Iguanidae; genus Ctenosaura; species Ctenosaura bakeri. Next base: position 72,574 of record CAOLHI010001039.1, on the reverse strand, counting down.
GATATCTAGTGCTCTCACCAGACATATCATAACCGGTGGATGTACCCCAAAAAGCATGCAGTAGCTCCACAGAAGGTTTAAAAAAATAAACTGGAAAACTGGGAGGGGGAGGGATCAGCCAAAAATAACTGGTTGAATTTTCCAGAAGGGTTCCAGGTTCTGGGGGTGGTCCAAGGGGGTTCCAAGGACTTGCTGGACACTGTAACGGGCACATGTGGCCCATGGGCTGTACAGTTACCCCCTCAAACTCATATCTTGAATGGATTTCAGTCCAATTTTGTATCCATTTGCCTTCATTTTTCCTGTAGCAGACCACAAGAACAGGACATGCTTATGGTGGAGCATCCTAAGCAATGTCATTCTTATGGCATCCATGTCACAATACTATCAGTGTCAGAACTTGATTACTTTTAATTGGGGGGAGGGTACTAAATTATTTTTGTGGATGACAGCTCCCAAAATCCAACATTCAACGTGGCCACTGGTCATACTTTCTGGGGAGATTCTGGAAATTATTATCCAGATATCCATCAAAGGAAGTTTTCCAGGCCCTGGACATCATCAAATGCCATTTTCAGTGGTGGTACACTATCTTTGGGATCCCTTAGTAAAAACAATAAGCTGGGTGCTGAGGCTATACTGTTTTCAGAAACAGGTCAAGACATTTTTGTTTGCCCAAGCTCTTCCCTTCTCCTTTTTTTCACTCATGGGCAGAAAACCTTTGGGGTTACCTCTCATAGACTTCCTGAAACACTGAGTTTTCATGACAGGATTGGTTGAGAGAGGGTTTGTCATTGCCTTCTTCTGAGGCTGAGCCTGTGTCATTTGTCCAAGGTCATTCACTCCTATTGAAGAAGTTGTAGTGGCAGCAATTATAGGCCATTTCCACATTAGCATTTTAAAATGGTGCAGAGCGACCTCCAACGGAGGTCTTCTGCACCATAGCGTGGACTGGCGTGGACTACTTTTTGTAGTTCCACACCTCAATCCACGCAGGAGCGACCGGAGCTGGTTGCACGGTGTGGTTTTCAAAAACCTCTTTTCAGAGGTTTTTAAAAACCAGGGAGCGCGCAACCCCGTGCCGCTCCATTGCCCAGCTCAGAAGCAGATTTGCAGGCGTGCACAAGTGCGTGCTTGCAGATCTACCGGGGCATTTTCACCCGTTCCCCCCCACACACATGTGGAAAGGGCCTTTGTCTTGCCATGTAAACCAGGCACAAAGAAGCTGTTCAGAAGCATGATTCCACATGAAAAGAGGACAGGTAGCCCTCTTGTGTGACAGCCAGTGTTGTGTAGCCATCTGAGCATTGGCCTATAACCTTGGGAGACTAGGGTTCAATTCCAACCTTGGTCATGGAAACCTACTGCATGACCTTGGGAGTGTCACACACTCTCAGCTCCAGACAAACCAATGATAGGTTCGCTTTAGGGTCACTGCAAGTTGGAAATGACTTGAAGGCACACAAGGAAGAAGAGGAGAAGCAGCCGTCTCCTCATACCTTAATTGTAGCTAAGATTCCTATGTAAAGGAGTGATGATTTTGCTACTGGCACTGGATTGTTGGACTAGGACTGAATTCTTGATTGGTCTTGGAAATCCACTGGGTGACCTTGGGGAGCAAATCACACACTCTTAGCTTCAAAGGAAGGCAGTGACAAACCCCTTCTCAACCAAACCTGTCCAGAAAACCCTGTGATAGGTTTGCCCTAGGATTGCCATAAGTTGTAAATGACTTAAAGGCATACAAAAACAACAAAGTCAGAACTGTCACTTCTTTTAAAATAAAAATAAAGTATGGAAGGGGACTGGCTTGGTTCCAAGGTAGCTTGTACTTCTTGGTGGTTGGAAGGCTTTTGGCATGGCTCAGTATTGATTTGGTTGCTGCCATGGTGGCAAATTCAGCACTGGTGGTGGGGATCCTGACAGTGTCCACAAACATGGCTGAGCCTTGGTCACATGAAGCTACCTCTTGACTACCCTTTTAGGGACTGGAATGTTGTACTTTTATCATTACCTCCACATTGTATAACGTAGCATGAAGTTTTCTAGGCGGGTAACGTTTGGCCCACCAGATGTGGCTGATCTGCTTCACCCATCTGACTAAGCCAGTGTAGTCAATGCTGAAGAATGTGGAGTGATGCACTTTAGTCAAATTCAGAGGTCTACACTTTGTCCACCCAGTTTAATAGGACTTACTTTGAGACTTAATCACAATTAACCTGACACTCATTGATTTCTGTAGGTTGTCTCTAAGAATGACTGGATCTGGATCCACTCCTAGAGATGCATGCCTTAAAAATGCATAGTTTACACATACATTTCTCACTTGCTCATATTTGCTGCAACCAACCTATGCTACTAGATCCAATCACAATGCATTTTATAACTTCTTCCAAGATTCTGTGGTTTCTGCAGCAAGAGAGTAATATGACTCCTTTTGCAAAATTTCCTTAGGGTGTCATACCCTTTCTCAGCAATATTATAGTTTCAAACTTAATTAAAATTGAGCAAACCACAGACTTGGGTTGAGTTTTCTTCTCTGCTCATTTAATCTAATGCCAAAGCTTCCATTTACAAGAGATTGGTTTTCATAGCTTGTCAGAATTAGCTCCTTTCCACTTCATTATTGTTCCCACAATAAAAATGGTTTCAGAGTAACATGAGCTTCTGCCTAAAGACCTTAAAGGCACAAGATCTTGTCTGAATACCAGGTGTTATAGGCCATATTTCAGAGGAAGGAACTGGCAAAACCACCTCTGAGTATTCCTTGCCTAATAAAACCCCATGAAATTCATGGGGTTGCATAAGTCAACAGACAACTTGAAGGTGCGTGCATGCACACACTCACTCACACACATATATAATGTGAGCTTCTGTTGCAAATGTGTCCACGTCATCTGTCCATGCCACTTAAAATTATAGAGGCATTATTCATTTAACCATCTTTTAAAACATTATTATTGGAAAATACTGCATTCAAATGTTTCCCCTTTTCAGGTTCCAAAATGATCTTTTAAATATTGAGCACTCTACCAAAAAATCACCACAAATAATATTTGGCTTGTGGGATGTGAGGGAATGGAAGAAAAAATAATCTATTTGATTTAGAAAAGTTGTGGCAAGTGGTAACAATGAAGACCGAGGTGGGGAACTACAGGGAGTGCATGTTTCTCTCTCCTGCACATTTCCCCTGGCATGCCGCACTTCCAGTTCCATTTTGGGGAGATTATGTTTTGCTTTTTCAAAATGTTTGTGAAGGGCTGAGAGGTTATGGGTGCAAAACCATTGTATTTTGCTGCAGGTTTGACTCATTTTGAGCAGTTTTTAATGGTGAAAAATAACTTTTTTTAAAAAAACAAAGAGGGTCTGAAGGCTTAGGGAGGGACCATCCTGTTACCCTGTTTTCTGGGGGCCCCCGGGAGGGACACCTAAGTGCGCTCTCAATTACACAAGATGGGGAAATTAGCAAAGAGCACAAGCTTGCAATGCGAGAGGCAGGGCAACAGAGCGGAATCTTTTACCCAATGTCTATGGGGTCAGGCCAAGTCAAGGAGCAAACAGAATTGAAATAATGAATGTTGTTTTATTAAAAATACAATCAAACAGTGTATGCAGCACACTCACGCAGAGAACTAAAGAAATAAAGGTTGGGGTGGGATAGGGGGATTTTTAGAGGAGTTGTTGGTTTGGGTAATACTACACCTGTCCTGAAGCCCGGGTAGTCTGCAGCAGAAGTTTGGAGGTATGGAGTCTCAGTACGTGGGACTGAGGGGAAGGTTCGCCAAGCAAAGTGGCATCAAGGCTGGATGGAAGTCAGGAGCGATCCGAAGAAGCTCTCAAAGTCAGGGGTTTATATAGGGGAAAATGTAGCCATAGGCTAGTCCGTACTTGGGGAAAACAATGAGTTTCGGGCTGGAGACAAAGCCTCCGAAAGGTCAGAATTTAGCATGATTAAGTCGGAATTGAAAAAGGAGTAGACAGTATGCAAACGCAGAGTGCTTGACAGATGAGTATTCTTCTAATCAAGCTGCCTGCTCGGGGCAGGGAGTTCTTTCTAAGTAGCGTGCATACATACATAATAGAGTACATGCCTTTGAGGTCTCCTGAAGTGGTGGGACGGCTATTTCTTGCTAGCCTGTATTGTGTTGGAATATTACAGCGATTAGTGGCCATGCGTGTCTGCGAGCTTGTCCGGGGAACCTCGCAGCACTTGGAGAGGAATAGGTAGAGAAGGCCAAATTATTGATATCAAAGTGATATCTAATATCCCACAAATCCAGGCTAGCAACTGCAGTAACAATCCTATGTAGACTAGGGCCATTTCTGCACTAGACTGTTATAGTGCAATTATTCCACTTTCAACATCCTTTGGAATCCTGGTTGCAGTTTAACGAGGGGCCTCAAAATTCTAGTGATGCAAACAGAATTCAAATTCCAAAAGTAGTTTGTAGTCAATGAATTCAGCAGGGGAAAGAGGAGAGGAGAAGGGGGCGGAAAGCTCCTTTTCCCAGGAGGCTCAAGCAAAAACAAACTGCTGCAGGCTCCCTTTGCTTGTGTGTTCTTCCTCATTAATAACATTTGCCATATTGACCATACTCTGATGTTGTTTGGCCACGTGTGTCCTGATTTTCATCTGTGAAATCTTGGAGAGTATGGTTTCAACTTTCTCCTAGCATACAAAGCCTCACTAGAGTGAAAGGGGCCTTGGAATTTATTTGACTCCATTAGCTCTATTTCACAATAGGGCCAGCTCCTGCTAATTACAGAGATCTCTTCCTAAGCACATGCACCCACATGCAAAAGACTTTTATGGAATAGAGGATCATGAGCAATATCTGGAGAGGTCCATTTTGCCCATCTATTTCAATGGGACTTATTCTGGGACTTACCAGTAATCACAAATAAGATATTGATTTCAACGGCTCTTCTTTATGAATGTCTTAATCTGGATCTAGTTCTAAGGCTGGTTTGCTAGGAATACAGCCACTTCATTACCTTTGACTGCCTAAAGTTGAGCAACAATTGATGCTGCACCCCTTTTGCAAAGTCCACACACACAGTACCCAATGCTGACCAAGTTATTTTGGCGTATGGTGATAGGAAATCTCACGTGTACACTTACTTCCCTGAATCTCTTTTACACTATCAATTATAGCACTTTGATACTATTTCAGCTGCCACAATTCCACATTATGGAAGCTTGGGATATGTAGTTTTGTGAAGTACTTAGACATCTCTGACATCTAGTGCCTTACTAAAGTACAAATTCAAGGATTTTATTGGCTGCAGTTACGACAAATTGGTATCAAACTGGTACCATAGTGCTCTAATTGTGTAGTATAAAAGAGACGAGGGTATTCAGATTTTTTTTTTAAAAAAAAATACCATATATTAAGTAACTTAACAGTTTTCTGCCCTTTCAAGAAATCTCACAGCTCCTGCCATCTCACTCTGCCTAATGACATGGCCAGCCCTGAACTACAGAGGCCTCACTTGGCCCCTCTGTATCTGGACATGATGTTTCTCAACCAGTAGTGGCACAGAGGAGATCATAGGGTTGTAACCTCAGGACATCTTTAGGAGTAAGTATTATGACACTGTTTGCCACCTCCCTTGGACTGCCATTCCCCCTGAGTTTAGGGGCACTCCTCACAGTAACTGGAAGTGGAATGGATTTTCTGAGCAGGGATGTATTCTTGTGAGTTCTCCCTGATGCATTCCAAAAGCATTTCAACATCCTGTGGAATTCTGGAATTTGAAGTTTACTGAGGTCAAAGAGCTCTCTGGCTGAGAATTCTAAAGGCCTCTCCCTAAACTTCAAACCCCAGGATCCCATAGGATGTTGAAAGTGGAATAATACCACTATAACAGTGTAGTACGGGAATGGCCTCTGTCCCAGTATAGGTGAAGACACAGGAAAGAGGCAGCTTCCAAAGTCTGGATTGCCAAGTTGTCTCCTGTTTGATCTCTTTTTGCTAGCAGGCAAAGATCTTTTTGTTTAACCAGGCCATCGGACTTTAACTGGGTGTGGCAGAAGGATCTTGTAATGGGGTGTGCTGGACCTTTATATTGTGCTTTACATGGATTTTAAACTGCTAAAAACTGTAATATATATGATTGTCAATTTAATATTTTTAAAAACGTTTGTACTATACATTGTTTTAACTGTATTTTGCTTTAATTCTGCACCATAAGCTCCCTTTGTTTCCATATTGGAAGGAAGGCAGGATATAAGTTGAGTAAATAAATCAAATGGCTTTACACCCCCCCCCCAAAAAAAAACCCCCTCCAAAACCTCTCCCTAGATGAAAATTGATAGAAATTATTTAAATCAACATACCCACCTACACTTTTGGACTCTCAGTTCTCATGGCAATGTTGCTATAGAGCAGCAGTTCTTAACCTTTCCTTTACCAATGATCCCCCCTTTAAAGATCTTTTGTTGTTGTGGACCATCAAGACTAAACTCAAGATTTAAAACCCTAAGTACATCAAATATTTCTTTTAAAGTTGCTCATCAAGCATCCTCAAATTTGGAGAAAAGGCAGAAATAAGAAACAAGCCCCCCAGGGTCTGCAGACCACAGCTTAAGAACCACTGCTATAGAGTTTATTCTGGTCATGGCCTGAACTTCAAAAATTTACCCCTACAAGTATATGTTAGCCAACAAAGTACAGTCCTCTCTCCATATTCACAGGTTTAACCTTCATGAATCTGATTATTTCCAAGACACATGCTTGCCTCCCTGTCAACCATTTTCCTCTTCCTGTTTCTTGCATTCCTGACTCCAGGCTTGCCAAGCTTGTGTTTAAAATGGATGTTTTTTTTTTCTTTTGGGTGAGCAAAGCCCTCTCCCATTGCTAGAGGCATGGCCTCTCTGCTCTGTGATTGCACAGTCTGCTGTGTATTTGTTACCCTGAGTTTTGGGGGGTCCCCGGAGGGGCGCCAGATTGCCAATTAAAAATACGAAATTGGGGAGAATTAGCTTGAACACTGTATTGGCTAATGAGAGGCAGGGTAACTCTGCAAGGATCTTAAAACCCAATGTCTACGGCTTCAGGTCAGGGAATAGGCACACAAGTTTCAAAGTGACCAAAAATAACAGTTTTATTGAAAAACAACAGAAAATAAATAACACACACATACTAACTAACTAGGAAAAGAGAAGGGGAGAGCATAAGGGTAGGTAATACAACACCTGGTCTCGTTGTCCTGGAGAAATGGAGAGATGGGATTCAGAAGAAGAAAGCTCAGCGTGGAAAACTGAGGGGAGTTTCCTTAGAAGGCCAGCAGCAGGGCAGGATAGCAGTCCAAGGTAGTCCGAAGACTGCTTGAAAGTGAGGGGTTTTTATAGGGGTGTTTGTAGCTCTCGGCTATGGCAAACCAGGTAAGAACAAAAGGAGTTTTGGCGCTGGACAAAGGATTTAGAAAGGTCAAATTTAACATGATGAGTTTAACACTTGATGACAATAGTATAGCCAATATGTAAATGACTTGTTTACTGGGCTGGCTCGGCTGAGAGCTGCGCAGCTATTGTGAAATGTACACGTGGAAAGTTCCCTGAAGCTGGGAGCAAAGCTTAAGTTGCTGACCTAAAAAGAGACTGGAATGTGAGAGCAATTAGCGGCCGCACTCATGTCCGTGCTTGTCCGGAGAACTTACAAATGCGTGGAGTGAGGTGACTGAGAGCAAGTCCAGCTAAGGCCGAATTAGATGATATCAAAGTGATATCTGGGAGCCCCCACCCGGGGAGCCATACCCAAGATTACATATTGGCTGCTGATTGGTTAGGTGCTCTCTTTGCTCCTACCTCTCCTTTCTTAGGATGGCCATAGAAAGTAATTAGAACTTCAAAACTCCCCTCTTCTCTGTTTGAGGGAAAGTACCAGTAAGCCTTTTAGGTTGCCTTTTTCTTTTCCTTCCCCACCAACACTGGGGCCAGAGGCAAAGAAGCGGGAGAGGAATCGCAGGAGGGAGGAGTTATTCACGGTTTTTCCACTTTAGTGGGGGTTCTGTACCCTCTTGCACATGTGGAGGGGCCACTGTAGATGGTTACTTTTTTAACATAAACTTTGGTACCTGAGGCGGAAATGACATGGAAAAAAAAACAGGGAGAGGTTACGGCATCCACAAGATAGAAGAGCATTTCAACAGGTTTCAGCAAACTTTTTATTCAAAACTAACCACTTTTACTTGAGAAATGGAACAACTGCTGGGATAAGTCTTGCATGAGTAAAGAAAAAGATGTTGAACCTTATAGAGACCATTTGAAAGCTTCTTCCAAAATGGATCCAGAAACAATTTTCACTGGCCTCCACTTTTCTTCCATTTCGATGGCTGCATGTACAGGTCTATGCTTTTTTTTCTTTTAACAGATTGCATGCAAGTAGGCAAGTCTAACATGACAAAAAAGATCAGCAAAGATTTTACTCAGTAATAACAATCTGCACATAAGAAATGAAACTATTAGCTCAGGTACACCTTGCATAAGTAAAGAAAAACATTATGAATCTTTTAGAGCCACTTGTAGGCTTTTTCCAAATTACGTCTAGGACTGAGATGCAATTTCTTTCATCAACATTTTCTATGTTGGTTTAAACAATTTCTAGCAGTTTTTATTTTGGTTCCCAGACATACAGATCTATATTGTTGTTTTTTCCTGACCTGCTGAGTGTGTGTTCTCTCCCCTTTTCTGTTTTGCTGTTCATGCATACTCAGTAAGGGATGCTAAAAACAGCTATTGTTTACTTTGCCTTTTGTAGGCAGGCATATACATCTGCAGTAGGATTGATTAAAGTAGCATTCCATTCTTTCCCATTTCATGCTCTATTGAATTGTTTAATGTAGATACGCTTCTGTGACCAACGCTGAAAGTCTGTATTTCTCTAGCAATCCTCTCTCCTAGTGCCAATGCTGCTAAAAAATGTCCAGCTAGACAGAAGACAGTAAGGAAAGGGATGGCTGGTTGGGCTTAAAAAGACTTTGTGAAAAGGAGCCTTGCTGTCATTAGCTTTGTTAATTGAGGTATGCCAGTATACTACTGGTCTAGTAAACTGGGGAAGCATACCCCCCAAAAAAGGGCTGGAACAGAGGAAGACAGAAATAATATTTTTAGAATGATGACTTTGACAATAGCAGTGCTAATGTCGTATTTATTTCCAAACCTAGTTTGTCTGAGGATTGAAGTGACACTGTGTCTGTCAACAAGTTAATTGTGCATAAAAATAAAGAACCCATTTCAGGTTAGTGAGGAGTTCTTACTATTAGTAGGCAGTTAGCAATGTTGAGAACTCTTATTATCTAAACAGTATTTATAATGTTTATCTAAATGCTAATGAGAATGTTTGTATTTATGTTCATGGTCCACACAACAAATTTCTATTAAGTATTGAGAGGCAAATGTCTGCAGATAAATTCTACTTCAGGCTTGGTTTCCAATATGGCTTTTCTAAGCAACACACGTGCACACTGTGGTTTGTTTTTAAAATCTTAGGATGAAAGGTAGAATACTGTAATTAGTGCAGGGGCCCAGTTTCCCATCTATGGATCCCTGGTGAGGAGCAATTATTGGGAATGGGCAGCTTTTGCATGTTACAAATGATTTGGCAGGGTCAGACCCAATTAATCCTCTGTCAACCTACTTTTTCAGTTGCCTTTAAAATGTCCTATTTCTCTCCACTTTCTCCCTTTGCCCTTACTACAATTGCTGAAAACTGAGTTGAATGTGCAAAAGTAGTTTGTACTCAATACTCAATTAACTCTGTGATGGGGAGGGAATAGGAGCTGGTGGAGTCTTAGCCATCCCAGTAGGCTCAGGGAGAACTAACTGGTGGAGCCACTCCTAGCTTGGGTGTTCTTCCTCTTAACACCTTTTGCCATGTTGTTTGGCCACACATATCCCAGTTTCCATCTGTGAAATGTTGGAAGATATGCACTCATTTTTTTAACGTGCGGTTGGGTTTATGAATTAACTTTGTACATCTCAACTAAAGATTCTATTTTTAATCTGTCCTATAGCTTATGGTTTGGCTATTTTGTTCTGTTTGCCATTCATTGCTCTACTAGAGAAGCAAACGCAAGTATTTCCCAAATTCTCAAAAGTATTCCTCATGCACCCACCCATTAGCAGAAAATCTAAACCAGGAGCACGTTCCAATTTTTCCTAGTGCTTTTAGGGTTTGGAAGTGGGTGAGGTGAGTGGGTCAAAGTCTACAGGAATGGAGACCAACTGCTTTGGAGTGAAAAAAAAAATGTCCAGAATGCAGCATGCCTGGCAATTTTTTCCCACCTATACCTCAGATGTATACTTTGAAACATGAATCTTTTGACTGCATTCCTCAGGAAACTATATTAGTTATTGCTCCTTGTTGACTTGATAACAATTGTGGGTCTACCTTTGTTTAAATGGCCTGGTAAAGTCTTGCATCAAGTTATCTGGGATTCTGTCCAAGGCTTCATCCATTGACAAATACAAATACCATTTAAGGAGAGACATCATCTCCATTCCTTTCAATGGCTTGTCAAACACTTAACAAAAGGGTTTGGGAGAGTGCAGCGTCCATGTCACTTGTGGTCCTTAAACCTCATTGTTGCAACCCTTGGTGCCCATGTGGGCACCTCTCCAAGCCCTCAGATTGTTATTCAGCCTATAGATGGGTAAAAAAAGAGTCAGAAACACCTCAAAACACAGAGGCTTTGATTTCCCCCACCCATTTCCCACTCCCTCAGATGCTCACAGACTGTGAAAAAATGGCCAGAAGTGATGTTTCACCCATGAAAACTGGGAATGATGCTTCTAGTTTCAGTACAACAGCATAGTATGTTCACAAGGGGAAGGGAGTGGAAAAAAATATGACCCCAGCCTCAGGTGAATTTCCTAAGACAGCCTAGGGAAAAGGAGTCCTTGCTAGAACTATGGGACTCCAGCTGTATTGGAGGTTGTCGCTTTACTGACACTCTTGAAGTAGCCACTGCACTTGAAAGTAAGGGAAGAAACTCTTGTGTTTTGCACATCTGAACCCACCAACACCTTTATCAGATTCATCAGACTTTATCAGACTGAAGTGGAATGTATAGAAACTTGAGTTGCTTCTGTGGGTTGCCTCACAACTACTTCAGCTCCGTGACGAGTGATGAATGCTAAGGGAAACTGGCCTTTAAGAATATCCTTGAGAATCAGCAGATGGTGTGGAAGGGGGGGTAGATGGGACTTGAATTGTACCCCAATTAATTTGAGTAAGTTTCTTTTACCCATGATAACATATTTTGAATTGAATCCAATCTTAGCTCTTTTTTCGGAGCAGTTCAATAAGCAGCTACATAAAGGATTTTAATTAGTAAAAAAGTCATCACTAAAAAGCAGCACAAATTACTGAGGCATTGGCATTAATGGCGCCCATAAGCCTGCTGTAGGGAAGCCATTGACAAGCAAAATGAAAATCAAAATGGCAGCCTGCTACATAGAACTCCCTGAAATGGCCACACTGAGGATTAAATTATTCCTTCTGGAAGCTCTTGACAGAAATGCAGTTTCCATGCTTTAGGGGAGAAAAAAAATCCTCTTTTAATCCTATCGCCCTCCCACAAATCTCTTAGTTGCTCCCCCTGTTTCTCCAGCTCCTGATTTACCTGCAAGCAAATCAAAGTAAGCTCCACAGTTCTGTTGTATTGATTGGGGAAGGTTTACTCAGGGGAGCTCTCCTGGTCAGAGTTTAGAGCTGCAGTGATACCTAACTAGATGGCAAGGAACACCTGTAAATTATTTAAGGGTGTAGTGAGTGAAGCTTGCTTTCTTGCTTCTGACCAGAGAACTTTTGCTACTCTAATATGTTGGAGCAGCAATTGATGGCTTACACGTTTTGGAAGCGTTGGAAGGGGCTAGCCCTAACGGCAACATACTGCCAGTTAAAAAAACAAAAACCACTCCAGAATCAACCAACTGGGAAAATAAAAGGAAGACCAGAGACTTAAGGGGAAAGAAGGAGGGAAGAATCCGGTAGAGATACGGAAGATATTATGAAAAGAGACAGAGAAGCATATAGGTAAAAGAAACTGATGCAAAATTTTACTGTACATAGGATAAATTGAACGGAGAAGCCTTTCCTGTCGGCCACACAGGGAAGGAACTGAGAGGAACTAATGGTTTGGTCCTTTAATAGTTAAAAACATGTGATGTAGCCTACATAATTAAAAATGGGTGTATTCATCTCCACAAAAGAGGACCATGACTGCGCAGCTGGGTTAATATTTCTGTAGTTAGTTTAGGGATAGCATATAACTGCAACTTTCCTAGTATTGGGAATTCTGTCCTGTTTGTCTTCACTGAAATTTCTTTCTTGACCTTTTGGTTCCAGAAATGTTAAATGGGGCCCCTGCAAGTGGCAGCTGATGGCTCCCATGTCAGTTGGGTAGTAAAACCATTCAGAGTTTTACCGTGAGCTTTGAAGGAGCTATGCAAGGAGATGAACTTATTGTGGGGATAGGATTCAGCATTTCTGATATCTCCTTTAAAGTCTGAACTGAAACATGGAGTCGATTCATCACCTCACTGACATGGAAACCACCATTGGACCCTTGCATTTACATCTTGTGCTGCCCATTTTTTTCTATAAAAAAAGAGAAAGTTGAAACTATAGAAACAGTGCTTCTTCTCTAGCACAGATCAGCACCGTCATTCAGTTAAAAAGGCTAAAGAAATATCTGGAACTCAAAATACAAAATAAAATATTTACATATATTCCAACTTTAAAAATTTCTTTCAATGAAACTTTAAAAGTATTTTTATGCATTTACGTTGATTCAGCTATGTGTTGTGACAGTATTAATGATACAATAACAATCAGCAACATGTACTAAGAAGTCACTTCCTCTATCATTTTGAATAAATGAGGGGCCACTGAATTTTAAACCAAGAAATCTCATAAAAGCTATTTTATTTTTGTGTAATTTTGAATTTAGAATTATAGAATCATCCAGCTTAACCTCTTGTAGTGTAGAAAGAAGAGATTTACAGCTTCATTGCTGTGGTTTTAATATTCAACATGTACAATGAGAAGCTAAACATCTTAAAAGATTTGCAAGAAGCAATACAACTGCAGCTACTTGGAAAACTTAGCTAAGAAGAGCAGATTCTCTTGACAAAATTGTCTCTGATGCACTGCTGCTGCAAGAAACCCATCCTAAATCCAGCTTTGTTGATGTATTACCATTTAGGCAAGCTGTTTAGACTGGTAAACATATAAAGATATGGAATTGCCCAATACCATAGACTATTAGCTCCTGTTGTCCAGTTTTGGCTACTCTTCTCAGTGGGCACAGTTCAGGTTTGTAGGATCTTCTTGGGTTTTACCAAAACCCCAAGACCCACCATGATTATGTTTAATTCCACTGATTTAAAAGCACTGACTTGAAGTGTGACACAGTCAGGATACAACCTATACATTTGGAATAGAAAAATCTTTAGCCCAGAATCTTATTCTGAGGCAAACTGAACTGAAGTAAACTCATATTCCAGAGGTGGACAAAATGTGTCCCTCAATTTTTAAAAATGATTCCCCCCCACAAATATTTGTTTTGTCTGCAAATAGTATCACTTGATGGAATTTATGCCATACTTTTGGATTTCTCTGAGCCATTTTGGGCCCGTGAATAGAAAGTTACTTCCTGTCACCCCCCCCCCTTTTTAAAGGCCTCTCTTGGGCCTAAAATGGTCTATGCGAGGGTGAACCCTCTGTACCACTGTAGGGTGGTGGGGGGCACTTGGGGGCAAAAAGAATTTGATTTTTTTGTGGAAGGGAGTGTTGCCCTCCAAAGTTTCCTGAGGGCCACCCCCTAGCTTTCAACAGTTGCCCACCCCATCATAGTACTTTAGTACAAGAATGAATTCCTAGTTACTCCTAAAGTTTGTTTGACAATTTAACTGAGATCAAGAAGAAGAGTCATATTGTTGCTCTTTTTAAAACTGGGATGCAGAAATCTTTGCTGGTTTTATGAAAGTCATCCCATGATTTACCAGCAAACCGACATCGATCTTTTGTCCATTCCTGGCCTACTCTGACTGGCAGAGGAATTCCAAAATCTTAAGCAGAGGGTTTGTGTTTTGTTTTGGGAGCTCTGCTGCTAAACAAATATTAATTAGTGGATCATGGTATTTAAACATGCAGATTGCTGAACAATAAATCAGCTCGTACTGGAAATGAAATAATACTAAACCATTTTATGGCAAATATACCCATCCCAGTCCCATTACCATCTGTAGTTCAAGTTCCACAGGCTTCTTCCACTTATCTAGCAGGTTAGGGATTGGAGCACAGTCCAAACACAGAATTGGTTGAAAAGGAGAACCCGTTTACTGTACTCTAGGGAGCATGAAAGACTTACAGAGGCTCACTTGGAACCAACCATGTGCATGCTGCTTGTACAGTCTCTTAGTCAGCTTAGCACTTTCCCCCCTCAGCTCACTTTGCAAGCAGCATGCATGCACAAGCATTTCCAAGTGAGCCTCTGCAGGCAAGAAGAACTGATGAAACAGCAGAACTCCAGTTGAATTAATGGTACTTGTCCTTACTTTAGAAGTGTGAAAAGAATGAGTCATCAGATAACAGGATGTCAAAAGGTGGAGGCCTTCTGCATTCGCATGGTCACCCATAAAAACTGCCATATAGACCCTTACAGTAAGCAAGAAATCTCAAATCTGTTCTGACCAACAAAGTGCTGAGTAGCACAGTCTCTCTCACAGCTCAGTTCTTTTCTTGCAAACAGACATAGTAAACCAGCATCACATCAAAATCTCCACACAGATTATAACAGCTAGAGGAGGACATTAATGCAACCACTACAACCTCTGTCAAAATGTACTCTTTCTGAGAAACTGAAGGTTTTCTATGGTTGGAACTCAACTTTTAGAAACTCTTAGAGGTAAAGGAGTTTGAATAGAGCCAGCATGGTGTCCTGGTTTGAGTGCTGAACTAGGATTTTACAGGACCAGGGTTCAAATCCCTGCTCAGCCATGGAAACCCACTGGATGACCTTGAGCAAGTCACAGTCTCTCAGCTTCAGAGGAAGACAAATGCCACCTTCTTCTTAACAAATCTTGCCAAGAAAACCAAGAAAAGCTTTAGTGTTACCAATAAGTTGGAAATGATTTGGAAGGTACGCAACATAGGATTTTGCAGAAGGGAAATTAGACCAGGTATCAATCTAATTCCCTGAGGCTGAACAACAGAAATAAGTGGACAGTGGGACAAGTTACCAAAAAAAATGCATTGTCCCAATATCTTTTAGGGCTGGCTGTGAATGGAGTCAGTAGTCATAATACCAACTGTAAAGAACACACCCGGGAAAGACTGCTGAACGAGGATATAAAAAAGGCAATGTGGAAACTTAAAAGGAACCTTCTACTCCTGGGGATCTGTCCAGGGTGCTGAAATTATGAGGCAGCTGCTGTCCATTCTATCAAGACAAACCTTTAGTCCAGTACTGTCTGTAATAACTGGCAAAGGTGTTCTGGGATCTCAGGCAAAGAGTTTTAATAGGAGAGGTAACCCTGGGATGTCAGATTAGAACCTCCCCAATTAGTGACTGCTCCTGTGAGCAAATCAGAACTTCTGGCTTGAACTGCACCCATCCCATGTGGCTTGACCTTCCCAAAACTGGACATGCTGAAGACTCTGCTCCAAAACAGACATCAGTACAAATTCCCAGATTTAAACTGTATCTTCCAGATGCACACCTGGGTTTCATTTTGGAAAAAAAAAATCTGAACTCCTCCAGATGGGTAGAGTGTAATACATAGCTAAGTGGTATACTTGCCTCACATCTTGCTGGAATTTCTTGCTACTTTTCTTGTCATCCCCTAAAAAATGGTGCTGTATTTACATACTATTAACTGCAAGATTTTTCTCCATCTACTTTTTATGTATCCATCTGACAGTGGCTCCCATCCAGACAAGCTGATTATTATTCATATATGCAGGCACACATCAGGGCCTGGCTGTTCTAACACCATCAGCAGTCTGTTTGTTTTATTTCTTCTTTATAGGTGCCACTAGAGAACTCTTATTATCTTGGACATTTTAAACACTGCCAGTTCTATGAGAAAAGGGCTTTTCTTCTTCTTTGTTTTTAATTCATGTCTCCTGGTTGAGATGGTGGTGGGGCAATTGGAGGTGCAACAATTGAAAGCCAGAAATTGTAAATTACCTCCCAAAGAAATAAAAATCCTGGTTCATTATATACTATGACCTCTCTTTACAGGGAGGACTGGGCAAGTACTGTTCTCCTATGCAGTTCCCATAACTACATGAGGACTTCTTGGTTACTGCCAAATGTATGATTGCTTGGAGCAGGTGGGAGACTGAATTAATAGGATTGTTGCATTAAAAGCTATAGGTGTGAATTCCTTGTGGCAGATGTTGCAGGAGATGTCTGGCAGAAGGCAGCATTCTGCCAACTCCTTCATTATAAGGAAGAAGTCAGCAGCCCGATAATGATGCACACTTGGCCAGAGAGCAGAAAAAAACCCACCACTTTTTCTTCCGAATTTACTCTTGCGGGGGAAACTGTTTGAAAAATAAATTAGTTCATAAAGAAAGGCCAAAACACTGAACGTAAAAGGTAATTTTAACAGTTCTTTTCCCCTCCAAGCATTACCCCCTCCTTTCCTACACAAATTGACTGTTGGAAGAGCAACAGTGGGAGGCCTTTGAGTGCTTTCAACTTCTTTTCTTGTAAACAAAACTTCTCTTATCTTAGATTAGAACTCTGTCGTGCTGGTGATTCCTGCCTAGAACAAAAGTTATCCCAGCAGGCAGCATCTTCAGGTGCAAGAGGAACAGCAGAGGCAACTAAATCTTCAAAAGTTAGTTCTGTAAATGCAGGCTGGGTCACATCAGTAGAAAGTACCTAAAAAAGGACAGAGAGAGAGAGAGAGAGAAAGGAAAGAAAGAAAGAAAGAAAGAAAGAAAGAAAGAAAGAAAGAAAGAAAGAAAGAAAGAAAAGAAAAGAAAAGAAAAGAAAAGAAAAGAAAAGAAAAGAAAAGAAAAGGCAGTGTAGTTAGAATCTGGCAAGCATGGCCAGCGATTTTTTTTACTGAAAAACAAGGCTGGGATTATTTCTATAGGTTTGTCACATTTAAAAAGAAGTAATTATTTTATAGTTGGGAGATCCAAAGCAGCAAAAGACAAGCCTTTTCAGAGACAACAAGTACATTCACATTTAGTGAAGTCTCTGAAAAACTAATAATGGGAAGAGCAGTTTTCTCCCTCATTATGGGCCATTCTTATTTTGATTATCTCTTCTACTCTGTCTGGGAGGAAAGGGAAGATTTTCTACAACTGATCTGAAAATGGGACACAGAAAAGATCCAGTGTAGTTCACCATGACTTTCTGTAAGAAACATTTTCCTCCCATACAGCTTGAATATTCACACTGATGCATATCTACGCTGATTCCATCACAGTACAAAAAAGGAGTCACAGAATCATAGAGTTGGAAGAGACCACAGGAACCATCCAGTCCAAACCCCTGCTATGCAGGAACACACATCAAAGCACTCCCAACAGATGGCCATCTAGCCTCTGTTTAAAAACTTCCAAAGAAGAAGACTTCACTACCATGTTATTGGCCTCATCATACTCTAGAGATTGTTTGTTGCCTCTGCAAGGAAGTCCTCAAAAACAATTGGACATTTATCCTATTATCATTATCATCATGTTTTGCAGAATAATTTTAAATTTATTTGCAGTGTAAGATTTATTCTGCAAAAACTCCAATGAGTTTTTGCAGAGACATTATTTTCTACAGAAAAAAACTTGCATGCTGTATAGAAAATTGCATTTTTGTGAAGAAAACACCATATTCTAAAGAAAAAAAACCTCAAGTGTGCTTTTCCATACTGTCATATGGCCTGAATAGCAAGCAGCATCTGCTGCAATTCCCTCTTCTGTACAACCATTAGAGGGATAGAAACCCTGTTCCTTATTTTACCTGGCAATCCTCGTATGTTAGCAACAAAAACTGGGGATCACCCAATCAGTAGAAAACAGGAGATATGTCTCAAGGTGCTCAATGGATGAATGATTTATTAATAAATAGCCCAACTCTTCACTGTTTGTTGTCCCCTTTTTGGACAAATTATTACCACTACCTTCCATATTCAAAAAACAAAGAAAAAGATACTCAGATCGAATAGGATCAAAGCTAACAAAATGAATTCAACAGAGAGAAATGTAAGGTCCTAAACTTAGGAAGAAAAATGGAATGCACAAATATAGGATGGGGAACATGTGGCTGGATAGCACTATGTGCGAAAAGGATCTAGGAGTCTTGGTAGATCACAAGCTGGACATGATTCAGCGGTGTGATGCAGCAGCCAAGAAAGCCAACATAATTCTGGGTTGCATCAATAGGAGTATGGTGTCTAGATTGAGGGAGGTAATGGTACCACTCTATTCTGCTTTGGCTAGATCTCATTTGGAATACTGTGTCCATTTCTGGGGACCTCAATTCAAGAAGGATATTGACAAGCTGGAATGTGTCCAGAGGAGGGCGACCAAAATGGTGAAGGGTCTCAAAGCCATGCCCTATGAGGAGTGGCTTAGGCACCTGGATATGTTTAGTCTGCAGAAGAGAAGGTTAAGAGGGGACATGATAGCCATGTTTAAATATTTGAAGGGATGTCATGTCGAAGAGGGAACAGGCTTGTTTCCCACTGCTGCAGAGACTAGGACAAGGAGCAATGGATTCAAGCTGCAGGAAAGGAGATTCCACCTGAACCTCAGGAAGAACTTCCTGATGGTCACAGCTGTCCAGCAGTGGAATATGCTACCATGGAGTGTGGTGGAGTCTCCTTCTTTCAAGGTTTTTAAGCAGAGGCTAGATGGCCATCTGTTGGGAACGCTTTCATGTGTGTTCCTAAGTAGCAGGGAGATGGACTGGATGGCCCCTGTGGTCTCTTTCAACTCTATGATACTAATCATTGAGCACCTTAGGACATACCTCCTTTTCTCTGCTCACTCTAATATGGACACATCAAGATTCCTTTTCATGAGGGGATTTAATCAAAATTCTAGCCCACTGGTACAAACTAGAGCTTGTAAGAAACCTTGAATGCTCTAGCAAACTGCCCATGCACAGTGCTATGAATAAAGTCTGGAATCAAATGAATGGTAGATTTCAAGCAATCAATGCTGCTCCAGAAATGGGGGGGGGAATCAACTGAGTTGCAAATGGCCATTTTTTAATTTTTTTTTTAAATTTTTTTTTTGCAATGCCTTTCCTCTAAAACAAGTCAGGGGAGAAATCCCCACACCTTGTTTTTAGCACTCTCCAGTTTTCTAGTAACAGTTTCTGGGAGGGGCTGGGATAGTCTGGGATGCAGATGGCAGCCCCAGAACCTCCAGAGGTGTACAACCCCTACTCCAGAAACATGATCTAGAACCCAGAACCTATCAGCCAGTGCTAGTGAGACAGACTTTGCTCAAGGCTGATTTCTGCAGCTCCAAAGGACGCAGAACAATGGCTCTAAACAAAAAGTGATTACATCTAAACATTAGGAAGTTCCTGACAGTAAGAGCTGTTTGACAGTGGAATAAGCTGCCCTGGGGTGTGGTGGAGTCTCCTTTTTTGGAGGTTTTTAAACAAAGGCTGGATGGCCATTGTCAGGAATGCTTTGAGATTGTATATTCCTCCATGGCAGGGGCTTGGACTCGATGGCCCTTGTGGTCTCTTCCAGCTCTATGATTCTATGATGATGATGATGATGATGATGATGATGATGATGATGACGATGATTTTTAGGAGAATAAGGTGACAAGAATCTTCTGGAATCAACTTGCACTTTTTCATTTTGTGGGATGGGAAGCACAGTACACACACACACACACCTGCTTGAGAACTTATAATAAATGTTTATAGAGTAGATAGACCATGAAAGTTTTATAAAAGTTATCAGATTCATCTTACCGCAAAGTGTTTCTTGCCAACCCCTCTTGGTTTTCCCAGAGCAACTGCAACATGATGACAGTCATCAAACTGGGTTTCCTGGTTAGCAAATTAAATAATAAGTGTACCATGGAGGTCTTTCTTAATTTGATATTGCTGTGAAATATCAATGTATATCAACCACCCTTGAAACTGTAATCAAACATAGGGTGGTAGAAGCAAGAACTTACAAAGTCAATACACCAGCAAGTCTGATGTAGAGGTAAACTGATACATTGGAACATAATCGCTCATATTTAGTATATGAATCAAAACAAGATTTCTTGCAGGGAAATAAAATCAGTTTGAAAAAGAAAGTTCTTTTCTAGGGCTGGTGACAGCAGTTGGTACCTTCAGGCAGCTGCTGCGACCCTGATCTTGTGGTGTATGGACAACACCTGAGATTTGCACCGGATCAATCCCACCCAGAAACTCCAAGAAGTGCCAAAGAGCTATGTGTACCCATTGTTTTAATTTTCCCAAATGTTTCCAGTACAGTTTCATTCTGAGGTGTGTGTTACTTAAATGGTGACTAGACCCAAACACCTTAGCACTACATAGAGCTATGGCATTTCAGTCCAACTCCATGTCTAGGTAAGCTACCAAGGCCCACTACCAGAGGACAGAGACTGGTAATGAGGGAAGAGACTCTACCATTTTTTAAAGGGCCCTTTCAAACTTGTATCTAGTCCAGTTCTTCTCTATGTCTGCTGCTCCTCAGAACCTTTGTTTGGCAAATAATTGTCTTCTTGTACACTGTACCTTGCAAAGGATTTTGTAGAACCTTTGAGACTATCTAAGAGAAGTCTGTAGCATAAGCTTTCATATACAGAGCAACACAGCTATGTCTTTGAATATTTACCAATTTTTTCCCAATCCTTGTCACGACACTACCTTCCTACCTAACATTGTCCCCTGCCCCCGACACTATTATTTCTGTGTTGAAGAGCTTCTTAAACATAAGTCTGTTCATCTTGACTTATTCTGACTTACCTCAGCTTTTCTTTCTTCTCATTCCTAACATGTTTCTCTGTATCTGTACAGTGAAGTGGGCAACACATGACCCCTGGCAACATATGTGGATCACAGGCTGCTTTTGAAGCTCCCAGACCTCTACAAATCATGCTGCCATAATCTGGACACAAATTATGTTCCTGAAATATGTTAGCAAGCGACACAAAGCAAGTGACCAGATCCCCTGAAGATGCTAACCACAGATGCAGGCGAAACGTCAGGAGAAAAGACTAATAGAACATGGCCTCAAAGCCTGGAAAACCCACAACAACCTATGACACAAAACACTTTGAAACAAAGAGAAAACATTTGCTTGAAAGGCTTTTGGGGGGGGGACACCTTGTAGCCTGCTGCCTTGACCACTTGTGGAAATCCACTGGGCAACCTTGGCATATCGTTTTCTCTCAGCAGCCTAGGAGGAAGGCAATGGCAAACCTTCTCTGAATAAATCTTACCAAGAAAATCCATAGATAGGATCACTGTAAATCAGAGTACAACTTGAAAGCAGAGAACAAAAATAACAAGCTAAAATCTTGCAGCAAACTGGGAGAAGCCCTTTAGAACAAGCACTTCCACAAGCCTTTCTAAGGGCTTTTTTCCTAATTGCCACTAAATACTTGTGGATTTGGCACTGCCATGGGGATTCCTTCCCCTCAGTTGAAATTACCCAGCTCTACTCAGAATTATAAGCCTGCATCTATTAAGAAAATATCTACATCAAGGATTGGTAAAATGCAGCCCACTTACCTGCATGGAACCTCCTAGGGCTGTTTTTTTTTATTGGCTCTAGGCCCCTTGAGGGCAAAGGGAATGTCCAAAGTGCCTTCTAGAGAGATTAGGGGGCATTATTACTACATTTGCGAGAGGGAGTCCTGGGCCAATTTAGGCCCAGGGGAAACCTTTTTCAAAATTGGAAGTAACTTTCTGTCACTTCCTGTGTGTTCTCTTTTTTTTTTATAGACAGGGTTAATGCAACCCCACAGTTGCTCATCCCTGTTTTATATCATGAACACTCCAGTTCCCTTGTCATCTGGTTACTCACTTCTTGGCTCTTAGCTTCTCACTCTCATCCTCTTTCACTATTTATAAAGACATACAAGCAGACTAACAATATAACGTTGTTGCTGTTAGTAATCAAGGCATGTGTGGGTATCCACTAATGCAGTACCAAATACAGTAAGTCCCCCATATCTGGAAGGGATACCTTCTTGGACTTACCGTGCATGGTGAAAAATGCAGATAATATCAAACTCTATATTTTGACCCCACAGACTGAGGAAGGTGGTGAGGGAAGGATGCAGCTCCACCACTGGCGGTGGTGGCTCCTCTTTGCTCCCTCCCTCAAGGGAAGGAAAGTCTGGCTGCTCAGAGCCATGTGCTTCTCTCAGCCAACGAAGGAGGTGTCTGTCTCCTTCCTTAGGCAAGAGAGACACATGGATTTGCGCAGCTGGGCTTCCCGTGCCACTCTCAGCTGAGGAAGGTGTCTCCTCCATTCATCGCTTGGTGAGAGAGGGAAGAAATTGAAAGGCTGAAAAGGGCCAGGAGTCATGGCTGCGCCTTATCATGCATCTCTCTCAGCCAGCGAGGGAGGGAGGGAAGTGCCTTCTTTGGTTGAGAGAGGTGTGGGGGCCTGGTCGCATAGCTGTGGTCCTGCAGCATATCATGGGTAAGTGAAATCATGGATACTGGTCTAGCAGATACTGGGGACCAACTGTGCTTCTCCACTTGCGTTTTGGGAAAGTCACTGGAGGGCAGCATGAAAGAAAAATAAATAAATAAAAAGGAGACCAAGACAAATTCTCTACAAAACTTGTTAGTGGGAATGACGGAATAATGGTATTCCATGCATTGTGTATATGAGGTGATACCAAGGGTTTTTTTTTAAATTCAGTTTTCATTGTTAAATTTCCTCAAACATGCACTCAAGTGATGCCATATACATAATGAAGTAAATCTCCAATATGTAAAAAGATAAATAGAACCCTTGATCCTCAATCTGAATTAGAATCTGTGTAAGGAAAAAACATGCTCTCAGGGAGGAAACACTTTTATACCTACTGAAGACCCAAGCCCTAGAGAAGTTGTTTTTTTGAACTACTTCAGCACAGTTAACTTTGCCAAGGTCTGTAAAGACCACTGTTTCAACAAAGTGCTTTCTGCACACAGTGGAAGGTTAAAAATTAGCTTTCTCCCCAACCTTGCCTATTACTTTGGATACAACTGAAGAATCATTTTCTCTTTTGTTGTGTCTGGTTCCCCACCCACCCACCCAATGATTCATTATCAAGCATAAACTGAAAGTTAAGAGGTTGTATCTTGGTGACTTCCATTAACGTAATTTCCCATTTCAAAGAGCTAATACAACAGAAGCCTAATGTTCATTTACTGCTGATGTTGGCATGAGGTCACATACACTACAGATATTAAAAGCTTTATGGACATTCCAATTTAGTGTATTGTAGGGGCAGTGGAAGCATTTCCATTGGATAAAATGGGGTTTTCTTCTTTGGAAACATTGCTACGTTTCTTTAGGGCAGTTTATTCTTCAAAAAAATAATTACGTAGTAATTTCAAAAGTCATGGGTTGAGAACTAAATTCAGGCCCTAATCTATTCCTTCAGAGTTCAGACAGCAATGTTTTTCATTTACTTTCTTCCCAAGATACAGCAAAAACTTACAGAGAAGGAGAGGCTTTAATTGATAGAATGATGCTGATAATACATGTATGGTGAGTACCTGAAGTCTTTTTACACCAGCGCTGGGTCACCTGGTGCCCCCAAATGTTTTGGATGACAAAGCTCCCATCAACATGGGCAATGGACTGAGATGATGGGAACTGTAGTCCAAAATATCTGAAGGTCACCAAGTTTCTTACTGGATTTACACTACTGCAAATACACTGTGATAGTTCATGTCCACATATTTTTAGATAGAAAATGTAGTTGTTGTTGTTGCATGCTTTCAAGTGATTTCTCACTTATGGAAACCCTAAGGTGAACCTATCATGGGGTTTTCTGGGGCTGAGAATGTGTGACGTACCCAGTGTCGCCCAATGGGTTTCCATGGCTGAGCTGAGAAGTGAACCCTCATCTCCAGGGTTGTAGTCTGATACTCAAACCACTTCATTATGCTGGCTCTCAAAATGTATTCAAGCAAGTAGTCTTTATTTTGACATCTTACCTCAAAAGTCCATTCCTTTTCTTCTTCACCATCCAAGAGCATAATTGTCTCAGTGTATGTTTTCCCCACTTCCAATTGCACTGGGGATACATTAAATTCAATCCTTTGAAGATTGAAACCTATTCCAACACCAATGGCCTTTATAAAGCTCTCTTTTAATGCCTGAAAGTATAAAATTGAAAACAGATAGTTTCTCTGTCTATGCCCTTTTTAAAATTCCTCTATGTTTGTTTTTTTGTAAAGTTACATTAAGCAAAATCACATTCCTCATGCATAATGTAGTCTTCTAAACAGAAATCACCAGAGAGATGCTACTTCTCATCACAGAGAAATTTAAAAATTCTTCTTTGGATATATGAATATCAAACTAGAATAGTATACAACTTTATCAAATCAGAATAGTATCTTTGATTCTCCCTATATGTCATCTCTCACCTGTACGTATAATGAATTTCCACATCATATCACACATAAACAGAAAGACAGAGGAAATCTGTGCCTCACTGAAGGCCTCCTGTAGACTTCTAAATCACACACACAAAAAAGTGTTCACTGGGTTAAAAAGAATTGGCTATAGAAGTCTGACGGCGGTCAGTTGGGCTGCTATTTAATTATCTACTAATATATAAAAGTCAAAAGTTTGTTTGTGTTAGACAGGCAAAGAACTCATATGATTGGCTGTGTTGGGCGAAGACCTCATATGAGTGGCTGCCTGAGAAGAGTCTATGGAATCCTGGGGTTTGCAGTTTAGGGAGGGGCCTTTAGAATTCTCAACCAGAGAATAGGCTGGTTGCTATAGAGACGAGGCCTAGTAGCAAGAAGGAGGAGGGCAGTGTATTTCCCTCAGGAACTCAACCTCTGTATGTTAATAACTCTGAATACAGATTGTATTGGGGAATATGGGGAAAAGTTACAGGTACTGGACAAGACAATTTGGGGAGTTAGAGACACAAGATCTCAAATCTTTCTAACAAGTATTACCTATGAGAAAAAAATAATCCCAGGCAATGCCAGGTATATATGCTAGTTACCTATAATACTTCCATCCTGCTCTCCTTAAGAGAAACTCAGACTTGCTTATGTGTGTTTTGAAATGGCTATGAAAGATGAAATGAAAGAAGCCAACTAATGCCAGTATTGGATTGGGACTTAGGAGTGATTACAACATTGGATTTGTGAGATTCTGGTTCCAGTCTCAATTCAGTCATAAAACTGAGTTGATGACTTTGACTCAGTCAGACTTTCTTAGACTAACTTATCATAGTGGGTTGTTGTGAAAATAAAGCACGAAAGGACAGAGCCATGGATGCTGCTTTAGCCTCTCTGGAGGAAAAGTAGAGTACAAATGTCACTATCACTGATGCACACATTAGCATGGTGAGAGGGACTGAATGCGTCAGGGAAGCTGAAAGTAATACCATTAGGAGACCAAACTTTATCAAGAGTACAGAATCCTAGCAGGTCACCCAAGGTCGAATTGTTCAAAGTGGGGACACCAGACTCAGACCCATCCATCTGTTCTTATTGGAAGTAACAGCTGCATTAGCAGAAGAGAAGTGAATGTTCCAATGGTGAGGGTGGCAGAAAGCACCAAAAGGGAAGTTATTATGCAGCAGCAGTAGCATGGCACGACACTGGTACAGAATCTCTCACAAGCAACAGTGGCACTTTAGTTAATTCTTATTAGCCCTGCACAGAAGGCAGTGGAAACCACTCCTGAATGCCTCTTACCGCAAAAACCTACAATAATGAGACAATGCAAAAATGTCATAAGACATACTGCTGGACGATGAGAACCTCGGTTTGGAAGGCACCCAACCAGCTACTAGGAAAGAGAATATGAATAGCACTGTGTCTAGTGACACCAACTGGATTTAAGCTGAAAGGATGTTCAGGCCAACTTTACAGCATATAAATGGGACAGTAACAAATGAAGGATTGAGCTTCTTGACAGAAGGGCAGGGAGCATCCATGACAGACAATGATATCTTTACTGAACTTGCTAAAGTTTCCAAAACAAATAGTTAAAAAAAAGAAAAAAAAGAAAATGTAATTCAGTAGAGATGAATGTTCCCTAAATAAAATACACTCAAATTGGGCTTTTTGAACTGATACTATGCTAATTAGATCACAAATACCAGGAAACATTTTTCAATAAGAACAATTCATTACCCAGTGCCTATGAAACATGTCCAACTGAAGCCATTCATTATTCATGGACGCAATTACTCTCCACTCCTCCTCTGTAAACTGTCGGTTCATAATACGAAAGAATTCAGGAATTGAGCCACTTCCTGCAATGAGAAAGTAAAGTGACAATCAATGAGCACTAGGAATCAATGGGACGCTGCAAGAATGCAAGAAATCATCTTATTACAGAATCAGACCACTGGTCTATCTAGTTCATTGTTATTAACACAATATATTTGTGCTATGGCTTACTGGAAAGCCAAGCGAGTAAGCTATAAATACTCAATATACTTTAGATGCATACTTGATTCAGGAAAAGTTGCAAACAGTAAATCATGTCAAAAATAAGAGGAAATGTGATTTTTTTTTCATTATGGTTTGAACCACAGAAGTAGTACTGGGCACATTATTTTTAATATTAATATTTGTTAGCTTTCCACTGCAATTTTAAAATCAGATACTTGTTTCACATGTTGCAACTTAGATTAGAAAAATAAAACCAAGATGGCTTCAGTCATCTTGATGACATCATAGAAAGCTTAAGCAAATGGTCAGAACAAACTACCACATGAAAAGTTAATCCACTGACAAACAAAAAGGAAATGAAATTTTAGCAACACAGGCAGAACTAATCCCTCTCTTGGTTGAACAGTTTAATGCGGTTGAGACGGCCTGTGTGTGCTTGAGGTGTGTTTGAGTGCAGGGTTTGAGTGATTTCTATAAATTTAAAGTGGGTGAAGAAGACACCGAAAGAGTTACAATTTTCCTATACTTTGGCTCACTCACAAATCAAAATGGAGCCTATCATCAAGAAATCAGAAGAACACTAAGACTTGGAAGGGCAGCTTCCAAGGGTAAAGATTCTCAAGGGTAAGGATAGATAACTGAATACCAAAGTCAGAATCATCTATGCCATAGTATTTCCCATTTCTATGTATGATTGTGAAATCTGGACAAAAAACAAATGACAATCAGGTCATCTGAAATGTGCTGCTGGAGGGAGTGAGCTCTATCATGCATCAACCGAAATACAGATAAATGGTTATGAAAGCAAATAATGCGTGAACTTTCACTAGCAGCCAAAATGACTAAAATAAGACTATTATACTTTGGGCACATCATGATACAACATGACCCACTGGAAAAGATTATAAAAATAAAGCTGAAGGGCAGTAGGAAAAGAGGAAGACCACATTACTGACATACTGACTTAGACAAGAAGGCCATAGCCCTTAGCTTGTAAGACCTGAACAGGGCTATTAATAATAGGATCACCTGGAAGTCTCTCATTCACAGTGCCACCATAACTCAAAGCCTACTTCACAACACGTAACAACAATAGAAGATGCTATTGATATGCTATTTTGTCAGCTCTTCACCCATGAACTAACAAGGGATATTAAGCTCAACTCATCTTCCCACTTCCCTCACCAGCTCCAAAACAAATTAAGAAATCTTGTTTGCCAATAAGAAGGAAAAAAGGAGGAGGAAAAAAATATGGACACCAAAGGATCCCTAGGAAGCAAGAACTACCCCGTGTTGATATATAAATTAGCAAGCCAAGATGCTATGTTGGAAACCATCAAGTAGCTATTTCTGAAAAGCTGCATTATTCACTACGCAAATATGCAATCAAACCTCATTCTTGTTCCCAACAGCAATTTTTTTAACTTTAAGTGCTGCTTCCAGAGACACTTGAATAAACCCATCTCAAGTAGGACAAGAACAGGAATTCACCATCATATTTGAAAGACATAAAATGCTTGTATTAAGTAGGATATGGGTTTCAAGTGAGGCGAAGATGTTTTTAACTGACAGTTTTGTTAACCTCAGCTTTTCTCCAACTCAGACAGCCATGAAGCCTCATCAAGTTAAGTGATACTGCAAATACAAAAAACAAAGAGAATTTCTTAGGAAGATGGCAGTGTATTTCAAGGCCAGACATATACCGAAAAGAAAGGTGGAGAGAGAAAAGAGAAGCAGTCACTCCATCAAGTCTTTTCCAAGGTTTTACATTAAATAGTTTTAAGCAAGAAAGGGGCTTTCTTCATTCCCCATTTACTGCACCCACAAAGCCTAAACCTGAACTTTAAATTAAGAGGTTAATAGAATCAAATATTTTTTTAAAAAGACACATCTGCATGAGAAGCAAGATTCACATCCACACCGGAGACTATCAGTGACAACAAAGTCCTTGGGATGCCAACTACTATGCTCAGAAGCTAACCAGAGTCAAATGTGGTTAGTCTCCACGATAGAAGACTACCAGGGATTACTACAGATTTTGAGGTAAGGCTATAAAAGAATCCATCCTGAACCACTGAATATCCAAACCTGTCTATCAGAATGGGTTAGATGGACCAATGATTTGCTTTGGTTTAAGGCAGCTTCTTCTGTTTCCTCTGATTTCAAGAACATAGAAGTGCTATGCATATAGAGCTGAAATTAACAATAGTTATTTTACAGAACTTGAAAGCAATTTGAAAGAAGGCTTGTTACTCATAATATGCTTGATACATCCTAGTTCTACGTGTAGAAAATAAATTCAAGAGTTTTCTTTTTTTTTTTTGCATTGCTGTAAAACTTTGAAAAAACAAAATGAAAAGTCAAGGAATTTGTTTCAAACTGTTAAACTTTTATACCCCAAAATCCCCCAAAACACTGCCGATAACTGGGGACCTCTTGACAACCAAGCTAAGGGTCCAATGTTTATTCCCAGATTTCAACAAAGAATGACACACACAGACACGTTTCTCATTTGGTCTGCAACTCAGGGATCTGGAAAGGGCGCACGTACTTCTCATTGTGTGAACATGATATATGAAAATAGAGACAAGGAAGACTCATGCCAGAAATGGTTCTGACTACTTTGGTCAGTGCTAGCTGTCCCTATTGTCACGCAGCTACTGATAGCTAAACTGACTCTATTTGGGTTCTACTTTTTACAAAAGATACAGACAAAATGAAAGCACCCAGAGGATGGCAATGAAGATGACCAAAGAAATGCTATCAGGAAAGCTGAAAAAACTGGGCTATATGTAACATGCTGAAAAGAAGACTGAGGAATGATGGCACTCAGCTATGTTAAGCATGATCACAGAGAAGATGGCAAGGACTCTGTCTCTCCAATGCGGACAACTAGATGCAATGGGTTTCCTTACAAAAATGTTGATTGACTAAACTTTAAGAAAAACTTCTGGATATTTTAGACAACTTTGACAACAGTACCAATTTACCAAGAAGGATGAGAGGCTCTTCTTTTGGATACATTTTGAAGTACAGTATGGATAACACCTGCTGTGAATGTTCTAGTTCTGGGTTTTCTATACCAAGCAGGGGGCCAGATCAGATGAATTGTCAAAAACCCACCGTGATGACAATGGTGATGAGCAAGCTGTTTTATGGAGCAGTAAGGAACAATCAATTGAAAGGCTCCACAAAACACATTCATTTTTCTTGTTTAGAATGTCAAATAAAAGCAAAGAAATAGGTAGAGATAATATTAGCAAGTTTTCAAAGGAATTTTCTCTTTGGCTCAGTATTTCCAAAATGCAGTCTTCAGATTCTCTTGCAGCTTGTGTCATACTTTCATGAAGGAAACTGTCCAACCTGAAGTATCAGGAATGAAGTGGAGTGAGCAGCCGATCAATGGACTCAGCAGCTCTGGAAGGTGAGAAAGCCAAGAAGCCTTCTTGGTGACTTGGCAAAAGCTCTTTACTATGGTTGGGGAGCAAGGTTGAAGAGGCAAAGGGCGACTGTGCCTTGCATCCACAGTGTTCAAGGGCTTCTCCTCCACCCCATCCTCCAGATGTCCAAACCAGGCAGCATATGCCTTTGCAGAGCAAGAAGTGCCTGGAAAGCAGCAGGAAAGCCCATCCAGTAACCAAGCTCATGGCTTGGTGTAGGGAGAAGTGATAGTGAGACTAACAACATCAAGTGAATAGAGGAGAAGGAAGCAGTGGTAAGGAGCAGGTAAATCAATCCCTTCCTTTCACATCAATTGTGCCACAGGGGACAAACGTGTTCACATATGGTAACTACTCCACACCCCACTTTCTTCCTCATTCCATTCTTCTTCTTTCTTCCTTTCTTTACAGTCTTTAGCAGTGCAAGCCAGGATGTTCCTCTTGTTCCTTTAAACCTGCTCCCAAACTTCCACAAGCACATCCGCGTGTGGCCAAATACTGTATCACCACTTACCAAAAGGTAAGGAACCAGAGCACTATAGGTTCTGCAGTTCAATGATTTCCACTTTTTGACAGTGGCCTGGTCCCTAACCTGTCAAAAAAGTGGGGGATTACTTTGTTAAAATCTAATTACTTGATGGGTACAAGATAAAGGGCCTTTTCAGTCACGATACTATCCTCATGGAATAAACTCTACTATATCCAGATGTGTGCATGTTCATTCTGTTATGAACCCTAAAGACCTGGCTGTCCTAGGCTGTTTTTAATTAAACATGTTTTTTTTTAAAAAAAATCTTTGATACTGTTTTAGTAATCCATCTGCTGAGGTTATTTTAAATGTTGTTCTAATTAGCTGCATTTTTAATCTATTGTTTTCATGTTTTATTCTGTGAGACACTAGTGGGGGAGGCTTTACCTCAACAGGTGATATAAAAATGTTCAAAACAAATAACGAAGCAACAATGAATCCCTTGACTCTTTGTTCTGGAAATGGAAAAGCTACCAGGCCAGAACTTGTAGCCCATAGAGACACTGCTTTACAAAAAAATGTGACTGGAAGGATGGAGATGGCAGTTGGTGGAGGCTGTAACATTACATAGTTTTTTCCTCACCTCATTCTACCCCATTTCTTCTTTGCCTCTCTCTATCCCTCATTAAGCAGATGTTACTCCCAGAGATGTGGTCCAAAAAACAAGAGCTAGCCACAACATCCCATAAATAGGATGATGCTCAGAGTTGTTTCTGGCCTGGAGTTCATTCACTAGTCTAAGAACTGGATATAACTTGTTGTTGTTTTGTTGTGTACCTTTGAGTCATTTCAAACTTATTCCAACCCTAAGGTGAACTTATCACAGTTATTCTGGGGCTGAGAGTATGTGATGCATCCAATGTCATCCAGTAGGTTTCCATGACCAAACAAGAAACTGAAGCCAGGTCTCCACATTCATAGTCCAATGCTCAAACCACTACACTATGCTGGCTCTTTGGTGATAATTTAGGGAACAGCTAATGATTAAATCTTACCTGGTTAATCTAGAAGAACCAATGAATTATTAGAAACTTCCATGTTCTTATGCAAATAAAATAAGGAAAGGTTTAACTAAGCAGACCCTGCCCCAGCAACAGTTTGTTATCAGAGAAGCACAGTTTTGTAATGACTTGCCATGTTAAAATGGGTTTTCCCTGGAATGAAATACAACTGAGAAATTTAGTTTCTTTTCCCTTCCTGTTTTAGAAAAAAGATCTGCTTCACTTTTATGTGAGGTTCTGTAAACACTGCTCAGAAACAGATGACAAAACTCTGCACTATATTTCCTAGAAAGGCAATAGAAAAATGGGAATATTTAACAAGAAGTACCTGGCAAAAACACCTCTGTGTATTTCTTGCTCGAGAAAATTCTATGAAATTCATGCAAGCCAAGAGGTGACTTGAAGTTTCACATAGGTATGAGCACACTTACACAAACATGCACACAGGCAGTAACACATACTTTTTTCTTCAGAAGTGCTTTATTCTTAAACTTAATGAAAAATAAAATTAAGCAGCTAACACAGAGATAACTTTGGTTGAAAAATTAGAAAAGCCTGTCTTCCTTATCTTTAATTCAGAACCTCAGACCAGGAAAAACATCCCATTTATGAAACACAACAAAGATACAGGAAGTTCTGTTTCACTGTTTGTGTTGGAAAATCTCATCTTTATAAAATCTCATCTTTTATAAATAGAATGCAATTAATGAGTCTTTCCTGTTACAAATAGATTTTTTAAACACTGTCCTGCCACTCATGTATCTTACATTCATACTTGAAAGCGACAATTCATTTTCTGTCCCCAAACAGAAGAGCAACAAAGGCTGTTTTTCACTGCTTCTTATGGACTAAAATAACTCAAATATTATATTTAAAATAATAGTACAAGGCAATGGGGGAAAAATGCTTTCAGATTCTCTCAATGCAGCAATCTTGTCCTTGCTTATATGGAAACAAGACTTACTGACAAAATGGGACCTACTCATAACCATGTAATAATTGGCCACTGCAATCTTCATGTCTAATTTCCTTGCGAGTGAATCATATCAGAGCCCTACACTCTCTCTAGAGCGTTAATTTCAGAAAGCGGACAATCCGGCTTTGCATCAACAATTGTAAAATTAGTTTTAACTTATTTTTAATTGATTTCTCTTGGCAAAGGATAGATGACAACAGTTAACTGCTGGAGTAGGATAAGCCCCAAAGGCAGACGATAATATTAACACAAGTGGAAAATAAAATGTAAGGGAGAAATATTCATTTCAGAGGCAATGGGATGTATCCGATATTAGGCTAGTGGGAAAAGCAAGAGAGTTGGCCTTTGGCAAGCAGTTGCAAAAGCAGAAATAGAATAATGAACGCTGCTTACTGCAGATGTGGGAAGCACTTGGGAATTTTGGAGTCTAAAATATCTGGAAAGCCCAAAGCTTCCTATGCTTGACCAAGAGGAATGAAGCTAGAATGAGTCATGGCAGGATTGTTAGAAATATTTGCTCAAGCAGAATTAAACTTACTGCATTACATAAAGATTAAGCAATGTGCTAGATAGACCAAAACATGGTAATGGGACATACAGTGGCTATCTGTCTTCCTTTCACAGGGGTCCTACTATTTGTTGTTGTTGTGCACATACAAGTTGGCTCCAACCTATGGCAACACTATCATAAGATTTACTCAGAGGAGGTTTGCCACTGCTTTCCTCTAAGGCTGAGAGAGTTTAACTTGTCCATGGTTAACCAATGAGTTTCCATGGCTGAGTGGGAATTCAAACCGTGATCTCTTGTGATCTTAGTACATGCTCAAACTACTACACCATAGTGGTTCCTACTGCATTGTTATTCTTGTGTGCCTTCAATTTGTTTCTGACTTGGTAACCTAAAAGCACACCTGTCACAGGGGTTTTCTGGGGCTAAGAGTGAGTAATGTGTCCAAAGTGGACTGAACGCTGATCTTCAAGGTTGTAGTCCAAAGCTCAAATCATTTCCAGCTGCATATCAAGTAGAAAGTCAACAGGAATAACCTCCTTCCATACTACAGTCCTTCCTAGTGAACAACAAGCCTGTTGAACTATGTTGCTTTGAGTATTTTAAGCTAGAGGACAGGGGAGTTATTTTAACTGCCAAAAATTGCCAATCCACCCACACTTACTATTAATCGAGTTGGAGCTTGGAAAAGATATTATTTTGGCCCACAATTCCCAGACTGTCATCACCTTTCCAGCCAGCATGTCTGTAGTCCCTAAAAAGTTATGTTTCCAAGCTCTCAATTCAATCCTCATCTGCATAGTAATACTGGTTAAATATGTTTGACTTTGCATCTCATGTTGTTAGTCCAAATCCACACTCAGACAGGCTGACTTTGGAAAAGCTATCCATTCTCAGCCTAATGTAGCTCACAAGATTGCTGTGAGAATGAATTTGGCACTCACTATGACTAACTGCATGGTTTACTGCAAGTAAACAAGAGCAGTGGGGAAAATTTGTGACCATGGCCATTTCCGCATTAGACTGTTATAGTGCTATTATTCCACTTTCAATATCCTATGGAATCATGGGGTCTGCAGTTTAGGGAGGCGCCTCCATGTTACATAGAGAGAGGAATTTAGGCCATGCTCTCAGAAAAATCTCCTCTTAGGGGACACTAGCCATTTTCCCAGGAACACTCTCTACTGGTGCTGAGGCCTTCCTTGAAGTGCTCCTAAAAGTTTCAGGCAGATCATTTTAATCAGGACCAAAGATTTTCCCTCTCCACCTGCAAGGTGCAAACCTTCTCCTCTTGAGGGCTTCACAGAGCCATCCCCTTTTCTCTCCTCATCTTTCTGTGCCAACCCTTTTTCCTCTCTCCCTATTTCTCCTTTCTTCCTTGCTCTCTCATCTCTGCCACCCACATTTCTCTCTGTGCCACTCCTTTTTTCTTCTCTCATTCTCTGTACTCCCCCAATTTTCTCTCCTCCCTTTCTATTGCCCCATTTTCTCCTTTGGTCACTCTCTGCTGCTCCCTTTTCTCTACCTCTTGCACACTCACTCTCTGCCACTCCAAGTTCTCTCTCCCTTCTCCCCTTTTCCTCTTTCTCTGTACTCCCCTTTTCTCTCTCTCATGCTCTGCTGCCTTCCTTTCTCTCCATCCCACCTTCTCTCCATCTCACTCTCTGTATTGACTTTTTTCTTTCTCATTCTCTGTCTCTCCTTTTGCTCCCTGTCTCCTCATCTCAGTGACTGTTACCTTTTTTCCCTCTCTCTCTGACACCCCATTTTCCCTCATTCTTTGTACTATTCCCTTTTCTCTCTCTCATGCCCTCCTTGCCTCCCTCTCCATGACTGTATTGTCTCTTGTCCCTTTTTCTCTCCATTTCTTTCTCTCATCACAAATTCACTGCTGCCCTCTTTTCTTTCTCTGCCATCTTCTTTTATGCCCTCTGCAGCCCCACTTTCTCTGTTTCTCTCTGCCCCCTCAGTTGCTGTGACAGGGCACATCACTCTTGCCATAAGACTGAACCAACCACATGCACAATACTTTTGAAATTAGGTTGTGGGAGGCCTGTGACCACAGGTTGCCCATCCCTGCCCTACAAGCGTCCCCCTGAAACTCCTACTTACAAAAGCCACACAGTGTGACGGGTAGTTTGGCCCTTGCTAGCTTCTCAAAGCAGGCAAACACCGTCGCACCTCAGCAGCCATGTTTAAAAACTTCACTATAACAGAAGTCCTTCGTCTGAAGCTACAATGGCAGGCATAAAATCAGAGCATGATTGAATGCTATCAGAATAATGAACACTAGCGCAAAACCTTCCCTCATGCCACGCTTCACCGCTCCAAAAAAGTAATTTTGTATGCACTGCCGCTCATGGAAAATAATTTCAATGCAATTATTTCCATAAGCCAATATAAAGAACTCATTTTCCCTAACTCTCCTCTCATGACTGAAGAGTTCCCCAAATTCCAGTTCCATGCTTTGGTGAAGTAAGCTGTTAGGAAAGTGATGCAAAACAAAAGGGGAAAAAAATGAACTGAGTGGTGGAATAATTTCTTTTAGGAAATTAAATGCTTTAATTCTATCAAACTGGGTAAGCCTACTACAAGTGTTGCATGATAGATAAGACTGCAGATTAAAAACATAAAAGCACAATCCCCTCCCAGCTAATGCATAAAGATGTTTCCATCTTTGTTATCAGTTTTTCCCAGGAAAACTTTTACAAATAATTTTTCAGAACAGAGGAGAGCTGTTCGTTCTCTCTCTCTCTCTCTAGTGTGCATGTATATGTATTTGCATATTCATACAGATGTGTGTAATTGATGCCAAGTCTCTTCTACTGAAGCAACACTTAAGGACATTGCTATTTTACACTTACAAGACTAATTTTCTTCATGCTAAGAACTCTTCAGGCCCCACTGATCTCAATGAGAGCTAAACACATGCTCAACTCTCAGTGAAATCAGGTGACCAAATTTCAGCTAGATCGTACCCCTAGCTGAAAAGAAGCTGCTGAAAAGAACAATCCCATATCAGAATGAACTGATACTGTCCACAGGCTGCCTAATGCTCTATTAGAAACAGACAAGAAGAGACAGAATTTAATTTACTAAATCGTATTGCAAAAACTTAATATTTACATAAGGAGAATGGATATGCCTGAAATGGTTTGTTTGTACAAGGAACACCTATGGGGGTATTAAGGCAATTCTTCTGGGATATCACATTCAAGGCCAAAATAACAGCCTTTTAGATGACTTGCAAAGTCATGAATGACACCAGAAAAGGGGTCATCTTTGTTACCTAACAAAACAGAAATATTTTTATAAAAAGGTGAGGCAGAGCAAAAGAAACATCCATTAATATTTCTGGCAGCTATATTTTGGGCCACCGAAATTTCCAAATTGTCTTTAAAGGCAGCCAGTCTAAAGTATGTTACAATAATCCAGGAGAGACAAGAGCAGAGGTGAGGAAATTCTGGTTTTCTCCATGCTTTATAATATGTCCTCCAGAAGCCCCCACCAACATGGGCAACTGTCAAAGACAATGGGAATTGTAATCCAGCAACATCTGGAAGAGCAGTTTTCCCACCACCGTTAGCTGACTTTAATATCAAACATTATATTCTGCTGTACACACTCTGTGCTGTGCTTCTGTAAGGTGGGACACTTGACTTTTTGCCAGTCTCCTTGTCTTACTGCCCCCCATGTTAAAAAGCTGTTCTTGGACTTAGGGAACAATCTGGCACATCACACAAAATGATGTGGTAAATAAGGCAGATGGGTGAAAACTGGGCATCTTACCTTGCCTGAGCAGATATGCTCTCTGTTGGTTGAAAAAAACAAAGCCTTGGAGGAACTAGAACACAGAATCCCCTTTTCATTGTTGTGGATACATTTTGCAGCTGGCCACCCAAGAATGGTTTAGGCTGGATTTTGCAATCTGAATGGGCTGGCTAGGTTACACCTCTTTCACAGACCAATGGCACCACCCTGTGGCAGTCCTTAGGCTAAAGATGAATATTAGTTTGGTTCCTATACTTTTTTCCTTTCGTTTCCCTCCTTCTTCATTTTGCTTGCTGTTAATTAGTTAAATCTATTTATATCTTATGTTCCTCTCCCTCCCCCCTCTACTTACTGCTCACTACAAACCTGTGAAACTGAGAAGTAGTAACTAGCCCAGGGCCACCTTCAGCTTCATGACTGAGCAAGGCTTTGATTTTTGTCCAGGGAAGGGAATCACCAAGCCCTCCAGATCTTGTTGAACTATAAATTCCAGCAGCCCAAACCACCATAACCATTGGTAAGAAATGCTGGGAATTCTAGTGCAGCAACATCATTGTTCACTGCTAATTCGCAAAAGTTTCCACAAGGTCACCAAGTGACCTCCATAGCTTGGGAGGTGAGGGACAGTTCTTCCCAAGTCTATTCTATCCCACATTTTATTGGATACAGGCTGAAATAGTCAGCCGGTGTGGAAACACTTCCTCCCTCCGAATTGGGTTAATTTTGGGGTAGTGTGGATTTACCTTTAAAGTAGTGATGTTGTTGGCAGTACATTTTCCTGATGTCGTTGCAGCACAACTCCCATTATCCCCTACCACTATGGCCAATGGCAAGGTACCATGAATGCTGGCATCCAACACCCCGTAGACCAATGTCTACTGTGTCAGAGAGTAAATTTCACTCCCATAGCTTTCCCCCACTCCACAGCAGACCACAGGATCCAGACGTAAGTAGTTTTTCTTACTTAGAAGTGACTAGAAATCACTTACAGTTAAATTTCCCGGGTTTTGGGGTGGTGGTGGCACAAGTGGTTTAAAGAAGCAGCCTGCTACTCTTAGAGGCCTGTGGGAGTAAAATTTAACCCTTTGGGGAACTCTCCCCATTTTTTTCAAAAATTAGAGTGGGGCCTTTGGGCTTTAAAAAAAGGACAGAATTCTTTCTTCATGAATTACACTTGGTGCCTTTAGCTAAGCTTTCAAACAACCTTAAAGTCTGTTTTTTCAAGTGTCATCTTATTCTAGGACCTTTCTTTGTTGTTTTTGTGCCATAAAACCACTTTCACACACTATGACTACAAGTTTGGTTTGACTGCTGTGCTTTTGTTATCAAACGTTTTCATGTGCATAGCTTTGGTCCAGAAGAACAGCTCATATGCACAATAAACAAATAATCTATTAATGGTAATATTTCAATTTGTTTTCCTTTAGTTTTTTTTAAAGGGCTTCCAGTATCTTTCAAAAGCTGTGAATGCAACAGTCCTAGTGAAATGCATACACTCAATTTTTCTTTGATTCCTGCATATGTTCTCTGCATTTACAGGAAAGTGATGACCAGCAGAATGGGCCTGTATTAAAACAAGAGGCCTGCAGCCAAAAGGGCTGACCTTCAAATCATTCTTTACAGCTCATGGCTATATATGCATAAAAACAAGTTACAGCAGTGGTTCTCAACCTTCCTAATGCCGTGACCCCTTAATACAGTTCCTCATGTTGTGGTGACCCCCAACCATAAAATCATTTTCGTTATTTTTTATTTATTTATTATTTATTTAGTTGGTTAATTATTTCAACATCAAATAGATTGGAAACACTGCCCTAAATCACTGCTCTGGATAGACTTCTAATGCCTAAAAACTGGTAACCCTCTCCCCCCTTTTTTAAGCACAGAAAGCATCCATCAATGCCAGAATTAAGGCAGTAGTTCTAGTTCTGAATGTTGGGTTTCCACAGTTCAAAAAGCCAATCACTCACAAAGGCAATGCCAAAACAGCCCACATTTTACACGAGACGCAGGGAGGAAAGGACAGGGAGAGAGGAAAGATGGTGGCAGCATAAAGCAGACACGTTTTGTTTCTCTCCCTCCTTCCCTCCCTTAAAGGGAGTGCGGACGCTGAACATACAAAAAGCGAGAAATGCAAGACAGTCAGGGCGAAGAACACAACACGTGCATGTGGCAAGTGTCAAGGGTCCACGCACAACAAAAGCGAGAGGAGAAAGTCATCCTGGCTATTTCTGCACTAGACTGTTATAGCGCTATTATTCCACTTTCACCATCCTATGGAATCCTGGGGTTTGCAGTTTGAACCCCAGCACAGGGGTCTCAGAAGCACTGTTCCCATTGGCTGTGAGGCCACCTTCTTTTAAAAGGGGGGCAGGATTGAGGAGCGGCGACCCCTGTGAAATGGTCGTTCGACCCCCAAAGGGGTCCCGACCCCCAGGTTGAGAACCACTGAGTTACAGCAATTGTTACTGAGAATCATACTACGATTATAGTCACCATGACTAGTAACCAAAGACAGTTTTATCCTCCATTATCTAACCGCATTTTCTTATCTTCCGAGGTAATGGCCTTCACCACTGTTTAAATGCATGCACACACACATATATATATATATATACACACACATATATACATATATACACAGACTTCTCTGCACAGCCTGCTTTCAGTTTGATTTCTTCCTCTAAAGTTCCTCTCTCTGTTTCCTCCTCTTCCAGTCATGCTTCAGGATTGTCCTCCAAAGTAACAGTGGGAAACTTTTGGCTTTCCAGCTGTTTTGGCCTTCAGTTCCCAGATCTCACATCCAGTAAGAAACTGTGGGAGTCAGCATCCAAAATAATATTGGCAGGAAGCTTCTCTATTCTTGCTCTAAACTGCTTTTTCCTGGGCCTGCCTACTTGTTGCTAGATCCTTTTGCCTGATCATTTTATCCCTTTCTGCCCATCCTGTCTCCCTCTGAGCATCTAAGCGAATGGAGAGCCCAAGATTGTCTGCTTCCTCACTCCTCTGTGACAGCTTGACCAATCTCTAGTACCACAAAAATCCCTTAAGATTACAATTCAGACAGGCAAAGAAGGTACCACCTTATGACGACAAAGTGCCACTGACAGGGGGAGTTCTTTCTAGCCATCAGGTCTCTCTCCTTTGAAAAGTAACTTATAGCAACCCCAGGGTGAACCTATCACATGTGTTTTCTTGGCAAGATGTGTCCCTTTTGCCTCACTCTGAGGCTGAGAGAATGTGACTTGCCTGACGTCTGCCAGTGGGTTTCCATGACCTGGGAGGGATTCAGGCCCTGGTCTCCAGAGTCATAGTTTGGGTGCGTGCACATGCCTGCTGCTGTGTCCCTTTTGTCAGGAATGCCTCAGTGGGGGTATGTGTGCATGCACTCAAACTGCTCCCTTGTTTGCAAACGGGGGAGCAGTTTCATCATTTGCAACCCCCTACCCCCTCGGGCCATGTCCCTGTTGCTACTGGTGGTGTCCAGCAGCAGGGCTTTGCAGACCCCCCTGTGAGGGCTCCATAAACCTCCAAGCATCCCCAGACCCCAGGTTAAGAACCACTGTTCTAGCACATTGTAAAGGTAGCTGTTAGAATACATTACCTGGCAAGCTGGTCTTCATGATATCAATGCCAACCTCACAGTCAGGTTCAGCTGCGAGAACAGCATAATTTCCTTGGTGAGACACATTGAAGCTGAAATTGTACTCAGTGCTGCTTAAGTCATTGGCGAGGACAGGTTTGCCTTTTGACGTCCTTTGCAACTGTATTTTGTCCCAAGGAATCTTCAGCTTTTCTGCAATTAATTTCCTTATCAGCAGACGACCAGCCTAAGAAACAAAATAACCAGATGCTGGATAAGAAGTAACAACTCTGGGGGGGGGGGTAGTAGAAAAAAAAAGCTATGTATTAAAATACAATTTGTCTTTGAAATATCTGATAGCTCATTATGGAGCAAAGCTACATTTCTGCTACCTTTTTAAAAGAGTATGAAAATATAACATGGATAGAATATTAAATGCAGTATCCCATCCATCCTTAGAATTATTCAGGGAGGTGCTCTGTTCTCAACACAACCTTGCGAGGTAGGTTATTCTGAAATAGGAAGTGACTGTTGCAAGTTCACACAGTAAATTTTATGGATCGATGTGGATCTGAATGTCAGTTTCTCTTCTCCAAGCACAAAATGTCAGTTGGAAGCAAAATTTCACTTGTAAACAAGCCATACTGAAAGCATGCACTTTATTTTAAAGGAAAGAAAATGGTTTCGTTTTGCCACTGTTATGGCAAACTTAGCAAGAGTGGGAGCTTCTGGGGCACAAGCTGCCAGTGTGCCCACCCCAAGCCACTGAATTCCCCCACACTCATGCTAACCATGGTGATGTATCAGTTCTTTTGATTAGGCATTTATTGCCTAAAATAAAATTGACTCTTGGGGTCCCTTCCAGCTCTACTATCTACTGTTTTCATAATGATAAATCTCACTATATACAATGATAAGCAAAAAATACAATGCTCGGTTTGCCAGGAAGTAAATGATTTCTTACATTTCAGAACAAAAAAATGCAATAAAGATCTATGTCCATATGCAAAACTCAAAATAATCTAATAATATCTGCAACTTTCTGGCTCTATTGCACTACAAGTCCCATCAACCGCATCCATCAGGGCAACTTCAGCTCAGGACAACGGAAGCAGACAAAGAGAGCTACTCTAACGTTGATGCGAAAGGGAAGACTAACTACTGATCATTTGACATATCAATTTGGATTTGTAGCTATCAGTACAAGATACAAGATGGTTTTAATCTGGACTGCAGGTATTCTGGTTCAGTACGTAGATTGCTAACAAATCTATCTTCAGTAGGGTTTGGAAGTAAATGCATTGCAAAGTAAGAACATTTTTGCAGCAACTTGTAATTTTGCAAGTGTAAATAATGCTTACTTATTGCTTTAAATTTTTTTGCTTTGGAGTGACCATTCTGGCCGCTTCCCAATTTTTAAAGTGTATTTTTATTAATAATAACAACACATTAAAATAGTGAGAAAGTAATGTCTTAGTAATTATAGTACTCTTACAAAAACAAGTATAGATAACTTTTTAAATTAATGACTGATGTAAACACATTATTTTGAGGCTCCACACTCTTTTCTGGAAGCATCTTTATGTTCAAAGAACAGGGAACTGACGATACATGTGTCTCATTAATAAATGGGCCCAAAAAATATATACCATGGCAGCCTTGGCATCACGTTGGAAGACAAACTGTGTAATGCGTTCCTTCTCTTCGGGCTGTATGAGGCGCATAGCCAGCAACCAGTCCTCACGGCAAGGAACCCAGGCAGCATAGGAAAAAGCCCAGCGTACACTCTCCATAGCAGGTTGCCACAAGGAAATGACACGACGCCAAAGCATCTATCTTCCTATGGTGATCGTATACATCCCACACATACATCTGGAGAAAAACAAGAACTCTTGGAGTGGAAGTTTTATATTCAAACATTGCTCTGCAAGACTACGAGAAAATGGCTAGATGCAGCCTAGCCTCTTTCACAGGGCTGTCCAGAAATCTAAACTGGCTTTAACTCATGCAAAATGGTTTAAGCAGAAAGGAAACACTACAAAGGAAGTACCTGAATATACAATGCACTGGTTTTGTCCCTAATAAATGACCCTCTTAGGAATTGCTAAGAAAATTGAATTAAAAGGTTCAAATCAAAGGCAAATCAAAGAACCCCTGGACCAGATTTCGAATGCAGGGCTTCTGTTAAACCTAGGCGTCAATTAAGACAAAGAGCTCAAAAAGACATCCAAGTTGCATATTTAAATTTATGGAAATACATCTCTTTCTTTCTATATGGAGCTTCTTTACTTAAAAGCCCTCAAGCCAAGTTACTATTCCATTTCCTTCTTTCTCTAAAAAGCAAAGTGGCAAGCAGGATGCAATAATTCTCCTAAACTTTAGAATCTGAGATTCAATACATTACTATCGGGACTCAATCTAAGACTTAATCTAATATATAAAAGTCAAAGTTTGTCTGTGTCAGGCAAAGACCTCATATGACTGGCTGCCTAAGAAGATTATACAGAACCGTAGGGTTTGCAGTTTAAGGAGGGGCCTTTAGCATTCTAAGCCAGCGAGCTCTTGGGCCTGGCCAACCGCTATGGAGGTGAGGCCTAGCAGCAAGGAGGAGGGCAGTGTATTCCTTCAGGAATCCAACCTCTGTATGTTAATACCTCTGAATATAGATTGGATTGGGGACTATGGGGGAAAGTTACAGGTGCTGGACAAGACAGTTTGGGGAATTAGAGAGTATCTCGAATCTAACAAGTTCTACCTATGAGAAAATAAAATCCTGGGCAACGCCGGGTATATACGCTAGCATTAATATAAGGACTCCATCTAAGACTTAATCTAATATAAAAAAGTTAAAAGTTTGTCTGTGTCAGGCGAAGACCTCATATCACTGGCTGCCTAAGAAGATGATATAGAATCCTAGGGTTTGCAGTTTAGGGAGGGGCCTTTAGCATTCTAAGCCAGCGAGCTCTTGGGCCTGGCCAATTGCTATGGAGGCGAGGCCTAGCAGCAGGGAGGAGGGCAGCACATTCCCTCAGGAACCCAACCTCTGTATGTTAATACCTCTGAATATAGATTGGATTGGGGACTATGGGGGAAAGTTACAGGTACTACAGTTTGGG
Organism: Ctenosaura bakeri; assembly: GCA_948474755.1. Taxonomy (NCBI): domain Eukaryota; kingdom Metazoa; phylum Chordata; class Lepidosauria; order Squamata; family Iguanidae; genus Ctenosaura; species Ctenosaura bakeri. The sequence continues at coordinate 29,040 of CAOLHI010001039.1, read as the reverse complement.
GAATTAAGAGACACAACTCTTTCTAATAAGTATTACCTATGAGAAAATAAAATCCCGAGCAACACCGGGTATATACACTAGCATTCAATCTAAGATAATATTATCATTATTATTATTATTATTATTATTAATTTTTATCCCGCCTCTCCCAGTGGATCGGCTCCATAAATTAATACACATCAGCCCTGAAAAAGCGAGAAGTTGCCTACGCCCCACACGCTGCTGCTGCTGCTGCTCCACTGCCCCTGGAACACTTTGAAGGCATTTCCGCACAAGGTGAGAAGACAGACAGCAGAGAAACACAGCAACCAATTGTAAGCTACCTGCCGCCCACGTGGTCAAGGAAGACAGACCAATCGCGTCTGGGCCCGCCCCTTCGAGGAGCACATAGAGATAGAAACAGAAAGAGTCGACAGCTTGTGATCCGCATTTCTCTGCCTTCAGAGAAGCAGGACAAGGGGATAAAGCCGAACGGGGGGGACGTCTTCTCACTCATACACTCACTCCACACCCTCACCTCTATATTTACATTTCTCTGCCGTTGGACACGTTCAACGTACAGCAACCGCGTTGGCGGAGCTTCATAAGCGTCGTGACTCTTGAGGTGAGAGGGGGCAGTCCTTGCCTGCGACAGCCAACCAACCCCCCGCTCGGAGGCGGGCCCAACACGTTATTGACACAAAGCTTCACCAGTCGCAGTTCAGATTCCATTCGACGGGCAGAAGGGGTAGCCAATGAGAAAAAAGATGCCGGATTTTGGAGGGGGCGGATGCTGCAGATGGTCTCCCAGCTCCTCTGGCGGATGCAGGTGAGTCGGCGGCAGCGCGACCTCGGAGAGAAAGCAGGGGGAAGCCCTCCGCGACTGACAGGGAGCCATTTCTAACAGTATGTGTGTATTAATTGTAACACTGCGCGCGCTCTCTCACTCTCAAGGGGGGCTCCTTTTCCGAACGGGTTTGCCTGAGGTAGATAACGGCCCGTTTTGGTCGTCCATCCTTAGGGTCGTGGTGCGCCTGCGCAGGTTCTACGGACATGCGCATTAGCGTTACTGAAGCCGCAAGGTCGCGTGCCCTCTTCTTCGATCTTGAGGTTTTTCCAGGAGTAGGATTGTGTGAGTTTTTCCATTGAGAATTGAACATATAAAGTTCTGGTTCGTATAAGGAAAAAAAAATCGAGAAACATACTGAAGATTCAGGGAACGAGGTTAAATTTTCCATTAATAGGAAGGTCTTAGTCCCATGCCTGTAATTGCAGAGATTTTATAATATTATCTAGTGCAATACGGTTTGCAAATGAATTTCATAGACTAAAAGGAAAAAAAAAATGATCCCACGTGTTTCTTTTGCTTCCTCATATTGCTGAGCATCCTGATCTTTTGCAGGTTATGTCAGAAATCAGTTCTGCTGGCAGCACAATTCTCTGCCTTTCTACTCAGGAGTGAATCGTATTGAATCCAGGTGGATTTCTTTCAGGTAAGGGTGGGGTTTACGCCAAAAGGTTGCACAAAAGATTGGGAGGCCGTATCTGCACTAGACTGTTATAGTGCTATTATTCCACTTTCAACAGCCTATGGAATCCTGGGGTTTGCAGTTGAGGGAGGGGCCTGAGGATGTTGGCCATTTCCGCACTAGGCTGTTCTAGCGCGATGATTCCACTTTCAACCTCCTCTGGAATCCTGGGGTTTGCAGTTTCGGGAGGGGCCGGCCCCTCCCGGAACTGCAAACCCCAGGATTCCAGAGGAGGTTGAAAGTGGAATCATCGCGCTAGAACAGCCTAGTGCGGAAATGGCCGTTGAAAGTGGAATACCAGGAATAGAACTATAACAGTCTACTGTGGAAATGGCCCAGGTTGCATGGTACTGACTACCAGGCTACAAGGCTTCCTCTCTTCACAGAGAGATCAGTTGTCATCCTTCTCTAATCTTAAGCTATAAACATTTCCGCACTAGCTTGTTATAGCGCGAAGATTCCACTTTCAACCTCCTCTGGAATCCTGGGGTTTGCAGATCCCCTCCCGAAACTGCAAACCCTAGGATTCCAGAGGAGGTTGAAAGTGGAATCATCGTGCTATAACAGCCTAGTGCGGAAATGGCCTATAATGTCCAAATTAGTAAGAAGGACAGGGACATACAGGCTTACTTGACAGTTTAGGGCAGGGCTTTCAAAATAGTGTGCCGTGGCACATTAGTGTGTCACCTGATGTGTGTAGGTGTGTTGCCTACAATCCTGGAAATGTATGTTATTATTTATAAATCATATATTTTTAAAAATATATGAAAGATTTTCATGAGATGTTGTGTCTCCATATATTTTGTTATTACAATTTATGTATGGGTCTGTATCTCTTATAAGAGGTTAGTTTAACCTCCAGTTTGCTAATAAAACTGAAATTATTGTGTCATGAAATGATGCATCTCTAAAAAGTGTGGCACCAGCATGAAATGTTTGGAAAGCTCTGGCCTACAATACCTGGTGTTCACTGGTGATTTCCCATCCAAGTACTCACCTAGGGCAGACTGTGCTTAGCTTGCCAAATCAGATAGCATCTGATGCTTTTAGGCCCCCAATAATATGTAGGCTATACTAAAAGTAATGACTCTGTGTCAGCCTATGAATATCAGATGCTAGGTAAGTTCTATTGTGCTCATTTCCTGCTAGTGGGTTTTCCATGGACATCTGGTTGTCCACTGTGAGAACAGAATGGTGGACTAGAACAGAGCTTTCCAGACTTTTCATGTTGGTGACACACTTTTTAGACATGCATCATTTCGTGAAACAGTAATTCAGTAAGTAATTCAATAAGTGGAGGCAGCCTCTCCACCTGAGCCCGGTCCACCACCACCACCCTTGCTGGGGTCTTCCTCGGCCTGGCCCGCTGCAGTGGCGGGAGAGGCAGGCCCTCCGCCTATTATGCTCACATGACACACCTACACACTGCAGCCGACACACTAATGTGTCACAACACACAGTTCGGAAAGCTCTGCTGTAGGCTATATTTGAGAGGAAGGAACTGGCAAAACCACTTCTTGAGTACACCTTGCCTAAGAAATCCCTATGAAATTCATGGGGTCACCATAAATGGACAGCCAACTTGAAGGCAGTGCACACACACAATGTATTATTCTTATTCTGCATTTTCATCCTATTCTTCCTCACAAGGTTGGGGAGCATATTATCGTTTGTTTAGCACCATCAGCATCCACAGTGCTGCACAAAATAAAACAATAAAAATTATATCCATGCCAATAGTGTATAACTTTGTAATTCATTGCACACACTTCCAGCAACATTGTGGTGTATGTCAGCACAAGAGAGAACTGTTGATCAAGAACCTGAATGCTTGCTTTAGCAGAGTTCTGAAGTGTAACAATATCTCCACAGTAGCAGTTGCTTGAGAAGTGAATCCCAAAACTTGCTTCCATTATTAGTTGTGACTGGTGTATATAGGTTTGAAGTTTGCCCTTTCCCCCTTCCCCCCTACCCCCAAAGTTACAGAATTAGAAAACTTTTTCCAGCTGCACTCAGAGCTCTGGAAAAATACTATTCACTATATTAGTAACACTTCTCTAATGTAGGAGTATAAAAAGCCTCTTTCCAAAAGACTGCTTAAACATGACTGTTAGAGCTGCTAATTATTTTTTCTTAGTCTTACCACTCACTTTTTGGTATTTGCTTTTTGAAGTTCTATTGTTGGCTGTTTCACTGGATTAATATAACCATATAGGCTGCTGTAATTAAGGAGCATCTCTTGCAGTGAGGAAGCACTCTGTCTCTGAAATGCCTCTAGGACTCAGCTTGATTTCACTATTTCATGCTGGTACCATGGTTTTTTAATTCAGTGGCTTAAAAAGTCTCTCAAATCTGCATAGTTCTTTTTTCCTGACTGAAAAAGCAATCCCAACATGTATTATTGATAAATGCTATGTTTTGTGAATTCATTTTGTGGACTATCAACAGTAATTCAGGGACTGTGGACAGAAGTTGCTGAATATTAATGATCTCTGTAGTTGTGTCATTTGTGAGGGGAGATTTCAGTATTTTGTTTTGTTTTTAGTGAACAGAGTGGAATTCTTTCAACATAGGAGGTGTAGCCAATATGTGCATAGCCTAGGATACTGTATGTCCCAGCGGGAAACGGCAAGGGAATTGGTTGCCCTCTTAGAGCCTAGCACATTGCTGTGTGTCTGTATTGGTTCTCATTACCTTTATAGCTTGTCCTCTGGAAAATGAGAGTGAATGTGGTCGAATATTTTCTTTAGAACACAGTTAACTGCCCTCCTTTCTCTGAAAGTGGTCACAGCACAGTTTCATCTTTGTGATATCTGCATGGCTCTGGGCACTTTCATTTCTCAATGTCATTCTTTTTCCTTCAGTCTCTTACTTTCGAAGCTGTTTTCGCCCAGTTTTCTTACTTTTCATGCTGTAGTACATAAGACAGTCTCCCAGAAATTTAGACTTTTGACTGGTTTACAGTTCAGTGACACTAGCCTGAACTTTGTATATCCCTCTAAATCCAGAGATAAGAGAAGGAGTAGAGATGTAGTAACATGTGTGTTGTAAGTTTTGCTGAATTGTTGTAGGCCTTGAATCTTCTTACAAGGAACTGAGTATTTGGAATTATTCTAGACTAAGTGGTTCACCACTTCCTAGGTTTTGGATTTTAGTTCTCAGGATCCATGCTTGTTAGGGCATGTGGAAGTAGAAGTCCAAAACATCTGGGACACCAAAAATTGAGAACCACTGCTCTTATCAGTTCTCAAAATAGGTGGAGCGGAAATTGGAAGCCCCTATGCCATATGCTGTGAAGGTTGCTTTGGTAAAATACTTAGATGTTTTCTGTCTACAAATTAAGATGATCTGTAGTCACTGTAGCTGATGGTGAGAAGCCCTGGGAGAAACTGTTCAGCATCTTGAGTACTGCATTTTGCCCATCTCTAGTTTAGGCTATAATCCTGTATGCACATTTCCAGAAGCACATATGCTTGATGTGGGACTCAGTTCTGAGTACTTTATTTATTTAATGTCTAAAATGATGTCTTATGCAACTATACAGAGTAGAGAAGTCTAAGATGTGTGATTGGCTAATTGCCCTTCTGTCAATAGGTAGGTAACAATGGCATGAATCATATTGTTACAATGATTGTAATATTCTTACTTCCCCATCTAGACTAAACACATTAAATCAATGGAACTTGCATAAATGTTCCTTTATTAAGTTACTGTTGAGTCAGTGGGTCTTCATTACATGACACTAACAGTAGGATTTAGGCCAATGTGTTTCAGTTCTAACTGAAATCACAGAAGAAAACAAATAAAATAATGCAGCAATTCTTACTAGAATAAGAGATGTAATGCAGTGGAAATGATACCTAAAAGCTTTCAAGCTCTATAAACCAAGTTACTGTGCTTAGCAGCATGAAACTATGTTCTGTGCATGAATTCCTAGCTAGATGCATAATCATTTACAGAGACCAATGAGATTCTGGTCTATGCTGTATCCTTTTGGTTCATCCTTGTGATGAGTCATCCTTAAAGGCTGCTGCTACCACTTTCAAAATATCATGGACCACTCTTTTTGGCACTACAAGGCCACTCTTCATGACTGTATTGTTGCAATCATATGATAACCCTTAACCCACTGTAGGTAGGTATGCATAGAAATGTGATGAAACAGAGGGATATTTAAGGGGAAAATTCATGAAAATAGGACATTTTCATTTTTAGTCACGTGTTTTGAAAACCACATTATGGTTTTGGTAACTCTTAGTTTTTTTCTCAGAGCTCTGAGAATAAGTTGAAGAAGCCATGGATAACCAATATGATTCAACAAATATCTCAACATGCAACGGAATCTCACGTGAGAAGAAAATCAGCTCCTTAGTAGCTGAAGGCCACGGCCAACAAATCTTAAGTGTGCTGCAGAGCTTCAGAGAGCAAAATATCTTTTTCGACTTTAAAATACTTGTGAAAGATGAAGCGATCCCATGTCACCGTTGTGTACTAGCAGCATGCAGTGATTTTTTCAGGTAAACCCACTCATAGCGTGGATCTTGTGCTTATGGATATTTTAAAAATTGTATTTGAATGCATAGTGAAATTATTCCAAATGATCTAACATGTAGAATTCTTGTTTCATAGTGACCCATAAAAGTAAGATGGTTGCATGCATAGGGATCAAGTCTTTAGTAAGGAGAGCAGGCCCTCCACTTTCGAGATTCAGCACTCATGGATTTGGTCATTCACAGGTTTTATTTTATTTATTTCAAAATATTCTGTTTGCCCAGCCACACACACACAAAAATTCATTCTTTCTAGGAAACTCTACATCCTCCAGTGTGAGTCTGTGGTCCACTTCCAGTCAGTGTATACACATGCCTGCTGCCATGTCCCTTTCATCAGGAACATGGCAGCAGGGGGTGTAGACACCAGGAGACAGGGTGGCAGGCATGTGTGTGTGTGCCCAAACCGCTCCCTTGTTTGCAAATCAGGGAGCACTTTTGGTGCCCACACCTGCCCTGGCTATCATGTCCCTGATGAAGGGGACATGATGGTAGACGTTTATGCACACCCAAACTATGGATTTGTAATTGATTGACCAAATGAACTCAAAGGGTGACGAACTCAAAGGGTGCTCACTAATGGCTGCTTTTCATTCTGGAGAGAAATGACTAGTGGGATGCCACAGGGTTCTGTCCTGGGCCCAGTGCTATTCAACATCTTCATCAATGACTTGGGTGAGGGAGTAAAGGGCATGCTGATCAAATTTGCAGATGATACCAAATCGGGAGGGTTGCTAATACACCAGAGGACAGGATCAAATTTCAAAAGGACCTTGACAGATTGGAGAGCTGGACCAAAGCTAACAAAATGAATTTCAACAGAGACAAATGTAAGGTCCTGCACTTAGGCAGAAAAAATGGAATGCACAAATATAGGGTGGGGGACACATGGCTATGTGAAAGGGATCTAGGAGTCTTGGTAAATCACAAGCTGAACATGAGTCAGCAGTGTGATGCAGCAGCCAAGAAAGCCAACGTGATTCTTGGTTGCATCAATAGGAGTATGGTGTCTAGACTGAGGGAGGTAATGGTACCACTCTATTCTGCATTGGTTAGACCTCATTTGGAATACTATGTCCAGTTCTGGGCACCTCAGTTAAGAAGGACATTGACAAGCTGGAGCGTGTCCAGAGGAGAGCGACCAAAATGGTGAAGGGTCTGGAAGCCATGCCCTATGAGGAACGGCTTACGGAGCTGGGTATGTTTAGTATTTGAAGGGATGTCATGTCAAGGAGGGAGCGAGCTTGTTTTCCGCTGTTCCAGAGACTAGGACAAGGAGCAATGGCTTCAAGCTGCAGGAAGGGAGATTCCACCTGAACTTCAGGAAGAACTTCCTGACAGAGCTGTCCAGCAGTGGAATGTGCTGCCTCAGAGTGTGGTGGAGTCTGGATGTTTTTAAGCAAAGGCTGAATGGCCATCTGTTGGGAGTACTTTGATGTGTGTTCCTTGATGGCAGGGGGTGGGACTGGATGGCCCCTGGGGTCTCTTCCAATTCCATGATTCTATGACTCTGGGCCTAAATCCCCACTTGGGCATGGAAACTTGCTGGGTTACCTCAGGCAAGTCACATTCTCTCAGCCTTAGAGTGAGGCAAAGGGAACACATCTTGCCAAGAAAACCCTCATGATAGGTTCACCTTAGGGTTGCCATAAGTCAGTTTTCAAAGGGGAGAGACATTCTTGCTAGAAAGAACTTCCCCCTGTCAGCAGCACTTTGCTGTGGTGTGCATTCAAGTCACTTCTGACCTGTGGCAACCCTAAGGTGAACGTACCACAGGGGAGGTTTTTTGGCAAGGTTTGTTCAGAGGGGGTTTGCCTTTGCTTTCCTTTGAGCCTGGGAGAATGTGACTTGCCCAAGGTCACCCAGTGTCTGAGCAGAGATTTGAATCCTAGTCTCAAATAAATAAATATTTGAAAATTTAAATCTAAATTTAAATATGTAAATCTTGAGTTAAATCTTGGGGGTGTCCCTGGCAACAAATTATATTTACAGGGGGTTCCCAGTAAAGAAAAGGTTAAGAACCACTGCTCTAAGGTGAATTGGACCTCAAACCCTGAGAAAAAATTATTATTCTCAGCTAAATAAAAGCACTGAAAACATGATGGGGATGAAATACTACCTCCTAATTTTTACTGCATTAGTTTAATATTGATTTACTAAGCAAGTAATTTATCCAAAATGTTTTCTCAAATCCATATGCCAGGAATGATATTTTTCACTTTATTCAAGTTTATGTTTTTCTTTAAGTTGAGCTAACATAGATATTGGTGATAACTTATTGTTTGTTTATCTTCTGTTTTTTTTTTTTAACTCCAGGGCAATGTTTGAAGTTAACATGAAAGAAAGAGATGACGGAAGTGTTACTATTAGTAATTTATCACCCAAGGCAGTAAAGGCTTTCCTAGATTATGCATATAGTGGAAGAACTGAGATAACAAATGATAACGTAGAAATGTTCTTTCAGCTATCATCCTTTCTTCAAGTTTCACTTCTTTCGAAAGCTTGCAGTGACTTTCTAATTAAGAACATAGATCTTGTGAATTGTTTGCAACTATTATCAATTTCTGAAAGTTATGGGTCCACTCAGTTGTTTGATCGTACACTCGAGTATGCACGCCAGCATTTTTCCTTGTTGCTCCAATCAAATGATTTTTTAGAAATGAATTTTGAGATATTGCAGAAGTGTCTAGAAGCTGATGAGTTGAATGTCCCTGATGAGGAGTCTGTGTTGAAGTCTGTCTTTCGGTGGACAAAGCATGACTTAGAAACAAGACAAAAACACCTTCCTCACTTGCTGAAAAAAGTAAGGTTACACCAGTTGTCTGAGAAGAAACTTCAAGATGTCTTGCACTCTGAAGAACAGTTACTTAAAAGCACTGGCTGCTTAGTAATAATCAAGGAGGTAATTAAAAATGTGCAGAATTTCAGTGGGCTGTTTGCAGATGCTCGTCCTTCTACAACAGAAAAATACATTTTGGTTCACAAAACCGAAGAAAATGGAGTACACAGGCATACATTTTGCTATAATATTAAAACTGATCGGTGGAAAGAACTGGTGCACACGCACATAACTGATCTGCCAGGATCAAGTTTATCTAGCTATGGTGAAAAATTATTTATAACTGGTGGATGTGAAGGGAATTGTTTCCGGACTATCAGATTGCATATTGCAGAGACATTTCACGATGCTACTGACCAAGCATGGTGTTACTGTCCAGCGAATGATAGCTTCTCATTAGTTTCTGCAATGAAAAAGCCAAGGACAATGCATACATCTGTTGTGACCCTAAATCAGTTGTTCGTAATAGGAGGAAAGACAAGGGCGTCTCAGGACATCAAAAGTCTTTTGGATGTGGAGGCATACAGTCCTCTCTCTAGAGAATGGAAATCCGTGAGTCCATTACCAAGAGGTATCTACTATCCAGAAGCTAGCGCATGTCAGAGTATAATTTATGTCCTTGGTTCTGAAGTAGAAATTACCGATGCCTTTAATCCATCTCTTGACTGTTTCTTTAAATACAATGCTGCAACTGATCAATGGTGTGAGCTGGTGGCAGAATTTGGGCAGTTCTTTCATGCAACATTAATCAAAGCTGTTCCAGTGAACTGCACATTATACATATGTGACCTTTCCACCTACAAGGTTTATAGTTTTTGCCCAGAGACGTGCGTTTGGAAGGGGGAAGGTTCTTTTGAATGTGCTGGTTTTAATGCAGGAGCTGTTGGAATAGAAGATAAAATTTATATCCTTGGTGGGGATTATGCTCCTGATGAAATCACTGATGAAGTGCAAGTTTACCATAGCAGTAGGTCTGAATGGGAAGAGGTTTCACCCATGCCAAGAGCCCTGACTGAATTCCATTGTCAGGTGATTCAGTTTAATAAATACAGGGACCCATGGCTGCAATAGTGATATGATAAAAAGCATCATTTTTTTTCTTTAATGTTGAAGGGAACTGGACACTGAGGGCACAATCCACCAAACACAGATTTTGCTTTTTGCACCCATCATTATATATTAAAATACCTCTTTCTGACCTTGGGTGAGAAGAATTCACCTTTTTTTTTTTTCCAAAGTAATGATCATGACTGGGATCAAAAGAAGGCTTGAGTTTTTCTTGAACAGCAGCCCTCTATGCCTCTGTGTTTAATACTGAAGCAGTTTATGTGTTCTTTTTTTGGCGGTGGGGGGCGATTAGGTATTCAGTTTTCAAAAGTTAATGCTCTAGGCTAGTGTAAACTTTGCAGTGAGCAACTCTTACTGCATTCTGGCTTACGTTTTCAAATTTAATTATTACCACTTTTTACTTTAGCTGATACATAAGCAATACTGTATATCATTGAGTGTTACATTAACATATTTGTAGGAGAGAAATAATATTAATCATATCTATATTCTAGTGTGCACACTTTTGATAACTTACTTTATTTATTTATTTATTTATTTATTTATTTATTTATTTATTTATTTATTTATTGGGTTTGTATCCCACCTTTATCCTGAGATGGGATTCAAGGAGGCCTACAATAGTTTTAAAGAGATTAAGCCAAAACATTAGTTTACAAAAGTTTAAAAAAGAAATAACAATATTATCTTTTAAAAAAGATTAAAATGCTTAGAAACAGTTAAAACACAATTTCTAGTAAAAGATTTAAAAGTATAGCACACACTTCACAATTATTGCTCCATAATTGAAATGTGAAGGCCTGCCTGAATAAAAACATCTTAACCTCCTCACAGAAAGAGAGAAGGCTCTCTCCCAAGTCCTCACCAAATTCACCTGCAAAGGTGGTGGGACTGAGAAGAAGCCCTCCCCTACAGATGTTAAAGCTTGGACTGGCTTGTATAAGGAGACACAGTCTTTCAGATAGCCTGGAACCAAGCTGTATAGGACTTTAAATGTCAAAACCAGCACTGTGAATTCTGCTTGGAAATGGACCAGTAGGCAGTGAACCTGTTTCAACAGAGGAGATGCATGATCCTTCTAACCAGCATCAGTCAACAGCCTGGGTGCAGCATTTTGGACCTGGTGAAATTTCTGAACAATTTCCAAAGGCAGCTCCGTGTACAGTGTGGATGTAGTCAAGACTTATGTCTGCATAGCCAGATCTGAATTTTCAAGGAATAGGTGCAGCTGGAGCACTAGTTTTAGCTGTACAGAGGCACTCCTGGCCACTGCTGAAACCTGAGCATCCAGGCTGGGATCCAAGTCCAGAAATATACCCAAGCTACAAATCTGAGATTTCAGGGCGATTGCAACTCCATCCAGCATAGGCTGAATCTATTCTCTGATCAGCCTTCCAACTGACCAAGAACATCTCTGTCTTGTTTCAACAGTGTTTTCCAAAGCAGGGACTAAACCCAAAAGTTGGAAGCTTTTCTTAAGAGGTAATAGGTATAAAATAGGCTGAATTAAGGTGAAGTCCAGGAATCAACAATTTCATCATTAGGCTGAATTACTGTTTTCTGAACTGTATCTTAATTTGGTCCACATTGCGTCATTAGTTACTGAGCAAGATTTCAACAACTGCTTGTAGAGGATTTAGGATATTTGGAATCTTTAAAATGCAGATGAAGATAAACATGCTGGCTGAAATGTTTATTATTTTAGGTAAGTATTCAAGTTACTGGTGTAGCCAATTCTTGATGGCAATAATATGTCTTAAACTGGGTTCTTGCCAAGATTTTACTCTAATTGTTCTGGTTGTTGTTTGCCTTCCAAGTTGTTTTTGGCTCATGGCAACCCTAAGGTGAACCTATGACAGGCTTTTTAGGAAGAAGATTTATTCAGAGGGGGTGAGAGAGAGTAACTTGCCCAAGGTTACCCAGTAACCACTATTTGATGCTGGTAGCAACACACAAAGGTGAGGACTAAGAAAGGGTGTTTATCCAAGTGACAGCAAGCATGCATTAAAGCTTTTATTTCCTAAGTAAAAGTTACAGAAAGCTATCTGGAAATATTTTACCAGGGCTTATTGCATTAGAATGTATCAAGCCAATGTAGTATAAAAGCATGAAGGATGTCTGTTAGGTTGGTAAAAATTATGCCTATGCTTAATTTTTATGTCATCTTCTTGTTGCTCTCAGGTAGCACAGAAGGATTAGGTTATATATAATATGACGTTGATGTTTATAGTGCTTAACAAAAAGGGGAGCTGATCCCTGCTCAAAGCAGCTTATAATCTAAAATTGCTGCAGAGACACTATAGAGAGATCTGTGAAATGCCAGTGTCTGCTTTTTTGAAACTACAAAGTAAGCATATTTAATAAAGAATACATCTTGGTGAAATCCAGAAACTTTCCTCTGAGTAAACATGCTAAGAATAAGTTGCACGAGTAATGCCATCTGAAGTAAGACGTCTAGTCCCATTTCATTAATAAAGAAGTAATGATGGTGATTTTTTTATAATTAGGACACTTCAGAATATGCAGTTTCAACATATATCTCACTAATTATCTATGATGCGTCATAACCACCATTAAACCACTAATCTAATGCTTAGGAAATCTTACTTTGAAGTTTATGTGGGCTAGAGAACTTCTCATACACACACACACATACACAGAGACACACACAGAGTCAGCCCTCCACATTTGCAGGTTTCACTTTTGCAGATTTGATTATTCACAGATTATTTGCTGTCACCTCTGCTGCCTCCCTATGCCATTTTTAATAGGGACTGCCAGCCTTGTGAGACTGAGAAACTGCAAATGAGGCTTGTAAGTCCCTCTTAAAAATGGTGTGGAACAGCAGTGGAGGTGGCAGTAAGCCCCACCAGCCACCCACTTCTGCCTTGTGAAGGAACCCTGATACCTCAAAGTAATCCATGGTGAATTGAATATGGTGATTGTATTTTTGTGTGTGTTAAATATTATTTGGGAGGGCCTAGAGTTATTCACATGTTTTTCACTTTCATGGGGGTCCTGTGCCCCTAACCGTAGTGAATGTGGAGGGATGACTGTATATGAATGCTTTCTGTGGCAATGGGCTGGCATTTAGTAAAACACAGACTGTTTTCATGACTCAGGATCAATGTTCCTGCATACCATTCTTGTTTTATATGATTAGAAGCAGAGCTTGGAAGTGTTAGTGTTACTTTGAAAATAAGTTGTTGATCATTAGTTATAAGTAACGCGTAGTAGTACTTGCTTGTGTTGCTTTTTAGTTGATTTTTTAAAAAAATCAAAAACAAAAATATGAGATCCTCCAAGTGACCTCTGAAAGGTAATGTGAGTGAGCAAACAGTACAGAATAATTAAACAATATTTGTTACAAAAAGGAAAACCTTAATATTTACCTTATTATCATTTGTCTTTTGTGCACTCCATTGAAACTGTTTTCAAGTCACTGTTGCCTTGCCTTTGGGGTAGGGCTGTAGGAGCCACTCATTAGCAGTAGTAACTTTTGTGCCTTTGAACGGGGTTATTTTATTTTGTTTTACTCTACTCTTCTTTCTTTTTCATTATCCTTCTTGTTTGTTCTCATGTTTTCCATTGCAGTTTTTCCAACTACGGTAGAAAAATATTCAGGATTACAGGTTATCCTTAAGTTAACAAAGTATTGTAGATGTGTTCCTGGGCATCACTTCTGTTCCAGAACACTTGGTACCGAAGGCAGAAATAACATGGAATGGATAGGGATAGGCTTATGGTCTACCAAAGGGGGAAAAAAGTAGTTTGGTATGTTTCAGCTACTTTTTATCTAAAATTAACGATTATGCATGTGTGAAATGGAACAACCAGAATAGGTAAACCTTGCATATGTGAACAGAAACATCTTGAACCTTTTTGAAACCACTTCAAGGTTTGCTCCAAAATGTATCCAAGGATATTTTTTCACCAGACTTTACTTTTCTTCTGATTTCCATTTTTCTGGCCAGGCTTATAGATCTATGTATATGTGTATAGGCTTATAGAACTATGTTTCTTTAACATCCTGTGGGGTAGCTGATGAGGCAAGCTTTTCCTCTTTTCTCTCTATTCTCTCTTTCCCCTTTTCTTTCTGCTCATGGACTCTCATAAAGGAATTCTAGAGGCAGCTGCTGATTTCATCGCTTCTTCTAGGCTGCCACACATAGCTACATTGAGATTGGCTAGACAGGATCCCATTCTTTCCCAGCTCAAATTTAATACAATTTTTTTAACTGCAAACATGCTGCCGAAACTTGATATTGAAAGTCTGTGTTGCTAGGCCTCTTTCACCATCCTCCCAATGCCAGTGCTGCTAAAAACATTCCAGCTAGACCAATGACAAGAAGAAAAAGAGGAGGTTGATGAGGTGAAAAAAGACTTTGTAAAAAGAAGTTTCATGGTCAGGTACGTTGTTAAAATGTATAAAACCATAAGAGTAAGGCTTTAATGATTTGCACAAGATTTTGTTTTGTTTTACAGAACCGCCAGGTTGTTCCAATGAGATGAACGATTATTTTTCCCACAAGCCATGTAGTCTTGAAAGATACAGGTGTTGTGAATTCTCACCCTGCACTTAGATGAGGAAGCCTAGTTGGACTGGTATTGTACAGGAAACTATGACATTTATGACCCCGTTTCCTACAAAAACTACTGATTAGGCAAGTCAGTTTTGTACAGGAGATTTTGCATTTGCACCAACACATAAAATAGAAGGAATAGAAGAACATTTAATTTTGTAGAGCTGCATTCCTCTGTGTATGAGCACTTGAGTAAACTTGTAGTAAGATCTTTTTCTGCTATACATAAGAACTTAAGCACAAAAGACAAGCAAGAGGCCAAAATCTGACCAGCTTGTGGCCAGGAGTTAAATAGGTACTGTAGGTATGTCACCAAGAACATTGATGGATGTTTGGGATTTTTTTCCCCTGAACCTCAGAGTGTTTATTTTATATCAGAAATTACTTTTGAAAGTCTCCTTGGTTTCAAAAAAGCAGTTTGACAGTTGGCATGATGAAGTAGTAGCAGAGGTGTTAAGTATTTAAGAAAGATAAGCACAAGGACATGCTGGCCTTGAGAATCTTAGTTTAGCCATTCATTGGCTCCCAGCCTGTACTGCAATAGCTTGAGTGATTTGGTTGCATGTCGGTATATACGATCTTACTTGCACTAAATAATGTAACCACACCAAAACTATTCTACTATTCAGGTATTGTATTTTCAGTAAATATAAAATATGGCATGACCTAATGAACATTAATGAAGTGTGTGTGATTTCTTATGGTCACTTATTTTGTTCCACCTCAAATGCCAATGTTAAAATGTAGCTAGTCCTTTTTTTTCCTTCTGCATATTGTCATTTTTCATGTTAGACTGCTGTAGCTGTAGTATATATAACATCTGTTATATACAAGGAGATTTAATGGAAACACTTGACCAAGTTCTAGTTGTAACAATTGTCACTTTATTCGTAAATATAACTTTAGTATTATCCTGAACAAAAACCATCTTATAAAGAATGCAACTTACTTTATCATGTGGAGTTAGACGAGGCAGAAAAAGCAGATATACTGGAAGCATTAAAAAGTGTGTAGCATGACAGAGGATACACCTACACTAGAATGTTTAAATGGTTTTATGCCATTTTAAATGTTTATGGCTTCTGTAAAAGTACCTGGCAACTGTAGTCTTTATATTTTGTCACTGGATGAAGATTCCTATCCCTTTACAGCAGCACAATTAATTCTCAGGGTTTCCTGCCTAGAAGTTTCGACAGGGCCAGATCTGATTTATATTTGCAGTGGACAGAAAAATGAAGAAACTGGCATGGAAAAATTTACTCTTTTTTTGGAGAAGCTTCCAGTGTTCTTTTCCAGTACTGCTAAAGCAGGCACAACGTGAGAGAATTAAGAGAATAGCCTTTGAAATATTTGTACTTTGCTTGAAGTAATTGCTGCTATCAATGCAGAATTTTAAAACAAGCCTGGAAATTTATATCCTCAGGTATTGTTGTTTAAAAAGATTTGATGCAGTGTTTCTGGTATGAGCAGGCAAAGCTTTCAGGATCTACTTTGTTTTTTGATATTGTTGTTGTTATCTTTATTTATATCCTGCAGTTTTCCAAGATTTGGACTCTTTTGGCTAGAAACCTGAGGTCCACTCGAGAGATTGGTGGAATATACACACATATCCATGCATACACTTTGTATTAAGAGTTCTGAACCCAGGAATTTATTTTGAGTACAACAGCTGGACAAAGTTCACAGTCCTAATAAACCCTAAGCTGTCTTCATTTCAACAGTTCAAGCAGGGAGGGTCAGGGTTAAGTCATTTTGTTATGGATGCTGTTGTTAAAGAATTGGGTGCGGAGACAAATCTGTAAGATTTCCTTTCTCCCGCATTTAGATTTTTAAAATCTCAACTTTTTACTCACTATATGAAATTTGTGAATGTAGTAGAGTTCGTACTGAAGATGAACCAAATGAAATTCTCAGCCAAATCAAATTAAGTGCAGATATGGAAAGTATCATGTTGTATCTAGCCGCCATACAGCTAGAAGCAAGAAACGCACCAGGTAAAAAAAGGACAACCCTGATTCCATATACAAGTACAGATGGATACATAAAAATTCAAATCGATTTTGAAGAGGTACGTATGCAAACCATTTTTCCTGGGTGGGTTTCTTCCATATTTCACTTACTTTATAAATGTCACCAAATGTACATAGAAACCTGCAAATTTTGGAACTCTTGCAATTATATGAACCAAAATAAATTTTTACTGATCCATAATAGGTAATCAGTAGATCCTTGATCTACTGTAAGTTATGAGTTACCAGTAGGTCTCAATCCATATTCTCCCCATTCCTGCTTTGCTCTGTCTCAAAAATAGAAGCCAGTATCTTATTTATTTGTGTAATATCCTGCTTTTCTCCCGATATGGGAACCAAAGCAGCTTGCAATGGAAGTTAATAATTTGGGATTTATTTAATTTGTTCGTTCTTTGTGAGACATACCACTGTGCTGAAATAATAAAGGAGTAATGTCTGCTTTCTGCACAAAACAACTGCCACCACCACCACCAGTTTCTTTTGGCATCTTGAACATATTTCAATTGGCATAATCATTCACAGACTGTACTGCTTTGCATCCATCTTGCATCTGATGAAGTGGCTGCTGTCCACAAAAACTTATGCCAATAAAGGCATCACAAGATTTTTGCTATACTGCTGATGAATGTTAGCAATGGTAATAGGAGTGCTGGAACTTTTGTTAATTTGCATAATACACACTGAGCATCTGAACTGGCGTTTTATGCTTTTGATGTATCAGTATAAAAATCACCTCTGTGCATCTTAATGTAGCACATTTCTTAATACAGAACTAAGGCTGCAAGTATAAGCAGACTTTCTTCTGAACAGGAACAATTGGGATCTAGCTGTAACAAATATTTAGAAGTGAATTTGGTAGGAATCTGTTAACAGTTTCTTGGGAGGCTGGATATAAAAATCCCAGCTGCAAAATAGTCCCGGTCAGGGCATGGAAAAACCATCATGCAAACATGAGATAAACTGTGGAAATTTTTCCCCAGGGCATCATTCCCATGTTACTAAGATTTGTCCACTTCTTAGGACTTTATGGAAGGTACAATTTTGGTAACACTTTTGATGTGTAAAACACCAGATAGATAGATAGATAGATAGATAGATAGATAGATAGATAGATAGATAGATAGATATATTAATGCTCTTGAATGGTTTTAGTCTGAAACTGATAGACTTGCTAAAGCTACTTGGTGAGTTTCATGGGTGAGCATGATCAATGATGTTTGCAGTAAGGCAGAAGTGGGCAACCGGGAGGCTAGGTGGCTACAAAAGCTCTCTAGGAGACCTTGGAGGGCCACCTGGTTCTCAAAACTAGTACTACTAATGAGGTTAATGGGGATGAGGATTTTTTCCTGCCAAATGCCTCCAGGCAGTTTCTGTTTCTATTTTTCACCAAGTTTTTGGGTTCCAAAAAGGCTTCTTGTGTGATGTGCCCAAGGTCAGCCAGCGGGTTTTCATGGCTGGACGGGGAGTTGAACCCTAGTCTCGATGTTCAAACTACTAAATGTTCAAACTACTAAACCATGCTTGCTGTCTCTCTCCCTAAAAAAAAGGTCTCTCCTGAACCTAAATTGGCCAGAGGCAACCACAAGATTTAGTGGAAATGCATCCTGTACGTCCAATGGACATCTTAGGACAAACTTTTTAAAAAAAATTTTGCAAGAGCTATTTCTGACCCCAGGGAGTCTTCAAATGTGGTGGAATTAGCCTCCACACCCCCTGCAGTACATTTGGGGGCATTCTGGAGACATATACATATGCATGCATACATGCATGCTCTGAGAAGGCCATGGGGGACCACATGCAGCCCATGAACTACACATTGCTGACCCTTGCAGTGAGATGATATCCTAAAACAATTGCATATTTCCATTAAAGCTGCTATCTGAGGAGTAAAGCATCAGTGTCTGGGATTTACTATGGCCATTTCCACACTACACTGTTATAGCTCTATTCCACTTTCAAGATCCTGTGGAATTCTGGGGTCTGTAGTTTACTGAGGACAAAGAGCTCTCTCGCTGAGAATTCTGAATGCCTCTCCCTAAACTGCAAACCCCAGGATTCCACAGGATGCTGAAAGTCAAATAATAGTGCTATAGCAGTGTAGTGTGGAAATGCCCTAAGTAAATTTGCTCAAGGTTGAGCTCTACCCCCTGGCTCCTCTGCCATTTCTGCAGGAATGTGATGTACAGGATAGCTTCAAGGTCAAGTAATCAGGCTTCAAAAGCTGATTTCAAAAGCTTTATTCAGGAACAGCAAAGAAAACAGCTGCACACCCTGGCAACTGCCAGGACTAAAGAAACATTGGATTTGCAGCACCTTACAAGCTATAACAGTTAAAATTAGTGCTAGCATTCTATCTGATAGTTAATCATAGCAATTTCCCAGGCTCTTCTGTCCTCCCATTTTCCTATTCAGCTTGCTAACAGTTTGACCTTGCAGTCGAGTCTGTCTGCCTGCCCCTGTATCCTTATCACAGTTAATTACAATAACGTTTCCTCATTCTCACCACATATGATTCCATCATCCCTTCACAGCACATAAAGCCTTTTTAAGCATCAAAGCCAGGCAACTAACGAAAAGCATGGCAGGGAGAGCTAAGCTGATCTGACAAGGAATATAGCAAGCAAACTCGAGCAGTCCTGCATTAAAAGTGGCTTCTGGGCATCCCAAGTTAAAAGAGACATTTTAAAAGCACATGAATGTTGCAGCAGATTCCAAACCCAGTGAGAATCATTAAATACCTTGGGGAGGAATAGCCTTTTGGGATTTTCCAAGCCGAATGATATTGGGGACATTCTCCACAAGACACTGCCTCCTTAACTCATTAGAAAGCTTATCACTGCAGAGTGAGCCTCCCCTTGGGAGTCCCAGGGAATAGCAACTTTTCTCTAGCACAAATATACCTCAGTAAAGTAGATGTGTTTCTGGTCATTGCTGCTTTAACAGAAAATTTGGTACCAAAGACAGAAATAACATGGGAAGAATAGGGATAGGTTCCTTCATCCCTCAAAAAGAAGAGCAGTTCAAATGGGTTTCAGCAAACCTTTTACACAAAACTAACACTTACATGAGAAATAAAACAGCCAGCTCAGGCAAGCCTTGTATGAGTAAAGAAAAGCATGTTGAACCTTGTAGAGACCACCTGAAATCGTCTTCTAAAATGCATCCAGGAATTACTCCACTCTTCTTCCATTTTGGTAGCCACGTGCTTAAGTCTATGCTTTTTTAACATACTGCATGTAGTTAGGGAGGCAAGTTTAGTTGCTTTCCCTTTTGTCTCTATTTTGCTTAGTAAGGACTCTGGAGGCAGCTGCTGTTTATCTTGCCTGTGGTAGGCAGGTGCATGCAGCTACAATGGGATCAGCTAGGTCAGCTGAGGCATTGTTTATTGTATTACTGCAGATAAAATGCTGCAGACTGTGCCGAACGTAAGTATTTCTCCAGTACTCCTTCACCATCCTTCCCATGCTGATGCTCCTGAAAAGCTTCCAACTAAACAAAGGACGAGGAAGAAGAGGGAGTCTGGGTGAATGAAAAAACTTTGTACGGAGCAACTTCTTTGTCAGAGGATTTATTAACTGAGGTATGCAATGTTTCTTTAGTCCTGCCAGGGTGTGCAGCTGTTTTCTTTGCTGTTTCTGAATAAAGCTTTTGAAATCAGCTTTTGAAGCCTGATTACTTGACCTTGGAGCTATTCTGTACATCACATTCCTGCAGAAATGGCAGAGGAGCCAGGGGGTAGAGCTCAACCTTGAGCAAATTTACTTAGGGCATTTCCACACTACACTGCTATAGCACTATTATTTGACTTTCAGCATCCTGTGGAATCCTGGGGTTTGCAGTTTAGGGAGAGGCATTTAGAATTCTCAGCGAGAGAGTTCTTTGCACTCAATTCACCACTGAGCAGAGGCTAGGAGAGAAAGAACAGGTTGCTTACCCTCACACAATGCGATCTTTGCACATGCACAGTCACAAGCTTTGGAAAGTTCCAGAGCCGAGTGACTTGGCGGGAATCTCTGCCCCTTCTGGTACTGAGCATGCTCAGTCCTGCCAAGCTGGTGTCTCTCTCTCTCTGCTTTGAAGTTTGTTGAAAAGGGGACCTGAAAGTTGGAAGGCTAGGCAGGTTTGTGTGAGGGCACAGATGACTACCTGAAGAAACACAGTTACAGGTAAGCAACCTGTTTTTCTTTGTGGTCTCTGTGCCTCACACAATGGGAGATTATGTAGCTTACCATAGGATGGTGGGTCAGGTCCTAAAGGACAGAGGACAACACTGGATGACCAAAGCGGACAACCCTGCAATCTAGACGGTAGTCCTGAATAAATGTCGAGGGTTGGGACCACGTCACTGTTCGACAGAGTTCCTTGATGTCTATTCCTCAGAGAAGGGCTGCAGAGGAAGCCACCACTCCCGTTGAATGTGCCTGGAGGGACGGTGAGACAGGTTGCTTGGCAAATTCATAAGAGAGGTGAATAGTTTCTACAACTCATTTAGAGAATCACTAGGTAGAGACTCTATGGCCTTTCCGCTGGCCACTGTAATAGACAGGTGAGGGGTGAGGTGGAAAGAGGCAGTCCACTGGACATAGAAAATGACTACTCTACAAACGTCTAGAGAGTGGAGTGAGCACCCGAGAGGTGAGGATGGAGTAAGGTAGAACATGGGAAAGATGATGTCTTGATTCAGATGAAAATGAGAGACAACCCTGGGAAAGAAAGAGTGGTCCAGACAGAGGACTACCTTGTCTCTGTGGAATATGAGAAAGGATTTGTCAGCGCGGAGTGCTGTGAGTTCCCCTGCCCTCTTGGAAGATATAACAGCGAGGAACGCTGTCTTCAGGGTTAGAAGCCGTTCATTGGCTGTAGCGAGTGGCTCAAATGGGTGTGCATGAGTTGGGAAAGGATGAGGGATAGAGACCAAGGATGCATTGGCAGAGAAATGGGAGAGTAGAGATGGTGAAGGCCTATAACAACAACAACAATAACAATAATAATAAAATTTATTTCTATCTTGCCTCTCCACATGGATCGAGGCGGTGAACAACATGAAATACATTATACATTAAAAGACATTAAAAGACATTAAAAACATACCCAATCCTCCCCACCCACCAACCCACCTAAATCAGCCCCTTAAAACACAGCAATTAACAGTCCATCAATTACTATTAGCAAAGCAGCAAGACGATGGGAGGCGATGGAAATGCTAGTCTTGGAAGGCCTGTCGGAAGAGATCAGTCTTGACTGCTTTTTTAAAGCTGTCAGGACTGGTAATATGCCAGGTCTCCTCCGTCAGGCCATTCAATAACTTGGGAGCAATAGAAGAAAAGGTCCTCTGGGTAACTGCAGCCAACCTAGTTCTGACTGGCTGCAGTAAATTCCTCCCAGAGGACCTTAATGTGCGGGGCGGATTATATGGGAGAAGGCGATCCCGCAGTTAGGCTGGCCCCAAGCCATGAAGGGCTTTAAAGGTAAGAACCAACACCTTGTACTGTGCCCAGAAACTAATAGGCAGCCAATGAAGGGACTTTAAAATTGGTGTTATATGGTCAGTTTTAGGTCTACCGGTGACCAACCTGGCTGCCATATTCTGAACTAATTGAAGTTTCCAGACTAAGCACATGGGTAGCCCTATATAGAATGCATTGCAGAAGTCGAGCTGTGAAGTTACCAGCGCGTGCACCACTGTTTTTAGGTGTTCCAGCTCCAGAAAAGGGTGCAGCTGGCGTATCAACTGAAACTGATAACAGGCACTCCTGGCTGCCGCATCTATTTGAGTTGTTATCTGAAGTGGCGAGTCCAGGAGCTGAGAACACAGTCTTTCAGGGGAAGTGTGACCCCGTCTAAGACTGGTTGACAGACCTCCATGTCTGGGCTAGGGTCCCTAACAGCGAGTATCTCCGTCTTATCAGGATTCAGCTTCAGTCTGTTTTTCCTCATCCAGTCCATTATTGCTTCAAGACATTCATTCAGAGGCGAGATGCCACCCTTAGTTGATGCTATTATCCAAGGCATGGAGAGATATATCTGGGTGTCATCAGCGTACTGATAGCACCTTGCTCCATGTCTTCTGATGATCTCTCCCAGTGGTTTCATGTAGATGTTAAATAGCATTGGGGACAGGACAGCGCTCTGAGGGACGCCAGATTTAAGCTCCTTTTTTGAGGAGCAGCTGTCCCCAAGCATTACCATCTGGTATCTACCTGAGAGATAGAACCGGAACCACTTAAGTGCAGTGCCCCCGATCCCTAACCTTCTCAGGCATTCCAGAAGAATACCATGATCTATAGTATTGAAAGCCGCTGCGAGGTCCAAGAGTACCAGCAGGGTCACACTTCCCCTGTCGATACCTAGGTGAAGATCATCCACTAAGGCGACCATGGTGGTCTCGACTCCATATCTTGCCCTGAAGCCAGTTTGAAATGGGTCTAGATAATCTGTTTCATCCAAGACAGCATGGAGCTGAAGACCAACAGCCCTCTCGATCACCTTGCTTAAAAATTGGAGATGAGAGACTGGTCTATAATTATTCATATCCAGGGGATCTATGGAGAGCTTTTTTTTAGAAGCGGCCGTATAATTGCTTCTTTTAAACAAGCTGGAAAATTGCCCTCCCTAAGTGATGCATTAATAATATATCTTAAATGGGTCTTAATTGCAACTCCTCCCTGGACGACCAGCCATGAAGGGCAGGGATCAAGAGGGCAAGTTGTCTTTCTTATATTTCCAAGGAGCTTGTCTATGTCCTCGGTACTCACTGACTGAAATTGATCCAGTATAATCCTGTTCACGAAATTGCCAGACACTCCACTCGTAACCTCTGCAGCAACACCGGCATCCAATCAGCTCTTATCTGAGAGATTTTATCTGTGAAAGGATTATTCAAAGCATCACTGCAAGCTACGCTAGGTTCTAACAGCAAGTTTGGGGGAGTGGGAATCTGAGTCAGATTCTTTACCACCCTGAACAGCTCTGCTGGATGGGAAGTCGCAGATGCAATACGTGCAGAAAGAAAAGTCTTCTTCACTGCATTTATTGCCATTCCATAGGAATAAAGGAATTCTCTATAGCATGTCCTGTCAGATAAGAGTCCAGATTTCCACCAGTTGCGCTCTAGTCATTGTCTACCCTGCTTCATATTTCTGAGTTCTACTGAGTACCAAGGATTATGGTTTGAAACAGGCTGGAAAGGACGCTTGGGAGCAATCGTATCAATAGCCCTAGTAAGATCACAATTCCAGGTATTAACTAGGGCTTCAACAGGATCACCAGCGATACCAACCATAAAACCCTCCAAGACTTTCTGGAATCCAATAGGTTCCATTAACCTTTGAGGGAGGACCATTCTAATACGTCCACCACCCCTGCAGTTGTGGACAACAGCCATAAGTCTGACCCTGACCAGGAAGTGATCCATCCAGGACAATGTGGTAGCATTTATTATCTCCACCCACGGCTGTGCCTGTTCCATACTGAAGACTGTATTGAGGGTATGACCTGCACAATGTGTTGGCCCAGAGACTAATTGGGATAGGCCCATGTTTGTCATAGACGCCATGAACTCCTGAGCTGCGTCTGTCAAACCGGTCTCAAACGGGATAGTGAAGTCGCCCAGAACCAGAAATCTGGGTGACTCCAACACCGACTCCGACACCAGTTCTGTCAGCTCGGCCAGGGAGCCTGATAGACAGCGGGGTGGTCGGTACGCTAACAGAATCCCTAGACTATCCCTTGCCATCAGGCTCATGTATATACACTCAAAGTGGTCTGTTTTCCGGACAGGTATCCTGGTCAGCGTAAGATTGTCTTTATAAACCAAAGCTACTCTGCCCCCCCCACCAATTCCCCTTACTTGCTCACTTTTAGAGTATCCGGCTGGCAAGGCCTGAACCCAAGTTGTACCACTGTCATCGTCCAGTCAGGTCTCCGTAAAGCATGCTAGGCCAGCTTCCTCATCCTTTAAAAGATTATGGATAATACGAGTTTTCTTTTCCATTGACCTGGCATTACACAGGAGCAAGGAAAGGTTCTGTGGGTGGTTTGGTTCACTCTCCAGACACCTTGGGACAGCAGGACGAATGGAAGGTGAGATAGATATTAAACATCTATGTCTCCTTCCCCTGTAACAACATTTGTCCCTGCTATCGCCATATCTCCCTTTGCCCAGCACAATACTTATTATCGCTCCCCATTGTTCATCTATAACATCCAACCGCCCCCTATCATAAGAAAATACCCCTGCTTGCTCACATCCCCACCCAGTCCTACCCTCTTTCCCTCCTCCCTCTCTTAATTTTAAAGTCAGGCAGGAGGGTGTGGCCAACAGCAGTAGAGGCTGCCTTTGATGTATCTTGCTTCCTTCCACTGTCCGTCCCCATTATAGAGACAGTGGATGCCTCTTGTGCTGGCATGGCCAGCAGCAGTAGAGAAGCCTCTGCAGTTCTTCTTTCCTTCAACTGACTGTCCCCTTTATAGGAACAGGCAGGAGGGCGTGGCCAGCAGC
Source organism: Ctenosaura bakeri (assembly GCA_948474755.1). Taxonomy (NCBI): domain Eukaryota; kingdom Metazoa; phylum Chordata; class Lepidosauria; order Squamata; family Iguanidae; genus Ctenosaura; species Ctenosaura bakeri. Next base: position 3,962 of record CAOLHI010001039.1, on the reverse strand, counting down.
AGTAGAGGAGCCTCTGCAGTTCTCTTTGAGGAATTGCTTGACTGTTGGATTCCTGAAGAGTCCCGAAGAGGGAAAATTCAGGGGTTGGAAGGCGACAAAGGCTGAAAAGTAGACCTTAAGTGATGAAACGGCGAGACCTTACTCCCTGAGAGACAGGAGGAAGTGGAGAACAGTTGACAGGGAAGCTGGCAATGGAGTCTCAAAACAAGCCTCTGCAAAGGCTGTACATTTGCACCACTTATTTTCATAGGAGCTGCAAGTAGATTCCTTTCTGGAGGTGCACAGAATTGCAAGTATGCTGGGAGAGTCTAAGGGGTTATCCTCCATGTGGAAAGATGAAGGCAAGGGAGATCCAGATGAAGGACCCAGCCTTCTAAGTGAGACAGTAGATCTGGAGTGTAAGGTAGAGTCACCCGGCGTCCCCAGGAAATCGTGAGGAGGCCAAACCATTGCTGCCTCAGCCAATAAGGCGCTATCAAGATTGCGTCGGTGTGGTCTGCAGCAATCTTGGCTACTACTCGCCCCAGGAGTGGGAATGTGGGAAAGATGTAGTGGAGTCCCTTGGTTCAAGGGAATTGGAACACGTCTCCAAGGGATTGCAGCCCCTTCTCTGCTCTGGAGCAGTAGTGAGGGAATTTCTTGTTGTTGTGAGTGGCAAACAAATAGATGGATGGAATGCTCCAGCAAGAGGTTATTCTGCGGAAGGCCCTGTCAGATAGGGACCACTCATGGTGGAGAGATGTGTCTCTGCTCAGAATGTCTGCAGTGGTGTTGTCTTGGCCCACTACGTGGACAGAGACTGGGTGAATGTTCAATGAGATGCACCAATCCCAGATCTGCAACATGAGGTGAAGGAACAGAGATGAGTGAGTTCTGCCCTAGCAACTGATGTAGCAGATGGCCATGGTGTTCTCAGACAACACTTGGACAACCCAGCCTTGAAGGAGTTTCTGAAAGGATAAGAGGGTCTTGAAAATTGTGAGTTCTAAGACATTGATGTGTAAGTGTTTCTCGGGTCTGGTCCAGTGACCCTGAACTGCCAAGTGGTGGCAATGGGCTCCCCAGTCTATGAGAGATGCACTGGTTGTCATGGTGATGGGTGGACGGGGTGATGTGAAGAACATCCCTGAAAGGAGATGGCATAGGGACAGCCACCAGTGAAGAGAGTCCTTGATGAGATGGGGAATGTGAAATCTCCTTCGCAGGTCATCGAGAAGTGGATTGAAGTGTCTGACAAACCAGTGTTGTAGGGGGCAGGCTCAAAGGTGAGATAGATATGTCACTGCTGTTGTGGCCACTATGTGTCCCAAGAGTTGTTGGATTTGATGAGCCAAAGAAGAAGGGCTTCAGAGAATTTGGTAGCACACTGGCGGAGGATCTGTATGAGGTTTGCTGGAAGAAACGCCATTGCAAGACTGGGATCTATGGTGGCGCTGATGAAGTTGAAGATGCACGCGGACTCCAAATGAGATTTTTTAGGATTGACCTTGAGGCCGAGGTCAGACAGGAGAGACAGGTTGAGGTGAATGTCTCTGTAGAGTTTTTGCTTGCAGCCAGTTGTCGAGATAAGGGTACACCATCATGTGCCTTGTATGGAGGAATGATACGACTGCAGCCATACATTTGGTAAAGACTCTGGGCGCTATTGATAGACTCAAGGGTATACCTTGTACCGGTAGCACATTTCTCCGACTGTGAAGTGGAGAAACTTTCTGTGCTGGGGGCAGATTGCTATATAAAAGTATACATTCTGCAGATCTATTGACGCAAACCAGTCTCATCAGCTGAGGAGAGGCAGAATGGAGGCCAATGTGACCATCTTGAATTTCCGTGGTCAGATGAAAGAGCTGACTGCACAGAGATTCAAAATGGGTCAGAGACCGCTGTCCTTCTTGGGCACAGTGAAATAGCAGGAGAAGAAGCCTGTGAGCTTGGTGAATGGTGGTAGCTCCTCTATGGCTCCCTTTTGGAGACGGGCATCTACCTCTTCGAGAAGAAGAGGACTGGGAGATGTACAATGAAAAATGCTGATGGGAGGAGTATTTAGAAATTCAATGGAGTAGCCCAGGTGGATGATGGTGAGCACCCAGGTGTCTGAAATGATGGTCCACCAGGTGTTGTAATGGCGGGAAAGGTTCGGGGCCTTGGTCCGTCAGACAAAAGTTTGGCAGCGGTGGCAACCTGCAAGAAGAGTCAAAATCTAGTCTTTGAGGTGGAAGAAGACTTTTTGGAAGAGGCCTGACCTTGTCTAAAGGAACGGCATGACAAAGAGTTTGGGGTTGGATGACTGCTGAGAAGAACAATGCAGTGACTTGGAATGGTAGGAGGAAGAGGTGAGCCTCCATGTGGAATGGAATGAGTGGGACCTCTGAGTTTGAGGTTGTGAGTGGAGGCCCATCTTTTTTGTGGTTAGATGTGCCTTCATAAGTTGGTCCATTGCGTTGTCAGTGGTGGAGTGAAAGAGGCCTTGACTGTTGAAAGAGAAGTCCTCGATCCTTTTATGTGTGTTCTCTGTTAGGCCAGCTGAATGGAGCCATGCAAAGTGGCGGATGACAATGGCACCTACCATGACTCTAGCCAAGCATTCTACTGAGTGACAGGAGGACTGAATCTGCTGGTTGGAGAGAGCTACCAATTCATTGTAGAATTGTAGGACTGTGGCTTGATGATCAGCCAGAAGATGGGAAATCAATGGGAACATCTTATCCCAGATGTTGCATTGACAGGCTGTGAGGCAGGCTTGAGTATTTGAAACCCTGGCAATAAGAGAAGAAGCAGAGTAGAAACGGTGACCAAAAACATTGAGGCGACGTCCTTCTTGGTCTGTAGGGATGGTGTGGGTCTTTTTCCTTCCTTTTATTTGAGAGGCTTCCGCAATAATCAAATTAGGTGTGAGGTGATTAAAAAGGAACTCCACATCTTTATGCTGTGTGTAATAAAGGTACTCCAGATGATGGGGTATAGGCTGGAAGGAGGCTGGTTGAGACCATGGGTGCTTCATGACCTCTTAGAGAGCTGACAGGAATGGGATTGGTGCAGCTGTCGCTGGGCGAGAATCAGCACAGTGAAACACCGGGTCCTGAACAGAATGAGGAGGCCCAAAGACGTCAAAGCCCAGCGGAGAATTGCTTCACATCCTAAGGTACTGTGTCTGGAGTCAGCTCTCCAAAGGGTAGAGGGGGGAGTCATGCAATGGTGGAGTCGAGTCTGGAGAGTCTTCTTCTGAGTCGTAAGTGCCTGAAGAAGGGGATGCTGATGGATTTGGAAGGAGATCTTGAGAGACTCGCACTGAAGTCGACACCGAGGAAAGGGTGGAAGTCGGTGCACAAGTGATAGGGATAGCAGAGAAAGTCAGTGATCACTTGAGTGGGATCGAGATCAAGATTGAGAGTGACGACAGTGGAATCGCTGTTGGTATCATGACTGGGACTGAGACTGAGACCGAGATCTGGAATGGCGAAAGTCACAGAGCCACCAGAGGCAGATGTCAGGGTAAAAACGATCCCGGTAGGCTGGCGAGTAAGAGTAATAAGAGCCGGGATGTTCCCTCCAAAGGTGTTCATGGCCATATCAAGCGATATAGGAGGCGGAGGAGAAAGGTGAGTCTTGTCCAGTGGCAGATGTATAGCAGGCAGGGTGGTGGTAACAATCACGCATTGTGGAGATCTGCCATGGTCCCTGCAGCTCGATAAGTATTCTGCACTAGGATGGGAACAGTCTTGAGGGGCAGCCTGGTCAGTATCAGTGGAGGATTGCTGGGGGTGGTCCTGGGCAGAGGGTTGGGTGGTGCCAGCAATGGGAAGTGATGGGCATCCATCCCCTTGAAGGTTATGTTCTTCCATGAAAGGTGCAGGGAGAGGGGGCCAAGACCTCTGCTCTGGCATCAAAGTTGGAGCTGACGGCGTTGATACGTTCAACAGTAAAGACAATGTCGAAGGTAGCATCTGCTCGGTCATCAACGT